>CM062813.1:565916042-566265378 GCA_031772625.1 Pinus tabuliformis
GGCGTTTCCCTCTGAAATGAACTCCCCCAAATGCCTTTCTGTCCTAATCGTAGCTGTTAGATCTTTTGTTAGACGATTGAACAAAAATCAGCCATCTGATTTAATAAAAAATATTTTAAAACAATAAAAAACCTTAAAAAACATTTCACTTTCCAATTGACATCTGTGCGCCGAGCTTCCAGGAGAGTTCGTGGAGTTTATGGCTGTTTCCGTTTACGGTTTCATGGAGTTTATGGCTGTTTCGGCATTTGTCTCATGAATTGAAGGCCGACGTGAAGCGGATCACTCAGACGACCAGTTCAATTACTGCGAAGGTTTTGTCGGTTCGTAGCACTCCGAGTGGAACCCCGAGGGCTTCGTCTGCGACGATCGGTGGTAAGCTGTCTAGACAGAAATCTGTAGTGCAGAATGCTTTGCAGGGGTTAAGGTTTATTAGTAAAACGGCAGAAGATTCGAATGCGGATTTTCAAGCGTTTTTGAAAGCCGTCGAAGAGCGTTTCGGTCAGCTGGCTTTTCCGAATGGATTACGCTTTCTCGTACTGACTTTGGCCTTTGCATCGGTAAGGTCCTTGAGTCTTTGGATGTTGATTCCAATTTTACACAGAATACCTCGGTTCGAATCTCCGTGTTTGTGAAATGTGCTGTTTGTTTGGCAGGTATGATGGATTCAAATGAATTTGCACTGGAGCTCTTTGATGGTCTCACTCGAAGACGAGGATGGCATGATGTGGAGTTCATTAACAAGGAGCAGCTTCGTGATTTATGCCTGCAGATCTCCGCTCAAAGCTTTGATTCTCGCCTGCAAATTTTCTTTGACATGTAAGATATTTCTGTCCTTTTTAGCAGCGTGGATGTAGATTCAGGAATTAAAGATATTTCGCTTCAGAGGCTAAAATTTGGACAATTCGTGCTGGCCTTGCAAAATTTTCAACATTTTTTCAATTAAGGCTTTGACATTGTCACTGAGCTTGCAATTTTAAATGCTCTGGGTGAGAGTTCCTTTTACCGTTTGTGGCTTGCGTGTCGTGAGTTCTTTAAGCTTTTTCAGAGTCCTGAACTCGTACATGCGCAGGTGTGACAAAAATGCAGACGGGCGGATTTCTGAGGACGAAATAAAAGAGGTAATGAGTTTCCTTAATTTGTAATTTTCTCTGAATTGCATTGACGGTATATAATTTTATGGAAAGCATGCTGAAAATCTTTGAATCAGTAATTTAATAGAAAATGATCTCCTAGGTTATTATGCTCAGTGCATCAGCTAACAAGCTTATGAAGCTCAAGGAACAAGCTGAAGAGTACGCAAATTTAATCATGGAAGAGTTGGATCCAGACCATATGGGCTATATTGAGGTCATCTTTGTTTCCTGCAGATCTGATTTTCAAACAAATTTATCTAATTTCTTTTATCTCGCAGATGACCTAGTTTCTATAATTTCTACTCAATTTGATAAAGAAATTGAAAATCTTGCTTATGAAACTCTGGTGAATCTGATCGACATTTTAAATTTCCTACTACCTTTCAGCTAAGTCAGCTGAAAGCTCTGCTGCAAGGCTTGACTTATGGAAAGGAAGGGCATGCAAACTATAGTCAAAATTTGAGCCAGTAGATCTTACCGGTTCCAATCAGGAGGAATCCCATACAGAGAGCAATGCAAAATGCGAGATATCTATTGGACGAAAATGGGCTGAGGGCCTGGGTTATTGTCATATGGCTGGCGACTATACTGGGGCTTTTCACGTGGAAATTCATACAGTACAGGAACAGAGGCATCTTCAAATTAGCAGGATATTGTCTATGTGTGGCCAAAGGAAGCGTTGAAACCCTCAAACTTAACATGGCACTCATACTATTGGCCGTCTGCAGGAACACGATAACATGGCTTCGCTCCACGATCTTAGGATCCATTGTGCCATTTGACGACAACATCAATTTCCACAAGGTATTTTAATTCTTGTAAAGTTAACAGGAAATGGATTTCGAAGTTCTTTATTAACATTTTTTATTTTAATATTCATGCAGACCATCGCCGGGGCCATTGTTATAGGCGTCATGCTTCACGGCCTGGATCATATAAGTTGCGATTTCATTAGAATTGCAAATTGCGACGAGGAATCATATAATATTTATCTTAAAGCATATTTTGGCAGTGAAAAGCCGAATTACGGAGATATCTTAAGAAGCATAGTAGGCATCACGGGGGTTTGTATGGTCATACTCATGGCCATTTCCTTCATTCTCGCGACCTCTTGGTTTATAAGAAGTTCAATGAAACTTCCTCAGCAACTTGATAAACTGGCCAGGTTCAATGCTTTTTGGTATTCACATCATGCATTTGTCATGATTTACCTGCTTCTGATTGTTCATTCCATTCGCCTTTTCTTCGTGCGAGATTGGAAGGAGAAAACTGTAAGGACATTTCATCTTGTTTTCTGTTAATTCTAAACTACATCTCTAACTTCGAAGTAAAACGGTTCAAAATTTATTCGCTGAAAGATTGAAAGTGAAAAATGAATATCTAATTTCATTATAAAATGCATGAGAATTTAGCTTAAATGAAAAGAAACGTAGACGATTTGCTCCGGAATTTGATGTTCGGGGTTTAATTTATTACGCGATTTGAACGTGCAGACTTGGATGTATATTGCTGTTCCGGTGCTTTTATATTGCGGCGAGCGCACACTGAGAGCATTCAGAGCAGGGAATTATACTGTCAATATTGTCAAGGTCATGCGGTTCCTACTTCAGATTTGCAATTTTCTTGTATTATTTGTATCTTGAATCCTTTGCAAGTGCAATCAATATATCTGCTTTATTTATTTTGCGGGCGGTAGTTTATCGCGGAAACATCCTGGCTTTGCATATGTCAAAACCTGCAGGCTTCGAGTACAAGAGTGGAATGTATTTATTTCTCCAGTGCCCCGAGATCTCGCCTTTCGAATGCTAAGTTGTGAACCTACATTAGAATTTATCAATTGATAAGATCTTTTAGTGTTTCTTCCATGATTTTTACATTTTTTCTGAACTTTCTACATGTAGGCATCCATTCTCGATCACCTCTTCTCCAGATGATGAACACATTAGCATGCATATTAGAACAGTTGGAGACTGGACGCAGGAGATGTAAAGACTTTTCTTGTAGGTGATTACTAATTTAGTACTTGTAGCTTTAAGACGAAGTTTCTATGTCGGCTATAAGTTCTAATCACAGATCTTTATAGAAAATGGAGCCCCCTACAGCTGGAAAAAGTGGACTTCTGAGAGCGGAGAGTGGACTCTATGGAGACGACGAAAACAAATCCAAGTATGTTGAACATTAATGAAAAAAATAAAAAACTCAGAAATGCAAGATTCAAAGTATTTAACAAAAAGACGAACCATGTGCAGGTTTCCCAAGCTTCGGATCGACGGGCCATATGGCAGGTTTCCTAATTTGCACTGTATAAGCAAGGGAAAATTCCATCTAATCTGAAATGTTTCCCGGTCCTCGTATTCGCAGAAATAAGGCCTCGAGTTTGAATTCCGAGAGTTCATCTTCGTCAACGAATCTAGCTGTGTGTGCACTTTGCAAGCGTAGGCGACATAGGAAACCGTTGAAAATAAAGGATCTATATATATTTACGCCGTAAGGTGTTTCCCTCTGAAATGAACTCCCCCAAATGCCTTTCTGTCCTAATCGTAGCGGTTAGATCTTTTGTTAGACGATTGAACAAAAATCAGCCATCTGATTTAATAAAAAATGTTTTAAAACCTTAAAAAACCTTAAAAAACGTTTCACTTTCCACTTGACATCTGTGCGCCGAGCTTCTGGGAGAGTTCATGGAGTTTATGGCTGTTTTCATTTACGGTTTCGTGGAGTTTATGGCTATTTTAGTTTACGGGCTCCAATTTATGTTTGTATAGTCGAATCGGCATTGGCAATGGCATCCCCTGTATCCTCATGCCCCCAAAACCCTTCTGAAACTGAAATCAGGATAGAAATTGAAAGTTCACCTCCTCGTTCTCACAATCTTCGTCCTACAGTTTCAACGATTGATGCCTCGTCCTCTGCGGCTACAACGACAGCCTCCACCTCATGTAATTCCCATAGCAATCACAACTTCTATTGTGATGTATTTATCAATCACAGAGGGCCGGATGGTAAAGGTGATTTGGTGGAGCGATTTTTGAGGAGGGTGCGATTACCAAACCTTATATGGCTTCGCTAGAATAAATACCCCTAGTTTTCTCCGCCTTCTTGGATACCTATGAAGAACCTTAGGGTTTTAGAAGTGCAGGGGAAGAAATTGAAATCATTGTGGCAATCCAGATATTGGGTAAATAAAATTTTGGCAATTTAAACTATGTGTTTATTCGTTACTGATTTCGCACAGTATGATCTGCAATGAATTTAAATGGTTTTGCAAAAGCTAATCCTCGAATTCTTTCTTACGATTAAAACCCTGGAACATTTTGTAGGCACCTTTGTTGTTGCGACAGTTAGTTATTTATTCTCCCCTTTCAAAGTTACCAAAATCAATAGGGCACCTTAAGCACCTCGAACTGACTGTCCTCCATAAGATTAATCTTAAAACTTTGCTGGATGAATTTTGTCATTTGGTGTCGTTGAAAAGATTGGAGTTAACAAGTTGCCCAAATCTAAAGTCACTGCCAGATTCCTTTGGGTACTTCATAAACTTGGATTACATCGATCTGTCTCACTCTTCTCATTTGCATGTGCTTCCAAAGTCTTTGGTAATTTAATAAACCTGAAAGACATAGGTCTGTCTCACTCCCTACAGTTGCAGACGCTTCCAGGTTCTTTTGGTAATTTAATTCGTCTTGAATATCTTGATTTGAGTTGGTGCTATAATTTAACCGTCTCTAGCGAAACACTGGGAAACATCAGCACACTTGAATGTTTAGATGTTTCCTATTGTAATTTAGATCCATCTTAAACCTTGATCTTTTTAACAACTAGAGGTTTCTGCTTGGATTATTTTGACTCCTCAAAAGGCTTAGTCGATCTTGGGGTTAAGATGGATGTTTCATTAGTGTTACACACTCAGAGACATACACACATGGAAATCTCCTCCACCAGGACCATGGAGAACTCATCTTTCTTTTGGTGCAATTAATTTTTCTTGGTGATGAAATGTCTATTACTGATCTAGTTGCAGGGTCAAACACCTCTCTTTCCCCACATCTTTGGACATGAAGCAGCTGGGTATTCACTCTGTTTTTTCCTATGACAATAATTATTAGGTCATAATTATTCAATCATAGCATTTCACGGGAAAATTTTCCTGTGATTGATTGCCTGCTAATTCTGGCAATTGTTGACACAGAGTTGTTGAAAGTGTTGGAGAAGGGGTAACTGACCTCAAGCTGGGTGACAGTGTGCTTCCTGTATTTACTAGAGAATGCAAGGAATGCAGAAACTACAAGTCAGAAGAGAGCAACATGTGTGATCTGCTAAGAATTAATACTGAGAGAGGGGTCATGATAAGTGATGGAAAGTCAAGGTTTTCCATCAATGGAAAGCCAATTTACCACTTCCTTGGTACATAGACTTTCAGTGAGTACACCGTTGTGCATGTTGGTTGTGTTGCCAAAATTAATCCGAAGGCTCCTCTTAGCAAAGTCTGTATTCTAAGCTGTGGTGTCTCTATAGGTAAAGTACTTTCTGATATTTTTGTACCAGATTTTTTTTAATATTTTATTTTATTTCGATTTTTCTTAGAGAAAACGCCCTCCGAATTTTTAATATCAGCAATATTTAGGACTATAGTTGCCCATATACACTAAGTAGTTATATAGATTGTCTAAAAATCCCAGATGATAGTATCTCTTCTTATATTAAACCAGACTTCAGGACCTCACTTTTAAGCTGGATAGCACAATGTTGGCATTATGATACATATGTTGTACTTGATGGCAACCCACTCATCTCAGATAATAAATTATAGTGTAGAGAAAATTTCACGCACTTATATGCAGAGAAAAGTTTATTTCATGTAGAGAAAAGTTCACGCACTTTTTTGCAGAGAAAAGTTTATTTCATGTAGAGAAAAAGTTCACGCACTTTCATGCAAGGAAAAGTGCGTATATGTTGGAGAACTTACCTTTGGTCCATGGTAGTTAGTCCTTGGTATTTGAACCTACGAGGAAAAGCACGTATATGTTGGAGAACTTACCTTTGGTCCATGGTAGTTAGTCCTTGGTATTTGAACCTATGAGGAAAAGCGCGTATATGTTGGAGAACTTACCTTTGGTCCATGGTAGTTAGTCCTTGGTATTTGAACCTATGGTTTTGGACCATGGTACACACTTTCATGCAAGGAAAAGCATGTATATGTTGGAGAACTTACCTTTGGTCCATGGTAGTTAGTCCTTGGTATTTTAACCTATGATTTTGGACCATGGTACCTCATCAAAAGTGCTGATCTCACGCAATTTCATGGTTGGTTCATGGTATTAGTCCAACAGTTTTTGATCCTATGGTTTTGGCCCGTGGTATTGCATCCAAAAGTGTTGATCTCACGTACTTTCATGGTTGGTTCATGGTATTAGTCCAACAGTTTTTTGATCCTATGGTTTTGGCCCATGGTATTGTGAAAGGCCTAAGACTATAAAAGAGGAAGGAGATCATTTGGCAAAGCATCTTCTGAATTATCGAATATCTGATAAAGTGCTAGATCTGGAATATTGTGATTGGGTTTTGGTGCAGATCTGGATCTGAATGAAGAAGGAACCTGAGCATAAGGAGAAGGATAAGTTCTATCGATGGGTCAAAATCTTAAGGCTGGAATAGTGGTATCTCTATATGATTTTGATCTGTGATATGTGGCATACACTTGATCTATAAATCTAATAATCTGGGTCTGAATTATTGATGCATGTTTTATTTTACACATGTTATGATCTGGGTATGTCTGATGTAACAACTGCAAAGTTATAAGGAAATATTTGCAGATCTATATGCGGGTTGGCTTTGGTGAAATCAAAGATTGATGATGCAAGTGTAGTTGATGGGTTTTTGATGTTCTTGGATCCAGTTTGAAAATTTATGAAAAGTGGTCCTTGAAAGAAAAGAAGTAGGGGTTGTAGCTCCCTTCCAGGAGAGACTGGAAAACGAGAGAGAGTTGTAGCTCTCTGCAGGTTGCAGCCTGCGTACTGGTAAAGGACTGCACCAGTAGAAAACCATTGTAAAAGGAGTTTCTAATTTGAAAGAAGATAGAGACATATTGCAGTAGGTGGTTTTCACGCACATTGGGTTTCCACCTTACATCTTGTGTTCTTTGGTGTGACTATCTGTTTTCTTTGTTCATGCTCATTATTTTATGGTACTGACATGCAAAAATAATTCAAAGAATAGATAAGGAAGATTTATTAAAAACTTGATAATACTGATTCACCCCCCCTCTCAGTATTATTTCCAACAATTGGTATCAGAGTAGGTCCTTCAGAGAAGCTTGATCGCTTGAAGGAAGATCATTCATCATGAGCAACTACGAGAGGGAAGCATCAATCAGGCCACCAATTTTTGATGGGACAAACTTCAATTATTGGAAGGTAATAGTTACTGCCTATCTTCAATCTCTTGGTACAGAAGTTTGGGATATCATAGATATAGGCTACACTTTTCCTTCAGCTACTCCTACAGATACGGCCGAAAAGAAGAAATATGAAACAAATGCTAAAGCAGTCAATACTCTGCTGGGATGCTTATCTCAAACAGAATTCATGAAGGTTATGCAATATAAATCCGCAAAAGAAATATGGGACAAGATTGTCTTGAGCTACGAAGGAGATGAACAGGTAAAGCGTGCTAAACTTCAAACCCTCAGGATTCAGAATGAGAATCTCAGAATGTATAATGATGAAAGTGTGGCTAACTATTTCCTTCGGGTAGATGAGATTGTTAATTGCATGAAAAACTTGGGTGAAGAAATAAAAGAGGCTATTGTGGTTGAAAAAGTTCTAAGATCATTGTCCCCCAAGTTTGAATCTAAAGTGTCTGCAATAGAAGAAAAGGAAAATCTAAGAATTCTTACTATGTCTCAGCTACACGGAATTCTAACTGCTTATGAAATGAGAAAGGGAGGTCCATCAGACAGAAGAGAAGCTGCTTTCAAGGCTTCAGGCAAAGGAGACTATTATGAAGCAAGTCACGTGCCAGAAGAAGAAGAAGAAGAATCAAATTTTGTCAGAAATCTTCAAAGGGGAACTGGAAGGTTCAGAGGTAAGTTACCTTTTAAATGCTTTGCTTGTGGAAGAGTAGGTCATTATGCTGCAAAATGTCCTCATAAGGATAAAGGAAAGGAACCTGCTAGATGGAACAAGAAACAGATTGCAAATAAGAAAAGCTACTACACTCATGAAGATAGTGATGTTCTATCAAATAGTGACGAAGATGAACGAGGTAATGACTATAGACTCTTAATGGCATTTGAAGATGATGATTACATAGATGCTATAGATGTGGATAGATTTTGTGAAGAAATTTCTAGACTCAAGACATGTATAGAAGAAAAGAATAGGATCATTGATACTCTACAACTTCAAATTGATGAAAAAGAAAAATATCTTGAAAAGTTAGAAGGCGAAATTGTTGGTCTTAGAAGAGAGATTGAGAAAACAAAGGCTATTAATCTTAAGTTTGTCAAAGGATCTGAAACTCTGGATGAGATCAACAATGTACAACGCTCTCCTCTAAACAAGACAAGTCTGGGCTATAATGGAGAAACTTCTCAAGCATCCACCTCAAAGAGTTATCTTGATGCAGCAAGAAGGAATGAGCAAAAGCACAATCGAGATCACCAAGTAAAGCAGGGACCAATTACAAACAAAGACTATCAGGCAAATCAGGGGCAATCTGTCTTAAGGATGAAGAAAAGCTACAACCAACCACAGGTAAAATCCTCTCAATTTGCTTCAAGAATGAATGACAATAGAAATTACAATCGTTTGGCCGGAAGATTTGATAACCGCAGAAATTTCTTCAATGGACAATGCTTTTCTTGCCATAACTTTGGTCACAAAGCAGCTCAATGTGTTGCATATAAAATGATCATGACTAGAGAAGCTCAAAAACAAAGAAGTATGACCGGGATTACAAAAAGGACCTATAACAACTTTTCGGTTCTTGAAAATGAAGTTGAATGTTCTATTTGCAATAACTTTGGTCATGAATATTCTGAATGCAGGAGCAGGTTTCAGCAGACAAAGGAACAAGCCTCAAGCACCAAAACATGGAGAATAAAGGAACCACAAACAGAAAGATGTCGGATAGCATTTTATGCAGAGGGACAGGAAAATCTATGGTACATTGATAGTGGATGTTCGAAGCATATGACAGGTGATAAAGAAAAAATTGAATCATATTCTGCTCTAGAAAAAGGAAAGAAAGTTTCTTTTGGAAATGATACTCCTGCAACTATAAAAGGAAAAGGCACTGCTCAGTTAAAAGAAAAGGTCAAAGATGGAAATGTTTTGTATGTTGATGGATTGAAACATAATCTTCTAAGTGTCAGCCAGATGTGTGATCAAAGAACCAAGGTGATATTCAGATCAAATGGATGTCTTGATCGTGATCTTGATACAGGTAAAACAGTGATCAAACGTAAAAGAACTCAAAATAATCTATACATATTTGAAGAAGGACAACAACAATGCTATCTGAGAAAGGATGATGAGAACTGGTTATGGCACCAGAGGTTGGGGCATCTAAGCTTTTCACAAATAAGGAAAGCATGCAAATATTAGGCAGTTCGTGGTCTTCCAGATATCAAAGTTCCAGACAACACCATATGCAAATCATGTCAGTTTGGAAAGCAAACCAGAACTACCTTTCCGGAAAAGGAAGGATCACCTAGCATGCCTCTTGAGATAGTACATATAGATACATGTGGTCCATTCAGGAAAAGGACACCTCGAGGAGAAGAATACTTGATATTATTCATTGACGATTTCTCCAGGTTTGTCTGGTTAGGACTTATGAAGCACAAAGATGAAGCATTCGAAAAATTCAAATCCTTTAAAGCCTTGGTTGAAAATGAATCAGGATACAAAATTAAGTGTCTTAGATCTGACAGAGGTGGGGAGTTTACCTCAAATGAATTTTTCGATTTCTGTGAAGAACATGGGATAAGAAGAGAATTCTCTACAGCTAGAACTCCTCAGAAAAATGGAGTGGTGGAAAGAATGAACAGAATTGTCCAACAAATGGCTCGTGCTATGCTTGATGAATCTGGAACTCCCGCAATTTTCTGGGGTGAAGTAGCACATGCTGCGGTTATTATTCTCAACAAAACAAATGTCCGAGTGAACAGCACTCAAACCCCTCATGAGCTCTGGTATGGTGAGACTCCTTCGGTAAAGTACTTCAAAATCTTTGGGAGCAAATGCTATATTAAAAATACTGATGAGCAACTTGGAAAACTTGAACCTAGAGTAGATGAAGGCATCCTTCTTGGTTATTCTCCACACAGCAAATCATACAAGTGCTATAATAAAAGACTTGGAAGAATTGTTGACAGCATTGATGTAGCGGTTGATGAGAAGGGATACATTCCTAGGCAAGTAAATCATGAAGATATCGAAGAAGATGAAGGTCATCCTCAAAGACAGAATGATGAAGAAGAAGAAGCTTAAGAAGAACCAGAGGAGCAGATAAGGATAGAAGAGAAGACTCCATCCAGATACGTTCAGAAGAATCATCCAGAATCTCAGATTTTGGGACAAAAAGAAGCAGGTGTACAAACAAGAAGAACAATTGTAGAAGCTTCAAGCTATTTGGCATTACTCTCTTCCACTGAACCACAAAATGTGAAAGAGGCATGCAAAGATGAATGTTGGGTCAAAGCAATGGATGAAGAACTTGAGCAGATCACAAAGAACAACACTTGGGAGCTGGTTCCTAGACCAAAGGATAAGAATGTTATAGGAACAAAATGGGTCTTCAAAAATAAATTGAATGAAAATGGAGAAGTAATTAGAAACAAGGCCAGACTTGTTTGTAAAGGGTATGCGCAGCAAGAAGGAATAAATTTTGAAGAAACTTTTGCTCCTGTTGCAAGACTTGAGGCCATCCGAATGTTCCTTGCTCTCTCAAGCTTTCAAAACTTCAAAGTATTTCAAATGGACGTGAAATCAGCCTTTCTGAATGGAGACTTGGAAGAAGAAGTATACATTGAGCAGCCAGATGGTTTCATTCTTGGAAATGATCCAAATCTTGTATGCAAATTGAAAAAGGCTCTCTATGGCCTCAAACAAGCTCCAAGGGCTTGGTGCTATCGTTTGGAAAAATATCTTCATCAACAAGTTTTTTCAAAAGGATCAGCAGACAGCAATCTTTATATAAAAGTTGAAAATGACAAATTGCTAATACTTGTTGTGTATGTAGATGACATTATCTTTGGCAGCAATGAAGAAGCTATGAGTCAAAGCTTTGCCTTGGTGATGCAGAAAGAATTCGAAATGTCCTTGCTGGGAGAACTGACATATTTTCTTGGTTTGCAAATCCAACAAAATGAAGGAGGGATCTTCTTCTCTCAAACGAAGTATCTCAAGAAGATTTTGAAGAAATATGGTATGGAAGAAGCAAAACCAGTATGTACACCCATGGTCACAGGATGTAACCTCAGTGCAAATGATGAATCAGCAGCAATGCATCAACCAACTTACAGATCTATGATTGGAAGTCTACTTTATTTGACAGGTACCCGACCAGACATCATGCATGCAGTGGGAATAGTTGGAAGATTTCAGGCAAATCCAAAGGAAACTCATCTTCAGGCAGTAAAGAGAACCTTCAAATATCTTCAAGGGACTCAAAACTATGGCTTATGGTATCCTAGAGATACAGATCTCACACTTCATGCTTATACAGATGCAGATTGGGCCGGAAGCGTGGATGACAGGAAAAGCACAAGTGGTGGTGCATTCTTTATGGGTTCCAGATTAGTATCTTGGTTCAGCAAGAAACAGAGTTCGATTGCCTTGTCTACAGCTGAAGCAGAATATGTTGCTGCTGCATCTTGCTGCACTCAACTCCTTTGGATGATGCAGACCTTGTAGGATTTTTAAATCACTTGTACACCACCCATCTCCATCTTATGTGATAATACAAGTGCAATCAGCATTTCAAAGAACCCAGTCATGCATTCAAAAACCAAGCACATACCAATCAAGTATCACTTTCTCCGGGAACAAGTGCTTGAACAAAAGGTCAAGTTGGAGTATGTTCCTTCTAAGTAACAGGTTGCTGATATACTCACCAAACCATTGCCTAGGGAGACCTTTGAATACCTCAGGCAAAAGTTGGGGGTTGTTGATGCATCATCTTGTTGTTGAATCTCTTCTGATTGTTGGTTGTACGCAAGGTTCATCTGAAGTATATGCGTACATGTGCTGGCTTGCGGATTGGTCAAAGATCGAATGGCACAGGTTCACGGGGAGCATATCATGTATTGTTGGCATTATGGAGGAAGTACAGAAGGAGATCATGGATGCTGGTCTGAATATTGCTGCAATACATCTCTATCTCTTTCATGGTCATGGATTATGGTTCTTCTTTGCAGATCTGGTTTATAGTCAGGGGGAGCATGTTCTTAGGGGGAGCATAACCCTTTGCCCTTGATGTCAAAGGGGGAGAGTGATTGGTTGTTGTTGCCATCAAGTCCAAAGGGGGAGATTGTTGGCATTATGATACATATGTTGTACTTGATGGCAACCCACTCATCTGAGATAATAAATTATAGTGTAGAGAAAAGTTCACGCACTTATATGCAGAGAAAAGTTTATTTCATGTAGAGAAAAGTTCACGCACTTTTATGTAGAGAAAAGTTTATTTCATGTAGAGAAAAAGTTCACGCACTTTCATGCAAGGAAAAGCGCGTATATGTTGGAGAACTTACCTTTGGTCCATGGTAGTTAGTCCTTGGTATTTGAACCTATGAGGAAAAGCGCGTATATGTTGGAGAACTTACCTTTGGTCCATGGTAGTTAGTCCTTGGTATTTAAACCTATGAGGAAAAGCGCGTATATGTTGGAGAACTTACCTTTGGTCCATGGTAGTTAGTCCTTGGTATTTGAACCTATGGTTTTGGACCATGGTACGCACTTTCATGCAAGGAAAAGTGTGTATATGTTGGAGAACTTACCTTTGGTCCATGGTAGTTAGTCCTTGGTATTTGAACCTATGATTTTGGACCATGGTACCTCGTCAAAAGTGTTGATCTCACGCAATTTCATGGTTGGTTCATGGTATTAGTCCGACAGTTTTTGATCCTATGGTTTTGGCCCGTGGTATTGCATCCAAAAGTGTTGATCTCACGTACTTTCATGGTTGGTTCATGGTATTAGTCCAACAATTTTTTGATCCTATGGTTTTGGCCCGTGGTATTTTGAAAGGCCTAAGACTATAAAAGAGGAAGGAGATCATTTGGCAAAGCATCTTCTGAATTATCAAATATCTGATAAAGTGCTAGATCTAGAATATTGTGATTGGGTTTTGGTGCAGATCTGGATCTGAATGAAGAAGGAACCTGAGCGTAAGGAGAAGGATAAGTTCTATTGATGGGTCAAAATCTTAAGGCTGGAATAGTGGTATCTCTATATGATTTTTATCTATGATATGTGGCATACGCTTGATCTATAAATCTAATAATCTGGGTCTGAATTATTGATGCATGTTTTATTTTACACATGTTATGATCTGGGTATGTCTGATGTAACAACTGCAAAGTTATAAGGAAATATTTGCAGATCTGTATGCGGGTTGGCTTTGGTGAAATCAGAGATTGATGATGCAAGTGTAGTTGATGGGTTTTTGATGTTCTTGGATCCAGTTTGAAAATTTATGAAAAGTGGTTCTTGAAAGAAAAGAAGTAGGGGGTTGTAGCTCCCTTCCAGGAGAGACTGGAAAACGAGAGAGAGTTGTAGCTCTCTGCAAGTTGCAGCCTGCGTACTGGTAAAGGACTGCACCAGTACAAAACCATTGTAAAAGGTGTTTCTAATTTGAAAGAAGATAGAGACATATTGCAGCAGGTGGTTTTCACCCACATTGGGTTTCCACCTTACATCTTGTGTTCTTTGGTGTGACTATCTGTTTTCTTTGTTCATGCTCATTATTTTATGGTACTGACATGCAAAAATAATTCAAAGAATAAATAAGGAAGATTTATTAAAAGAACTTGATAATACTGATTCACCCCCCCTCTCAGTATTATTTCCAACACACAACCTTTTGTTACCCTTGTACATTGGTAAAAGGATTCTTGAGAATGATAACGGAAGGACTTAGTTAAGATTCTCTGGTTGGTTAATCAATCTGTGATCTTATTTGGAGGCCTTTATACATGTTTGAACTCCCATCCATCGAGATTCAAAACACTTTTTTCACTTCTTGTATTGAAGAGACCTTGTTGCCCACCTCCCACCAGCAGTTAAATATTTTCCCATTGCTATTGGTTATAATAAGTCTCTATTCCTGATAGAAAATCACCATTTTTAGTTTCGCATCCTTTCCTTGCTATGCCCAAATACGATGCCTTCCATCTTTGCCTAATTTTGAAAAACTTGGCTTACAGTCTTCCAATGTAACCATGCACATCTCTAAACCCCATGTCCAGCTTCCTCAGTGTTGCCCTGAGCAATATGGCCTGCCCTTGTATATCGTTCACTCTGGTTGATTGTTTTAGATTTGTTATCCAAAAACTTGCCTAACATAAGTGGAATGTGACCATGTTTATCTCTAAACACTCCCCTGCCCTTGCAAGGCTTGGGTTACCCTTTGGATGCTCCATTAATATTAAATTTAAAGCATGCCTAACGTTCCTCCATTGTGACCATGTTCATCTTTGAACCTCCAATATCCCTTCCCCAGGGCTAGTCTGTGGAAGGCATGGCTTGCCCTTGAATGCCCTCCATCTCTGCTTGATTGTTAGATAAGGATTCCAAAATCTTGGCTAAAATCTGCGTAATGTGATCAAGCTCGTTTCTCAACATTCCCCTGCCTATGCATTGCCTGGTTTGCTCCTGGATGCTCCATCAAAGATGGATTTAACCCATGATGACTGACTTCGAGTTTGCAATCTGCCTTTCTTAGCCCCCCGTCTGCTCATGGAAAAATTACTTACTGGACTTGTTGAAGGTATAAGTAATTTCAAGATGATAATGAAGAAATACTTGACATAGTTGAAATTGTATAATGTTCTACAAAGTGGATAATTCAATTCTCAGGAAGTGTTGTTGGTTGGACTGAATAAAATTAACCATGATGGTTTCCTTGATTGGGATTGTTGTAAAAAAAAACATTTTTGTTCTGTGTTTGAATGGATGGTCTCAGATTGACTCATCCTTTTTGGATAGGGACAAAGCATATATAATAAGCTTCACATTTAGCGATTATTATGGAAGAAATGTAAACACACAGTTTGAGACAAATAGATTCCAAAATATTAGTATCTTAAAAAGAAAGCCATTTACATTTATGTTTTTGAAATAAGGTTTTTAAATATACTCTCTATCATTCATATTCCCATGTACTACCTACCCATGTACTACTATATTTGCTTTTTTGTAATGTGTGTTGTGTATATGTTTGGATGTTTATGTCATGTGTATGTGAATATGTGCTAACTGAGATTGTGAATCTATGATAACTGAGATTGAAAGAGAGAGCTAAGAGCTTTGGCAGAGGAGAATATGGAGAATTGATGAGCCAACTTAAATTTACCAAAATCAATAGGTCACCTTAAGCACCTCGAACTGACTGTCCTCCATAAGATTAATCTTAAAACTTTGCTGGATGAATTTTTTCATTTGGTGTCGTTGAAACGATTGGAGTTAACAAGTTTCCCAAATCTAAAATCACTGCCAGATTCCTTTGGGTACTTAATAAACTTGGATTACATCGATCTGTCTCACTCTTCTCATTTGCAGGTGCTTCCAAAGTCTTTCAGTAATTTAATAAACCTGAAATACATAGGTCTGTCTCACTCCCTACAGTTGCATATGCTTCCAGGTTCTTTTGGTAATTTAATTCGTCTTAAATATATTGATTTGAGTTGGTTCTATAATTTGACCGTCTCTAGCAAAACACTGGGAAACATTAGCACATTTTAATGTTTAGATGTTTCCTATTGTAAGAACATTGAAATATTACCTCCACAAATAGCATATCAAAAGTACCTACAAAAATTAGATCCTAGGGCTACAAACATAAAAGAATTTCCAAATGAAATTGGAGACTTGGGCGACTTAGAAGTTCTAGAAATAGGGAGCCCTTCACTGGACATTCTACCACTTTCACTTGGTCACTTGAAGATCTTAAAGGAATTGAGGCTCGAGAATTGCAGTGAATTGAAACATTTGCCGGTGACTATTCGACTGCTGACTCAGTTGACTGAGTTGAGAATATTGAATTGCCGGTTGCAAACATTGAATAATTTAGAATCTCCCAATGACAACTGCATGTCTCAGCTACAAGTCTTAGAAGTTTATAACACGAAATTATCAGAGGTATCATTTGCCACAGGTGTCTGTCCCATCCTTAAATATGTCTCCCTCAGGTTTTGTAATCATCTGGTGGAGGTAGGAACATTGCCAAAGACTCTGATAAAACTGGAATTGACTAATTGCTCTAACTTGAGGAAAATATCAGGGCTTTCTGGTCTTCCAAAAATTCAAGTGCTGGACATTAGTCCATGCAAAAATGTAGAAGAGCTGCCAAGTATTGAAACGTTGGTATCTTTGAAAGAGTTGCAGGCATATGATTGTGCGAAGCTGAAGAGCATACGGGGATTGGTCGAATTGACAAATCTTCGGGTATTAAATGTTCATGGGTCTCTAGAGAAACACTGGGAAACATCAGCACACTTGAATGTTTAGATGTTTCCTATTATAATAACATTGAAATATTACCTCCAAAAATAGCATATCAAAAGTACCTAAAAAAATTAGATCTTAGGGGTACAAACATAAAAGAATTTCCAAATGAAATTGGAGACTTGGGCGATTTAGAAGTTCTGGAAATAGGGAGCCCTTCACTGGACAGTCTACCACTTTCACTTGGTCACTTGAAGACCTTACAGGAATTGAGGCTCAAGAATTGCAATGAATTGAAACATTTGCCGGTGACTATTCGACTGTTGACTAAGTTGACTGAGTTGAGAGGATTGAATTGCCGGTGCAAACATTGAATAATTTAGAATCTCCCAATGACAACTGCATGCCTCGGCTGCAAGTCTTAGAAGTTTATAACACGAAATTATCAGAGGTATCATTTGTCACATGTGTCTGCCCCATCCTTAAATATGTATGCCTCAGGTTTTGTAATCATCTGGTGGAGGTTGGAACATTGCCAAAGACTCTGATAAAACTGGAATTGACTAATTGCTTTAACTTGAGGAAAATAGCAAGGCTTTCTGGTCTTCCAAAACTTCAAGTGTTGGACATTAGTCAGTGCAAAAATGTAGAGGAGTTGCTAGGTATTGAAATGTTGGTATCTTTGAATGAGTTGTAGGCATATGATTGTGCGAAGCTAAAGAGCATACAGGGATTGGCCGAACTGACAAAGCTTCGGGTATTAAATGTTCATGGGTGCTCCAAGTTAGAAGGGCTGCCAGGTATCCAACATTGTATGTCGTTGGAGTACACTGATGCTAAGGGTTTTCCTAAGCAGTGGGCCGACGTGGGATTACTGGAGCAGTTGCAACAACAAGTGAACGTGCTTGAAATGTGAAAAGCAAAGAAATAAATTTGAAATGAATGCATAATTGAAGTCTTAGCCAAAGGTTATATGTTAGGCAGAGTTTGTATTCTAAGATTTTAGATTGTTGAGGGAGGTTTTGTAGTTGCCTTTCAACAATCCAAATTAAAACATTATGGAGAAAGTGCAAGGTCTGCCTAGCATATAGCTTTGGTAGATTCTCTGATGAATGTTACCCATATAGCTCACGACAGGACGCATATTTGCCTTGATGTTCTGTGTTTGAATGGATGGTCTCAGATTGACTCATCCTTTTTGGATATGGACAAAGCATATATAATAAGCTTCACATTTAGCGATTATTATGGGAGAAATGTAAACACACAGTTTGGGACAAATAGATTCCAAAATATTAGTATCTTAAAAAATAAAGCCATTTACATTTATGTTTTTTAAATAAGGTTTTTAAATATACTCTCTATCATTCATATTCTCATGTACTACCTACCCATGTACTACTATATTTGCTTTTTTGTAATGTGTGTTGTGTATATGTGTGGATGTTTATGTCATGTCTCTGTGAATCTGTGCTAACTGAGATTGTGAATCTATGATAACTGAGATTGAAAGAGAGATCTGAGAGCTTTGGCAAAGGAGAATATGGAGAATTGATGAGCCAACTTAAATTTACCAAAATCAATAGGGCACCTTAAGCACCTCGAACTGATTGTCCTCCATAAGGTTAATCTTAGAACTTTGCTGGATGAATTTTGTCATCTGGTGTCGTTGAAACGATTGGAGTTAACAAGAAGGAACTTGCAAAAGAAGAATGGAGATCAAGGTGGGAAGACCAACTCTATAATTTAAAGCAGAGAGATAATGTTAGAGATGTGGGTCAAGCATCATCTTGTGGGGTGCTAGGATGCACCAACAGAACTATTCGACTTCCAATTGATCAATTTGCTAGCTTTTCTAGATATACTTATCATACAGCGGACAAAGTGAAGAGAGGCTCTGTAACCAGGAGAAGTTGCATCAGCTTCAGACCTTTTTTGCTGTGGCCTGCCCTATTTATACTTACCCTGTTGCATTGTATGCTTGTAGATATGCAAGTTAATAACTGAGAATAATTTGAAATTAGTTTCAAAGTACGGGTTTAGTGAATGTCATGTTCTAGAGCTTATTGTGTCCATTCTATTTAGAGATATTTGAGGCTAAGGATGTGTTGACACTTTAGCCTTTACCTGAAGGCTTATCATCCAAAGATCATATTGTATCTACACTTTCTTTGTATCATAAATATGTGGTTTCACTAAGATCAATAATTTTCATAGTGGAGCAATGCCAACAACTTTGGGCCTTTATAACCTAAATTTTAGTAATTACCTTTGCTGATTTGACATGTCGGGTCTTAGGCGATCCAAACCAACTTACAATTTTAGTTATAACTTTACAATTTTCCTTGGAATGTAAATGAATGGAATGTCAATTAAAGCAGGAGGCTTACGGGACTGTACTAAAGTTTTCTTGGTTGCTTCCTTAAAGACTATATGTTATATAAGAATCACAAATTGACAGAATGAGTTCAACTAGACCAGGAGGCTTGCAGTACTGCATTAAACTTTTATGCTTGCGTCATTTTAGACAATATATGTCATATAAGAATCACAAATTGATAGAATGAACTACTGGTAATGGAGTTGAATTAGACATGCAGGTTACATTTGTTGCTTTACTTACACAATGGCTCATAAAACAACATGATGTGAAATGCCAAATAATACCTAAAAAATGTGTATTCTCCATGATGAAGTAGCTAATTTATAGATAAAAACTAACACTTTAAAACTGTTTTATAGTTTTTTGGAAGCATCATGAAATTGAAATTGAAACAGTGAGAAAACATCATCAAGAATGCAACAATTTAGGGCCCATTTACTTGAAAGCTTGTAGGTGATTCTGTCAGATTGAGAAAGCTTGTATTGGAAACTCGATTTAAAATGTTATCAAATTCCATTCTTGGGTCTCGAAGCTCGCAAGTTCTCTATTCTTCATGATGGAGTAGCAATAATCTCTATTCTTCATGATGGAGTAGCTATTTTATAGATAGAAATTAAAACTTATAAAATTGTTTTGTAATTTTTTTTTGGAAGCATCATGAAATTGACATTGAAATAGTGAGAAAACATTATCAAGAATGCAAAAATTTAGGGGCCATGAACTTGAAAGCTTGTGGGTGATTCCCATCAGTTTGTATTGGAAACTACATTTAAAAATGTTACCAAATTCCATTCCTGGGTCTTGAAGCTCCCAAGTTCTGTGCTGTAGTTTTTAAGGACATTTAATATCCTCATGGTTTATATTGAAAGAGGTCACAATTTTGTCTGGGAGCATCCATCATGAATGCCTGGGTGCCCAAAATACTGAAGCTTGACCCCTGTAATTGACATTTTCAAAAAAATTAGTTGGATTTTTCCAAAATCATGTTGTAATTTCTATCATTTTCTGTGCAAAATTAAGGCACTCAAAATTCTAAAACTTGACAACTATAATCCACTTTTCCAAAAAATTTAGCTAAATTTTTTCAAAATCATGCTGGAATTTTTATTATCATGATGGCTCCAACAATTTTTCATGCATTTTCAAATATGGAACGACGACCATGATGTTGTTCACAATGTCGTATCGTTTCTTTCACCTCGGATTTAAAAAAACAACAACAACAACAACAAAAACATTAAAATAAATCCATTTTACAAATACACATAACTAACTATTGCAATTGTAAATCATTAACATCCACCCTTGCTTTCAACAATGTCCATTCACATGTCCCTATCCTTCCCCACTCAATGCTATTCTTCCCCACTCTATACATGTCCATATTCTTCCCCACTCTATGCTATTCTTCACCACTCTATGCCTTACGACGTTCCCTTTGCAACATAAGGTGCAAATGCTAGTTATATAGGGTTTATATTTATATCAAAATAGTCATATTTTTTTTACATGTCAATTTAATTAAAAAATATTATAAAATTAATTTATATATATATATATATAGATTATTTTGATTTTAAAACGACTGATGGTTTTATGGGCATCTTGTATTGATAATTCATGGTATTGGCCCATAATATTATAACAAACTTTGTCTATAATTGAAGAACCTCCATGGTAAAATGCAAAGAAGGAATTAACATCATATGGTTCTAAGGAAAACAACTTTAATGTTCTCTAGTTGTGGTTACACGTTTATCTCGTCTTGAGTTACCAGAGTGAAGGACTTAATGTCCTTTGATTATGGGCAACACCTCTATGAGGGCATCACGTGGTCAGGTATGGACAGATCTTCTAGTGGTGGAGTTTCAAGTTCTAATTGTTGTGGTCTCCTTTGGATAGGAGCCTCCAATAGTCTTCTAATATTGGTATACAAAGTTTTTTTTTATAGCTTCATGGTATTCCATCTCCACAACAATTGTGATGTTCATTTCAACCCATTTTTTTATTCATAGCTATCAATTTATGACTCACGCCTTTCACCATCATTTTCCAATGACCAAGCGAAGAGGACGGAATTGTTGTAGATGAATAAGGGATGGTTTATTAGGGCCATCATATCTATAGTAAAAAATAATTCATGACCTCTACAAATATTTACCATAGCACAAATCTCTCTGCAATACAGTAAGATGTTGAGAATTTCGAAAAGGAAAACTCAAGATTAATTGTATTTTCATTTCTAATGAATCCTTACACAAGTGGGGAAATGGATATAAGATATGTGAACTAAAAAGACTATAAATACTAAGTATATGAAGGATATGAATATTTATTTCTAGGTCAAAACTATCATGAGTCAAGTTCTAGTGGAAATATAAGAAGAGTAACACGAATTTCTTTTTTGTTTAGAATTTCGAAAGGGAAAACTCAAGATTAATTGTATTTTCATTTCTAATGAATTCCTTACACAAGTGGGGAAATGGATATGAGATATGTGAACTAAAAAGACTATAAATATTAAGTATATGAAAGATATGAATATTTATTTCTATGTCAAAACTATCCTGAGTCAAGTTCTAGTGGAAATATAAGAAGAGCAACATGAATTTCTTTTTTATTTAGGTTAAACCCAACAAAGAAGTGAGACATCAAAATGAATAATTATTTATGTGGTAACTTTACCTCTAGATTATTCTGTGAATGTCGTTGAAATATTCAATCTCTTTTATAGCAAGTCTACACATACAAGAAGTTTTAAATTTGAAAACGCCCAACATGATTACACTAATATAGAAATATATTAAATGAATTGAATCAATTTTACAAAGTGATTTGTCTAATTTCATTAATGTTAAGCCAATCACAACGACATACACGCTTTTATCTTATGTTATTTATATAATATAATATTTAATACACCTAATTTACACAAAAACAAATAATAGACCACTTATATAATTTTATGTGTGAATGTGCATGTTTGATAAAAACATATCCTACCAATGGATTACAGAACATCATAATTTATTTAAAGTTAATACTGGAAGCGTCTAACGTATCCACCTCCACTCATGACGGTCGACCTTCAAAGTGTAGCTTTTGTTCGTTTCACTCGAGTGACAAACGCGTGACATTACCCGACATCATCCTTCACGTCACAGAGATTATCCTACGCACGGAATCATGTGCCGCGAGGGCTATAAAGAGCGAGACATCCCTAGAAGATTGATAAGCATACCAAGGGTTTATTAGAGATTATTTGGTTTTTGGGAGCCATGGTGATCGGGTCATTTGGCTTTGCGTTAGCCTTAATGTTACTACTACTTGTGGTGGGCGGGCAGAATACAGATTTAGTGTCGTATTTGTGTAACACGGAGACTATCCCAACTGGAAGTCCGTTCTTTGATACTCTCGGAAACCTGCTCGTAGATCTGGAGGACAACACGGCCAACGGTTATGACTACAGTTACGACTACAAGTCATCGAGTGCAGGTTCTCCCACTGCCTATGGGGAAGCAATCTGCAGTCAAGCTCTCCCATATGATTGCACGACCTGCCTTATTAGCCTCGGCGACCGCATCTGGGGAATTTGCAACAATGCCATCGGTGCTCAGGTTCAACTCACTGGCTGCTCCATGCGCTACGAGCAGTACAACTTCTAATATCAACTATTCCACTGCACTGCGCAATACGCTTCCATCTAATATCTCTATTACCATAGGGATTCTCGTCTTTGTAGCTATATTGCTATCTTGTTCAATGATGTGCTCTGCCATGGGTGTCTACGTCTTCTTCGTAAATGAATAAAAACATTCATGTATAACTACACGGAATTATGCATGGTCAACTGGTTGATGAGGCATAAGTACGGCAAAGTAAAACATACTAGGTGAATTAAAGATCTAATGAATATTAAACTTCAACATCTAGGAGTGAATAGTCTTCTTTAGAATATTAAGCAAAAGGTACATTTAAGATGAAAATATGCATGAATACAATACTATGTGATTGATATTGTAACCACATGACATCTTGAATTGATTTACACGACATAAAACTTTCTTAATTACATAGATGAACCATGATAAATGAATGTTGGTATGGTACTAACATGGTAGAAAAATATGTGGATAAAGTTTATGTCATGCAGGTGATACCATGAGGATGGTATTATAGGTTGTTTCACAGTTGGACTATGTACAATAGTACATATGGGACCATATGACTATATATGCTACAAGGATGAAAAATGAAATTTGTATTGGTGTGTATAACATACCATGTATGCAAGTATTAATTAATCATTGGATGGATGTCTTGCCAGGTAAAGAAACCCGAAGGTTACCTAGAAGAAGGAAAGTAAGTTTGGTATAATTAACTATGAGTAATCATAGTTTGGCATACATACAATTATGATGAATATATGTCTATAAATATATATTGTTATGTGAAATAATATGTTATGACCTTGTAGGCATATTATTATGTAAAATATTCTAACTGATGTATTGTATGTAGAGAGACTACAAGAATTGGGTGTTCGACAAGAAAACAAAGCCTTGAAAGAATGCAAGTAGAGAACATGCATTCCTCAGATAAAATAACTGATAAGCAATATATGCTTTAATAATATTAAGTAACAAATTATAATATTTATCATAGTTAAACTTGTACATCTATAACTTGTTAGAAATGGTTTGAAAAGAATGTTATAGGTAGCTATGAAAGGAGATCACTCCTTGAGACCGATGTATTTATGGAAGGAGAGGCGTTGGGAGCACTCCTTGTGACAGATGTACATCAGAAAAATTACATCAGAGCCATGATATCTGTTGATTTAGAAACCAGCTACCTGTGAAGGAGGACATGATGTAGTGATACACCGAGGACGGTGTAAAATTTAAGGGGGGAGTATGTAACACCCTGCTCTTTTGTACTATATTATTGTAAACCTAAGTTATGTTAAAGCTAGGTGTGATATCCTCCCTTGTGTGTTAAATGTTGTAAACTTAAGCTAAGGAAATCTAGGTTTAGTACCCTCCTTTTTGGGCTAAACTATTCAAAACTTAAGCTGAGGAAATGTAGGCGATATGAAATATGAGAAGAAAATGTGTTTTTAAATAAATTAATAAATTAAATCACTTGAAGGGTGGAGCAGCAAGAGAGAGGAGATGCTTTCCAATCCCATGAGGAATGGGAGAGAGATGACTCTTTCATTATAAGCATCTAGATGTGATTCTAGATAAGCTTGGGTGGATTGGATATCCATTAGATGGCTGGGAGATAAGGATCCATTAGACATAAAATCTTTGTGGGTGATAAAGGCAACATTTAATGTGGAAAAGTGTCGTGGGAGATAAACACCAGATTTTCCAGATAAGACCTAGGCAAATGGAAAAATCCATAAAGTGGGATGCCGCTAATGGTAACTAAATCATGAAAGAGGGTATTAAATACCCATTGCATCGATCAATTGATGACATTTGATCATTAGCAAGATCTTTGGCTCAAGGGGAACCAGAGGTGCTTCATAGCTAGTTGGTGGTGCTCCTCCCGCCAAGTGAGATTTTAGTTGGTGTCAAATGCATGGAATGTTTATTATGATGATTCTTACTCTCTCTCTCTCTTTGTTATAGTTGCATGTTGTTATGTGAGATTTTCTTAAGTTTCTTTTCTATGGGAATGTTGTGTAACTTGTATATGCTTATGTGTTAATAGATTTAATGTTATTTTCCTCTATTCTAATGAGATTCATTAGCATGGTATGTGTTTTATATTAATCCTTACTTAGTATGAAGTTAAATCATTTAGCTGAGATACACTAATGGTTGAGTTCTTATCTCTATATTTATTTCCTATAGTTGGAATGGTTAAATCATTCAGCTCGAGAGTATAAAAGTTGTGTTGTCAGTGTCTATGGAAATAATTGTATGCATGTAACTTTTTAGTAATGAAATAGTCATTGAATCTAAACTTGGACCTTATTAAAGGTGCTCAAGGAAAATAGAGTGTCTCTAACTTATGGGATATTATTTATAGATTAAGACTTTGGTGCATGCAAACAGTTATGGAGCAATATTGTTAGTTGTATAATGGTGTAGTATTGGTTATGCTCCGCATGAGCTATAACAATAATCTTATTGATAAGAATATTAGATGCAATAGACCGAAATCAATATCTTACCACGTGTTGTCAAAGAATTTAATGGTTGTATGTATTTTTCCTTCCAAATGTAAAGGGTTAATTTGAATTATAAAATCTGAAAACTTTTTCAAATGTTCTCACCCTCGTACTTGTTGGGGAACAGTGTAGGTATTCTTGCATGATAGACAAGAAAGAAGTAGCTTTGCATGGTCATTCTAGTAGAAGTAGATGTAAGAAAAGGTTATTTCATTGTTGCATGAAGATATTAAAGTTATTGTAAGGGTTGCATGTCAAGAGAGCACGTGATTTTACATCCAGGGTATATGACTCTCTATCTTGATCTTTCATTATAGTTATGATTCTTGGTTCACTAAATTTATGATGACTGTGAACTCTTATCTGTAACTAAGACAAAATATTTAAATTTATAGGGTCTAAAGGTTGTTTTTACTGTGTGGTCTAAAAAGGTTCATTACAGAATCCACCACCATCAAACACCTTGGAGAAAGTGAGATAAGATAGTTCGTGTGGCAACTAACTCTCGCATCTCAACCCCGCGTGGTAGAGGTCCATGCTAGAAATACAAGGGCAAGAAAGAGGAAGGGGAACCCGAAAAACCTGGGGGCAAGCCAAAAGGTCGCAAACCGACTGTTAATATCATCAATGAAGCAGTGGAAGCCTATCATGAAGGCATAGATGAAAAAATCCATAATTTGATAGAGAAGTGAGAGGAAGACCTCAACCGTCACACAATTTTTATGGAGATTGAAGCCAACGACTAGCAAGTATTACTACCTGACCTAGGGCACACCCAAGGTAGAGTGACCCAATTCAGGCACACTCCCCTCCTCTACTGGTCGACGAAGGGAATCTTGGGAAGGACCTTAGGAAAAACTGATTTGAATATGGGTGTTCGAGTGCAGACATCCCGAGAGCACAAAAAGGACTTCGAGAAACTCATGTTTCAGATGCAGAATCAAGATGGGAACCTCCAATGAATCAAAAATTATTTTACAGGCATACTCCAAGTAGACGAACTCCCGAGGTAAATTGAAAAATACTCAGCTCCTGTTGAATCTGTCTCAGTAAAAGACGCAGATCAGTGAAATAATGTCTCTATCTTTTTGTAGATTTTGATGCAGATAACATTTACTTTTATTTGTAATTACAGTTATGCTAGTAGGAAAGTAGATAGAGGGATAAACATGGACATACATTCATATGTAGCTTGGATAGAATGACTCGAAATGTACCATTTTTGGATGTCATACCATGTTGTTAGGTGGCCAACAAACTTGTTTTCCAAGAGGGAAAGTTGTGGCTAGCTAAAATTTTTTAGGACTGGTTGTAACTTATTGTTAAAATCAATAGAAAAATGAGGTCCTACAACGCTTAAAAAATATATATATGTATCTCATTTTCTTAATATATAAAATATACCTCTATATGTCATAAAGACAATTATATATAGACATAAATGTAATATTTGGGTACTTTATTGGCTCTAGTACATTATCGAAAACCTTATTCTAAATAGTTTTATCATACCTAAAATTTATAATTATAGTACAAATTTATTAAAAACATTATTTAAGTGTATTTTCCTATATATGGGTTAAGTTTTTCTAAACTATTTTGTCTATAACTCTATATATATAATGAAATGATAGAAGTTAAATTTTATTGCTTTTTTATTTGTTATTAAATGAGAAATTTTGTTTTATATATATATATATATATATATATATATATATATATATATATATATATATTTGGTAAACATTTTTTATTAATGCCAAAATATTTTACATGCAGTATTAAAAAACTAGTGGTCTCACCTTAACTAGGTTTGTTAACCATAGATAACTGACTATTACAAAACATCCAAAATAGAAAAAGGGTTAATGCTCAAATTCGATAAGGCCAACGACTCCAAAAAGCCTGAAAAATACATAGCACCCTAGTCAGCATCATTAATCGTCGAAAGTGATAGACATTGAATTGTCAGGCCCTATCCCTAATAGGGAGGAGGGAAACATGGCTAGTCTACATGCTACTCATGTTAAATCAGCAATGCTTCCAATTTCTTCATCTATTCTGACAACAAATTCTTGCCACACCACACCACAACCATATGCTCACGAAGGTGGAATTTGAAGTATTGCAACTACTAGAGTCTTGTAATCACAATCTCATGGTCCTCACGATGAGTCCTATATTGAGCCTCTAACATTGCCTGAATAGATTGCACTGATGTCCTAGAAGTGGTCACATGACGAGGAGGAACCCCATGCCGATGCCGATGCCAAATAGGACTCCTACTACGAGGACTACTGTTACATCGGGTCATTCCATCACCACGACCATGATCCCAACGATTTTTCAGATAAGACCTAGGCAAATGGAAAAATGCATAAAGTGGGATGCGGCTAATGGTAACTAAATCATGAAAGAGGGTATTAAATACCCATTGCATCTATCAATTGATGACATTTGATCATTGGCAAGATCTTTGGCTCGAGGGGAAGCAGAGGTGATTCATAGCTAGTTGGTGGTGCTCCTCCCACCAAGTGAGATTTTAGTTGGTGTTAGATGCATGGAATGTTTAGTATGATGATTCAACTCTCTCTCTCTCTGTTATAGTTGCACGTTGTTAAGTGAGATTTTCTCAAGTTTCTTTTCTATGGGAATGTTGTGTAACTTGTATATGCTTATGTGTTAATAGATTTAATGTTATTTTCCTCTATTCTAATGACATTCATTAGCATGGTATGTGTTTTATATTAATCCTTACTTAGAATGAAGTTAAATCATTTAGCTGAGGTACACTGGTGGTTGAGTTCTTATCTCTATATTTATTTCCAATAGATGGAATAGTTAAATCATTCAGCTCGAGAGTGTAAAAGTTGTGTAGTCAGTGTCTATCAAAATAATTCTATCCATGTAACCTTTTAGTAATGAAATAGTCGTTGAATCTAAACTTGGACCTTATTAAAGGCGCTCAAGGAAAATAGAGTGTCTCTAACTTATGGGATATTATTTATAGATTAAGACTTTGGTGCACGCAAAAAATTATGGAGCAATATTGTTAGTTGTATAATGGTCTAGTACTGGTTATGCCCTGCATGAGCTATAACAATAATCTTATTCGTAAGCATATTAGATGCAATAGACCGAAATCAATATCTTACCATGTGTTGTCAAAGAATTTAATGGTTGTATGTATTTTTCCTTCCAAATGTAAAGGGTTAATTTGCATTATAAACTCTGAAAACTTTTTCAAATGTTCTCACCCTCGTACTTGTTGGGGAACAATGTAGGTATTCTCGCATGTGCATGATAGACAAGAAAGAAGTAACTTTGCATGGTCATGCTAGCAGAAGTAGATGTAAGAAAAGGTTATTTCATTGTTGCATGAAGACATTAAAGTTATTGTAAGGGTTGCATGTTAAGGGAGTACGTGATTTTACATCCAGGGTATATGACTCTCTACGTTGATCTTTCATTATAGTTATGATTCTTGGTTCACTAAATTTGTGATGACTATGAACTCTTATCTGTAACTAAGACAAAATATTTAAATTTATGGGGTCTAAAGGTTGTTTTTATTGGGTGGTCTGAAAAGGTTCATTACAGAATCGACCACCATAGAACACCTTGGAGGAAGTGAGATAAGATAGTTCATGTGGCAACTAACTCTCACATCTCAACCCCGCGTGGTTGAGGCCGAGGCTAGAAATACAAGGCCAAGAAAGAGGAAGGGGAACCCGAAAAACCTGGGGGCAAGCCAAAAGGTCGCAAACCAACTATTAATATCATCAACGAAGCAGTGGAAGCTAATCATGAAGGCATAGATGAAAAAATCCACAATTTGATAGAGAAGTGGGAGGAAGACCTCAACCGTCACATAATTTTTATGGAGATTGAAGTCAACGACTGGCAAGTATTACTGCCTGGCCTAGGGCACACCCAAGGTAGAATGACCCAATTTAGGCACACTTCCCTCCTCTACTGGTCGATGAAGGGAATCATTGGAAAGGCCTTAGAATAAACTAATTTGAATATGGGTGTTCCAGTGCAGACATCCCGAGAGCACAAAAAGGACTTCCAAAAACTCATGTTTCAGATGCAGAATCAAGATGGGAACCTCCAATAATCAAAAAATTATTTTCCATGCATACTGCAAGCAGACGAACTCCCGAGGTAAATTGAAAAATACTCGGCTCCAATTGAATCTGTCTCAGTAAAAGACACAAATCAATGAAATAATGTCTCTATCTTTTTGTAGATTTTGATGCGGATAACATTTACTTTCATTTGTAATTACAGTTATGCTGGTAGGAAAGTAGATAGAGGGATATACATGGACATACATTCATATGTAGCTTGGATAGAATGAGTCAAAATGTACCATTTTTGGATGTCATACCATGTTGTTAGGTGGCCAACAAACTTGTTTTCCAAGAGGGCAAGTTGTGTCCAGCTAACAAATTTTAGGACTGGTTGTAACTTATTGTTAAAATCAATAGAAAAATGAGGTCCTCCAAGGCATAAAAAAAATATATATGTATCTCATTTTCTTAATACATAAAATATACCTCTATATGTCATAAAGACAATTATATATAGACATAAATGTAATATCTGGGTACTTTATTGACTCTAGTACATTATCGAAAACCTTATTCTAAACAGTTTTATCATACCTAAAATTTATAATTATAGTACAAATTTATTAAAAACATTATTAAAGTGTATTTTCCTATATAGGGGTTAAGTTTTTCTTAACTATTTTCTCTATAACTCAATATATAATTATATTAATAATTATATATATATATATATATATATATATATATATATATATGATAGAAGTTAAATTTTATTGCTTTTTTATTTGTGATTAAATGAGAAATTTTGTTTTATTATATATATATATATATATATATATATATATATATATATATATATATATATATATATATATATAGATATATATATATATATATATATATATATATATATATATATATATATATATATATATATATATTTGAATAACATTTTTTATTAATGCCAAAATATTTTACATGTAGTATTAAAAAACTAGTGGTCTCACCTTAACTAGGTTTGTTAACCATAGATAAATGACTATTACAAAACATCCAAAATAGAAAAAGGGTTAATGCTCAAATTCGATAAGGCCAAATACACCAAAAAACCTGAAAAATACATAGCACCCTAGTCAACATCGCTAATCGTCGAAAGTGATAGACATCAAATTGTCAAGCCCTATCCCTAATAGGGAGGAGGGAAACATGGCTAGTATACATGCTACTCATGTTAAATCAGCGATGCTTCCAATTTCTTCATCTATTCTGACAACAAATTCTTGCCACACCACACCACAACCATATGCTCACGAAGGTGGAATTTGAAGTATTGCAACTACTAGAGTCTTGTAATCACAATCTCATGGTCCTCACGATAAGTCCTATATTGAGCCTCTAACATTGCCTGAATAGATTGCACTGATGTCCTAGAAGTGGTCACATGATGAGGAGGACCCCCATGCCCATGCCGATGCCAAATAGGACTCCTACTACCACGCCTACCACTACATTGGGTCATTCCATCACCACGACCATCATCCCAACGATTTTTCCTACCTCCTTCATGACCACAACCAGCCTTCACACTCCAATGCCAAGCATTCCCCTTGGAGCTGGGTAGGGTAGGAAAGGCTTTGGCCAAATGAGAAGACCATAGAGCCAACTTCATATTATAGTCATCCTCACCTAAACCACAAGTGAGCCACTAGACAAAAGCACCATCTATTATTTTTCGGCCACCCTAAAACCACTTCAACCCTCCCTAAGAGTACACCAGCCTATTGACCAAGTGGCCTCTACCCACACCATAAAGAATGACAAGGCGATTCGCCCTCAAGAACCACCAATTTCTCTAAAATACAAGATTTACCACCCATAGCCACGCTTTAATCGACCAACTCCTTTCTAGTTGTTGGGTAACCGTGCACTAGACACACAACATTGAAAACTTCCTCCATAACTGGTAGCTCCTTCACTGTTAGAGTCCCTTAGAGATATTGCACTGTTGGCATGCCTCGGGGGATTGTTCCTTTACCGTGACCAGAAATAAGAACCTTGCAACACTCATGTGTTCGACAAGCACCCTAAAAAGTAACACTATTTCCACTTGAAGTCTGAGAATGCAAAGGAGAATATTGAACCTAAAAACTGATAACAAACCCAAAGAACCCCATGCACAATCCACCATAACAACACATTACCTTGAGAAAAATAGTCCTTCGCCCATACCACACAGACCTTACTCCAAGCCCAATTTACTGAGAATCCAAATGGCTCGATGCACTAGGATGAACAAAAAAGACAAGACAAGCATACTTACCAATAGAACGTTGCCATATTGGATTCTAGGATTTCCCATTCTGCTAGAGTCTCTCGGATTCTTTTCTATGCCATATCTAACATGCAACAATTTTCCTTTGAGACCCCAATGGTATACCGCAAGAGTCGTAAGGCTTCCTCTCTAGAATGAATTAACCACTAAATGGTCTGGCCAGACATCTTCCCAAGTCTTTAAAGTCATCTCTCTGTACTCCCACCATCCTACAGAGACCCCACTATAACACACTTGTAAAGTAAAAGAAACAATACAGGGGGAGGCTCACCTATCCTCCCACCACCTGTCATTAAGCCTTAAGCCATGTCTATGGGAGCAATCGACTATCAAGTTATCCTCCTAGGCACGCACTCCATTGAGGTATCATTATTACATATTTTGGAATAAATTTCAATTAACAATATTTTTCTATATTTTATTTCAAAATTTCATATAATATTTATCATTACAAATTAGTAAAACAAAAAAAATAAAAATAAAAAAATATGAGAAAATTAATTTTTGAAAGAAAAAAATATTTAATATAAGAATGATTATATTAAGCTCGATATCATCACCCAAACTATATATCATAAAAGAAAATAATTAATCTATCAACCAGAATATTTACTCATCTAAGTTAACAATTTATTTATAGAGTTGATAGAGAGTTTAATTATTAATAATTTGGTGATGATACTTTTTTGGATTCCTTAATTATCATCACCTAGATTATACATGTAATATTACATATATATAATAGGAAAACACCGAGACTATACATGTAATATTACATATATAATAAGAAAAAATAGTTAATTTATCAACAATAAGATCCAACTCATCTAAATTAACAATTTGATCAATTTAATTTATAGAATTGATATAGAGTTTTATTATTAATATTTTAGTGAGGATACTATTTTCGATTCCAAATTAAGAATGATTGACCAACTTTTGGGTTTTGATAAGTGAACAATAATCTTTAAAGAAAATAGATGTTTAATACTATCCTAATACATAATTTTATCTTTTAATAATAATTTTAGATATATAAAACTTATTTTGTAATTATATAGGGTTTATATTTATATCAAAATAGTCATATTTTTTTTACATGTCAATTTATTTAAAAAATATTATAAAATTAATTTATATATATCTATTTATATATATATATATATATATATTATTTTGATTTTAAAATGATTTATGGGCATCTTGTATTGATAGCTATTTGCCCATAATATTATAACAAACTTTGTCTACAATTGAAAAACCTCCATGGTAAAATGCAAAGAAGGAATTAATATCATATGGTTCTAAGGAAAACAGCTTTAATGTTCTCTAGTTGTGGTTACACGTTTATGTCGTCTTGAGTTACTAGAGTGAAGGACTTAATGTCCTTTGATTATGTGCAACACCTCTATGAGGGCATCACGTGGTCAGGTATGGACATATCTTCTAGTTGTGGAGTTTCAAATTCTAATTGTGGTCTCCTTTGGATAGGAGCCTCCAATAGTCTTCTAATATTGGTATACAAAGTTTTTTTTATAGCTTCATGGTATTCCTTCTCCACAACAATTGTGATGTTCATTTCAACCCATTTTTTTATTCATAGCTATCAATCTATGACTCATGCCTTTCACCATCATTTTCCAACGACTAAGGGAAGAGGATGGAATTGTTGTAGAGGAATAAGGGATGGTTTATTGGGGCCATCATATCTATAGTAAAAAATAATTCATGACCTCTACAAATATTTACCATAGCACAAATCTCTCTGTAGTAAGATGTTGAGAATTTCTAAAGGGAAAACTCAAGATTAATTGTATTTTCATTTCTAATGAATTCCTTACACAAGTGGGGAAATCGATATGAGATATGTGAACTAAAAAGACTATAAATACTAAGTATATGAAGGATATGAATATTTATTTCTAGATCAAAACTACCATGAGTCAAGTTCTAGTGAAAATATGAAAATATAAGAAGAGCAACATGAATTTCTTTTTTGTTTAGGTTAAACCCAACGCTAAACAAACATTTATGTGGTAACTTTACCTCTAGATTATTCTGTGAATGTCGTTGAAATATTCAATCTCTTTTATAGCAAGTTTACACATACAAGAAGTTTTAAATTTGAAAACGCCCAACATGATTACACTAATATTGAAATATATATGATTACACTAATATAGAAATATATTAAATGAATTGAATCAATTTGACAAAGTGATATGTCTAATTTCATTAATGTTAAGCCAATCACAACGACATACAAGCTTTTATCTTATGTTATTTATATAATATAATATTTAATACACCTAATTTACACAAAAGCAAATAATAGACCACTTATATAATTTTATGTGTGAATGTGCATGTTTGATAAAAACATATCCTACCAATGGATTACAGAAGATCATAATTTATTTAAAGATAATATTGGAAGCGTGTAACGTATCCACCACCAAAAATGTAGCTTTTGTTCGTTTCTTTCCAGTGACAAACGCGTGAGATTACCCGACATCATCCTTCACGTCACAGAGATTATCCTACGCACGGAATCATGTGCCGCGAGGGCTATAAAGAGCGAGACATCCCTAGAAGATTGATAAGCATAGCAAGGGTTTATTAGAGATTATTTGGTTTTTGGGAGCCATGGCGATCAGGTCATTTGGCTTTGCGTTAGCCTTAATGTTACTACTACTTGTGGTGGGCGCGCAGAATACAGACTTAGTGTCGTATTCGTGTAACACGGAGATAATCCCAACTGGAAGTCCGTTCTTTGATAGTCTCGGAAACCTGATCGCAGAGCTGGAGGACAACTCGGCCTACGGTTATGACTACAGTTACGACTACAAGTCATCGATGGCAGGTTCTCCCACTGCCTATGGAGAAGCAATCTGCAGTCATGCTCTCCCATATGAATGCACGACCTGCCTTACTAGTCTCGGCGACCGCATCTGGGGAATTTGCAACAATGCCATCGGTGCTCAGGTTCAACTCACTGGCTGCTCCATGCGCTACGAGCAGTACAACTTCTAATATCAACTATTCCACTGCACTGCGCAATACGCTTCCATCTAATAACTCTATTACCATAGGGATTCTCGTCTTCAATAATGTGCTCTGCCCTGGGTGTCTACCTCTTCTTCGTAAATGAATAAACTATGGCGTTAGTGCTTTTGTTTTTAACATATCGAAATCACATTCTAGAAAGTTGCGATGACTGTGATATTGAATTATTCATTTTATTTATAGTGATAACCGATATAATTTTGATATGGTATCGTAAATTGTCGACTTTTGGTTAAGTGTAAATCTGTTTATACATAGAAATCCTATCACAAAAATAGTATTTCTAAATAACAAAATTATTGAAGATATGTAATATTTTTATAGCACTTTTTATTTATTAAAGTTTTTCAGAGTTTTATTTAGAATAGAAACTCTAATGACACATCATTCTTTCCTGGATGGTTCATCAAATTCCTCCTAAAATATAATAATCTCTCAAGGTAGAAATTTTCAATGTGAATGAAAACATTGAAATTATTTTTATAAAATGCATAATTAGAATTTGAAATTTTCAATGTGAATGAAAAACATTGAAATTATATAGATAAAATGCATAAGTAAAATTTAAATATTTTTAATTGGGATATTAAAAAATAAAGTATTTTTCTTTTTAATTTATACTTAATAAAGTTTCTTCTGGTTAATCTATGAAGATTGTTTTTTTTGTTTGTTTCTTTTTAAGTTTTTTTCATGTTATTTCAGAATGAGAAATAAAAACAATATTTCAAACTCTAAAACTATTTCCGTTACCCTTTATTTTACCAAGCGTAGTTATTTTAAAGTGGAATATTTGATAGTCATGGGAAAAGGGTTGATTGCCAAGGCAATACTAGAAATTATTATTCAAACATGGATTAGTCTACTAATACAAGAAACTAGATGTATCATAGGAAATATACAATGTTTTGATATTCAAATCTAAAACAGTTCCTTATACTGATTTTATATATGACAATAACAATTTTGACCATATTACTTCACACAAATATATTAGAGTTGACGTTGACTAGAAACATATTTAGAACTATAATATTAAGAAATGTTTTAATAAATGGTAGAAAAGTATGTGAATTGAGTTTAGCGTGGGTGGTTAGACACAATAGCTATTATCCTTTGGACACAATAGCTGTTATCCTCCCCACCCAAGTTGAAACCTTGTAAGTTGACATGTTGATGCTTTGGAATAGAGTAACATTGTTTTCTCTTAAGTGAGTTTCTACTCATGGCTAATGTAGTACCAAAAACATCATCTCTCTTGCCTTTAGGATGAGATAGAGGAAAATTTTCTTCCCCTAGCAGTACTGAATGCCAATTATTTTTATTATGAATTGAGTTTAGCTTGGGTTGTTGGTAAGAGTAGTTGTTATCCTCCCCAGTCAAGTTCATGTCTCGTAAGTTGACATATTTATGCTTTAGATTAGAGTAACTATGTCATTCTCTTAACTGAGTACATATTGTGGTGATGACCTACTACCAACAACCTCTCTATTGCCTTCGAGCTAAGAGGGAGGCTGAATTTCTTCATGGAATGGTATCCAATGACCAAAATTTAGTCAATTGGTGTTATCTCCTATGGTGGGGTGAAATGGATGTTATCTTGCTCACCTAGGTTCATATCTGTGCTAACGACATGATGAGATATAATGGATTTAAAAATATTGTTGTAATGATTTCTTGCCTATGAATATTATTGTATTGGTTTCGACTCTTGTGAACCCTTAAGTGAGTGTACTCTTTGAATTGGTACCAACAACCTCACTATAGTTGTCACATTGAGAGGGAGTGATATTTCTTTCCTAAAAAAATAATGTAGAAAACCTAAATGAGTTATTAAAATAACTGTAAATTAGGAGAGCTCTACTTATGAGAGAAATTATAATTCCTCTTTTAGGATCTCATGTCTCTTATTATTTCATATGGATCTGATGTTTGTAGTTACACTATTTTAAAGTATTACAAAAATAGATTGAAAAATAAAAAATGGTTCATAATTTATAATCCTACGTTAGAAGCACTATACCACATTATATCATCCTCATAATAAGCCTTCCTTCTCCCATTGGTATTATGTCTAAAGATTCCGAAAGATTTCTTTGAACTCTTTTCAAATTTATATCAAACTCAAAAAGAAATGACATAACGATGGTATCTCTAGGCTAGATCATTAGAAAGTAGAGGAGGGAAATTCAGATAATATTAATAGCATAAAAAATTTCATCATATAAGGGGATCGTGTAAGGATGCTAAGTGCTAAATTATTGGAGAGAAAGAAAATGCCACTTTGCATGTAATTTCTACCATAAGAAAATGCCACCACATCTAACTATCAGAAGAAAATATCATGTTATTGTTAGGGTCCTAAAATGGCTTATTTTTTTCCATATAACACGCTCACCACTCCCTTGTTTTACTAGTATTAAATCCTTCATCTAGTATTTTTGTGCTCCTTTTAATGTAATCTTGAGGATTTTATTATAATTTTCTTACAATGTGAAAGCTGGTGGGTAAATTTATAATTTGTTCAAAATGACCTCACTTACTATGTTTTTCAAGGTTTATAACTTCTACAAGTCATTGATCGAAGTGGGTGTAGTCCATTTCCTCATTAAGGGAATTCCTACACTTTTCATGGTTCCTGCACTAGTTCTAGAGTTCCTTCATCACTGTCAAAGAGCATGTGGATCGTCAGTTATTAGAGCTAATGACATCTGCCAGTGGCTAGCTGTCAATTCGACTATTTGTGAAAGTGTCATATGGAGTGAGATTAAAGGATGCAGTGTGCCTACCTTTCCCCCGCACTCAACATAGAAGCCGAAGAAGAAAAAATCGTTTACTAAAGAAACCCCCATGTAATGGAACATATACTTTTGGTTAAACAATGGCCTTATCATATTTCTATCACTCACAGACTATTGTGATTTGTTTCTCATGATGCTCTATACACGATTGGCTCAGTTATAGTAATATTTCTAATGTAATCCACTATATAACTTGGGTTTATAGTCTAGAGATAGGTTAGCGATGCTATGGTGGTGTTATGTTGTTACTTTGATATTTAGTATCACTCCTCATCAGTTGGGAATGTATCACTAAGATCATTATGTACTGAAGGACTGAAATTCATTAATATGATCCAAATGCCAATTTCTTCTCCATTCTTTTCATTTTATGTGATGTCCTATTTCATTATGTAATTTACTATTATTTTAAGAGAGTGCGAGTTGGATGGCCAGGACCCAACCAACCCATCTTAACACACCTCCATTAGATTACTATTGCGTGGCTTGTTTACTTCATTTGATTCATTGGAGTGTTTTGACATAAGATTTGTGGTTTCATTTATATGCGATTTGGTCCATTTTATCTCTATGCTCTTTATTTTTCAAATATTTGCTTCATATTTTGGGTTGTGGTTATTCAAAAATTAGATCTGAAAGGGATATCACCATAAGTACATGAAATACCTTTATTTCTTCCATATAAATTGGGTTGCATGAATTAGATCTTTGCCACAGTATTATTTTGTATATTCTCGGTGTCTATAAAGATTTAATGTGAGTTGTCTTTTTAGGTATTGGTAGATGTCAGCCTTAAAATGTTCTAAGAGTCACAATGGTTCATTATTAATATTAAATAGGATCTCTTATGAAGAGCTTGAGCCATTATATACTCAAGATATGAAGGTATCTCAGCTTCTTTAAACTCCCTTGTATCTGTGCAAACATAACAAATTTGAGGGTCCTAAAACCATATATCTCTTCAATAACAAATCGAGTTATTTATGATAACATCAATGTGTAATAATAGTGCTTTCAGTCGTATTGGTTCACAACATATTGAATCGAAATCTTTCTTTGTGAGTTCTGAAGAAAATTCATCAATAAACCCCTATTTTTCCTTGTTGGCCTATAAAGACCTATTGAAACATTTGTTTCGATAATGTAAGTGTTGTATCATTTAGAGGAAACATATTTGGAGTTGATTGATTTAAATATAAGTATTTCTCGTTATATGTTTTGATTCCCAGAGTTTGTATGTTTGGAGAGGTGATTGGTATATGCATAATGTAAACACTTGTTATACTCATAGTTGTTGAGTGCGGTAAAGCTTGTTAGGAGTAGTTTGACTATCTGAAGGTTTGATTGCATTATTAATTATTAAAAGATAATTTTCATTCTCATACCTATAGAGTTTCTTCTTTCGGTGATCTTCTTGCCTTAGAAGTTGAGTTTCCCATATTTATTGTTTGAGTTCCTTTCCAAGCTTGAAGAAGAGATAATAAAGAGTGTGGTTATTTCTGGCATGTACATAATAGATGTTTGCAACAATTTATTATATTGATTGATAGAATGGAGACAAGTTGAAGCCACATTTTTAATTTTATATTACATGAACAAATTGTAGTAGAGAATATAATGTAGTAATATCAATAGTAATTGATTTGACTTTGAGAGACCTATTTGGTATTGATTTATGAGTTCTTGAGCTTGTGTGTGTTTCTTAGAGCACTTTGGTCCATTTAGACAATGTACAAGTTTGGTTTGTTCAGTAGTCAAAGAGTGAAGTGAACAAAACCCTAATTGATCATATGTTAGCTTGTTTTAATAAAGTTTCCAAGCTTAGCGTTGGAATTGAATTGGGGTCTTATGTATTTCTTCGACGAACTTATGATAATTCTAATGCGTAGTTTTTAGTAAGGAGTAGTTTTGCGGGACTACTGAGACATTTTGGAATTTCCAGTGTTATTCCTCTAAGATTACGAGTCTCTAATGGAATTAAGTGTTGGGCCATTAGCATATTTAAATGCTACAACCAACATTTTGGCGTTGTTGTCGAGGAGGCACTAGGAGATATTCTAGTAAATTTATGAATAATTTCTTTCTCAATAGTAGAGGCGAGTTATGTGTTGTTTTTTTTAGTAGGTGTACTTCTATTACTATTTATTTTAGAAGGGTAAGGTTTATTGTCAAGGGGATTTGTACAGGTGTGTTTTTTTTTGAAATAACTGCAACACTAATTTATTTGAATTTTTATAGTCCAACAAGTAGTTTTCACAAATCATTTTGTTTTCTTATTTTATTATTCTCCTTTAAACTTGAATGGATAAGAGGGGTAGGGGTAAAGGAACGACTGATAATTCAAAAAAAATATTTCTCATATGGGGCCTATTTTAGGTAAAAATTCTAAGAACACAAAAAAATGAAGTTGGTACCTTGTATATTGACCCTGGATGATCGAGATTTAAATAGGAACGCAACAAATCACAGAGATAACCATAAACACAGAGATGCAGTCGAAATAATACTTCATTTCATTAATGTAAAATACATAAATATGCTTACAAACAATAATGGAAATAAACCAGCTAGGGCAATGGTAGCTTATCTCTGAGAAGAGATGTGGCGGTTACATGCCTCTGAATTGTGTTACAATGAGGCTCGAAGGCCTATTTATTGTTGAGAGATAATGGAAAACCCTAAACATCCAAAAACCTAACCCTAGAAGATGAAATGCCAAGTTGTGGCCCTGTTTGTGTAAATTGGTACATTAACTTCCCGGGGTAGTAACTTTGGCATATGATCTTCGTTTGACGCGCACAATATCTCATTAGAAAGATCTATCCAAGAACTAAAACTTTAGGAAGGGAAACGTGGTCCATGGACCCATGTTGCTCCTAGTTTTCCCAAAAAATGTCATTTAGGGCCTCAAAACAGCTCCGAAAGTTCAAGACCCGAAAAACTGCTAAAAATAGTAAACTGTGCTACAATTAAGAAAATTGAAAAGCTGAAAGAAACAATGGTGGGGGTCCAAGTGGACTTGGCAGGTGGCCACCAATATCCACCTGGATCATTCCTCCCCCCTTAGGAAGCAATGGTCCCCATTACATTGAGTTCCTCCATGAGATGAGGAAACTTCTGCTGAACTTGGTCCCTGGTGAGCCACTTGCCCTGGTGAAGGAGTTGGCTTGCTTTGACAACTCGATAAAGTTGGATATTCTGTTGGCGAGTGTGCTTGATCTATGTTTCCATGATCCGATTAGTTGCAGCTTGTTCCATGCAATCTGGATTTAACTCTGTGGGTGTGAGTTGTTCTGCAATGTCGGATGTATCTAGTAATGGTGGAAAGTATGGCCAAAGGCGGTCCATATTGAACACTAGGTGCAGGCCAAGGAATGGGAGAATGTTGAGCTCAAATGCATTGTCTCCCACAGCCTTGGTAATGGTGTAAGGACCATATCGGAGTGGTCTGACTTTCTGATAGGTTTCGTTAAGGCGTTCATTTTGCAAATGCAACTAGACTTTGTCGCCCACATGAAACGTGTGTGGCACTCGATGTTGATCATGTCCCTACTTGTACTTGGTAGTTGATTTCTCCAGAATGTCATGGACTTGCTGGCAAATATGTTGGATGTGCTCAATGAAGTTGTTTGCCTTATCTGTTTCTTACTGGACATGAGCAGAATCTGCATGAGTAGCTACAAATGGCATGGCCACATCAATGGGACATAGTGGCTGGAATCCCAAGCCCACCTGAAAAGGGCTGTGGCCAGTCGAGTTGTGAAGAGCCTGGTTGTAGCTATGAGGAACATAGGGGAGGCTCTCGTCCCATGTGCATGGATGCTTTGAGTTGTACATGTGCAAAATGTGTACGATCATCCTGTTGACAACCTCCATATAGCCATCAATTTGAGGAAGGAAGGTTGTGGACTTAGTGAGTTTGGTGTCCAACATCGACCAGAGACTAGACCAAAATGTACTAAGGAACCTACTGTCCCGATATGAGATGATAGACTATGGGATCCCAAAGTGTACCTACACTCATTCAAAGAAGAGTTTAGCAGTGGATTCTGCTGTGATATTCTTCTTGCAGGCCACCACAATGGCCATCTTCGAGAACCTGTCGACGACCACAAAAACATAGTCGTTTCCATGCTTATGGAAGGAAGGCCTACCATGTAATCCATGGAGATGGATTCCCAAGGTCGACTAGGTGTAGGCAGCGAGATATAGAGGTCTTGCTTCTTGATGGTCGATTTGGCAATGGCGCAGGGAGTGTACGATCTGATATACTTCACGACATCCTGTCGAAGATTCGACCAATAGAAATACTTTTGCAGTACTGCCACCATTTTCTCGACCCCGAAATGCCCAACAACCTGATTGTAGTGTGCTTCCAAAATCATCTTGGCGCGCTCGCTTGAAGGAACACAGAGGTGACCCAGGTGGCATAATAGGGCATCTTGGAGGTGAAAGCCTAGAACATGCTGACCCTCCAAAAGTGTCTAGTATGTGTGGCTGAATTCTGGGTTGCTTTTGTAGAGAAGTGGCCAATCAGAAATCTCATGCCTCTTATCACTCAGATTTTCCTTGAAGTTGTTAGAAGAAGAAAAGGGTTCCAAGGTAACCACAAACCAACCTTTCAAGTACAGAATCTAGCCAATCTGTACTCAGAGAGGGCTCTCTCTTTATGATATAGCTTTGTTTATGGGATATTAGGATAGTTATGAAAGCTTGGGGAGTTTTGATTTTGTTTGGTGGTGGAATTCAGGAGCAGATGGATAGAACAAGGTATTTCAGGCCATTGGGCTATGGAGTCAACTGAAGATGGCTTAACTGGATCGGGTTGATTTAACAAAGGAGAATTTCACAGGGCAAGATAGCTAAACAAAAGACAAATGATAGCTTAAAATGGGTGGATTGGTCTGAACAGGGAGGAAGGGTAATATAAAATCCTTCAACAAAATCCAAGATGAAAGAAAGAGGGTGCTCATTAACAAAAAGCAATTAAGTATTCTTTTTTAAATGATCATAGTGATAAACTATGAAAGTAGGGAGAAATTAAGAATTCCCTACCTATAATAGCTTGGAAGAAAACATTAAGAAAATAAAAGATTTTAAAGACAGAATGCAGTAAAGATCTTTCTCAAATATAATTTTTCGTTTATCATTCATATATGAAACACATATGAATGTTAATTAAACCAGAAAAACTATAAAAACACAAGATATAGAACACTTATTTGTTTCTCGTTTGATAGAGGTATCCTGTAAAATTCCTTTGCTTGATTACTTTGTTCTAGCCAGCCATACAAGAGTTGTTCAACAACACTTCAATTCCAAAAGTAAATTGTCTATAGAAATGTCTAAGAATCCACCCTCAGTACTTCAAATAAGGAAGTACTAATACAAAATTTACATCAAAATATCTCCTAACTAAGAGAGATACATTCTATGAAAACTAAATATCTTTTACATGAATATACAGACAGATGGTCTCGAAAGTAGAAACTGAATGTGAACTGCTTGTTGTTGTCCCTGTTTTTGTTCAAGGAGTTGGAGGTAGGTCCTATAAATATGCATCTTGTTGTCTTTCTTGTAATTCTGTGCCGGATGATTGATTTTATCTTTTCACTGATACTCTTTTACCTGTGACTGATACTCTTTACCTATTTTACCATCATTCATCCTTTTTTACAAAAATTGACTATGGTAAATACTTCAATTTACTTCACTTTTTACCATGATAAATCATAAGATGTCTATCATGCTGGTCCACCAATAATCTCTCGTTATTCTTGTCCTTGTCAATTTTCTGTAGATTTCATCTGCTTCTGTATATTTTACAAAATTTGGTTGCACTAGAAATAAGTGTTTCACTTCATGCTCATAGACTACAGATGAACTGGCCTGACTGTTAGCTTGCTGATGTAATTTGTTGACATAATCATTCTGAAACATTAGCTTGTCATTGATGACTAAAGGACTTGGAAGTCCTTTACTTTGTAAGAAGCCAAATTTCTCCATGATGTCATCTATGTCTTCCTGCATATTTTTACATTTGCGTTCCAGGCTTTGAATTAGACTCCTTTTGGTTAATACTTTCTTTATTTCGAGGATGGTAGCAGTCATATCCTCAATGTTTAATTGTTCCAACTGATGCATGTTTCTACTGTTTAGAAAGTTTATTAATCTGATAGCTTCTTCAGGCTTCCTTCCTAGTTCTTCCTTGGTTTTTTCAATCTCTTGAAGAGCAACTTTCACTAAGTCAATTTGTTCAAAAATGATTTGAATTGATGACCAAATATCATTGATTGAATCAATGATATTGGTCCATAATATCTTTTTGATATCAGTCAAAGGCTTTTCAAATGTAAGATCTTTTTCCAGTGTTTTAATCTGTTGAGTCAAGCCTTTGTTTTTTCTCATCTCTTTGGCTAAATTGAATTTTTTTACATCATATTTTTGCTCTAAAGTAATGAATTTCTTTTTTACTTTTTGCATTTCAGTGACTTGGGGCTTCATTTCCTCCATGGACTTGATCAAATCTTCTATGCTCTGATTTGAGGTTCCTATCTGTGATGCACTTGTACCTGTTACTTCTATAGTTGCAGTTGTTGCCAAAGGGAAATTTGGTGCTAACGAAGTTGCCAATGTAGAAGGGACTGCTATAGAAATCACTGGCACTACATTTCGAGGCTATGTGGTCGACTCACTCTGCCTGCTTTGTAATGTTTTTTCTAATTCTTGCTCTGTCTCTTTTAGTTGCTCATTTAGCTTAACGACCAAGTCCATAAGCTCTTCTTCATTTTACTTCTCAATCACTTCAGTAGTCTGAGGGTGAATGAGTGGTGGCAATTTCAACTGCTTTCTTAGTACAGCTATATCTTCATTCTTTTTCTTTATTAGGCTCTCTGTATCCTTGATATCCTTTGGGTTATGGCCCAACTCAATAATCAATTCCTCCAATGATTTGATTCTGCTATCTTTTGCCTGTGAGGAGGCCATTTCTAGGTGCAATTGGGCAGTAGTGTTGTCCAGTGAATTTTGCAACCTATGTGCCAACATTGCCTTGTTTTCCAGTGTAGAATAAGACATATTTGTTGGAAATAATACTGAGAAGGGGGGTGAATCAGTATTATCTAATCAATAAAACTTTTCATTTTAATACTTCAGAATCATATACGCTACTTCAGTTAAGTATACCCGCGTATATACGCGACTGTGTCTATTGCAACTAGCAGATGACCATTCAACTCATGATTCAGTTATGTGATCTTCAATGGATGCATCAGAACATTATTAGCCATATTAACAGTCAATACTAGTAGTATAATAGATAGATTAACACACATAAGCAACACACATGAACACCATGATATAAGGTGGAAACCCAATGTGGGTGAAAACCACCTGCTGCAATTCGTTTATATCTTCCTTTATTAAGAAACTTCTTTTACAATGTACTGGTGCAGTCCTTTACCAGCACGCAGGCTACAACCTGCAGAAGGCTACAACCTTCTCTCGTTCTCCAGATTCTCCTGGAAGGGAGCTCCAACCCCCTTTTCTCTTGTACTAGCTAAGATACTAGTACGTAGGCGCTGGCCTACAATCTTTTCTCCTCCGGGTACCACGTTTCATACATTTTTAGACTGGATACTCCTGAAGCACAACACTATAATATGAAGGCCACGTTTCATTAAATTTTCATACTGGACCCATAAATATCATTGAAGCAAAAAACAATCAATACTAGCATCATCAATCTCTGAATCACTGAAACACTGAAACCCTGTCAACAACACAGTCACCAGAAAACAGAGCAGAACTCTGCAATAACAATCAAAACCAACTGTACCATCAAAATCATGCACCAGAATACATACGCTACTTGGAAATGCTGAACCTATGTGTATACGCAACTTCATCAAGATGAACCAGCGTATATGTCATTAATCACTTATTCATAACTTTTCTACACTTCCTGACTTCAAACATAACCAAATCATGACATATACAAGGATAATATATGTGTTAGCACCCAGATCTAGTCCATCAGATCTCATAAATATGAGTCATTATGATCCTGATCCAATATTAGTTCTCATCCATCAATACTGAAGCTAAACACAATCAACCAAACAAGATATGCATAATACTGACACCTTTAAACTGTCATCAGAACCCTTCAACAACCAGAACCACCTGTAACTTCAAATATCATAGCTCAAAAGGTATACGCTACTATAATGAACTCAACCTGCGTACATACGCGCTTACACCAACGCCAACCCCCGTACAGATCTATAAATATTCAATCATGACTTGCAGCGATTTCAAACTTAAGTTATACCCAGTTCAGATTATTACAAGCATCAGTATACAGATCTAGAATAAACATAATCAATCATATAGAGATAGTTCATATCAAACCATTTGATCCCGATCTATCCTTAGATCTTGTTCTCCATCCACTAGTGAGATCCCTCCTTAGCTCAGATTAAGCAATGCATCATCAACCCATAACCTGCATACTGGATCTCATACTTCTTCAGATATTCAAGACTTTTTCGATGCATTTTCCTAATGATCTTCCTCTCCTTTTATAGTCTTAGGCCTTGCTCAATACCACGGACCAAAACCCTAATAAAACAATACCATCGACCCAATACTTGGGATCAACACTTATGGGTGCAATACCACAGACCAAAACCATAAGTATAAATACCACGGACCCAAAAATAAGCTTTCCGACATGTACACGCTTTTCCGTGCATGAAACTACATGTATACCCTACTTGGTATATAGCGAACCTACGTATACGCGACTTGGTATATAGTGAACCTGCGTATATACCCTACTTGGTATATAGTGAACCTGGGTATACGCGACTTGGTATATAGTGAACCTACGTGTATACCCTACTTGGTATATAGAGAACCTATATATACTCTTCTTTCTTCATTCTTTGTAGTCTGATCATCAATTATTTGCTACTGACCTGCTACACTCTAATCTGTCATCTATGTGATTTGCCATCAAGGACAACACTTGTCTCATAATGCCAACAATCTCCCCCTTTGGACTTGATGGCAAAGCTAACTTGTCACACTTAGAACTATCATCTGATTCCTTTGAGCTGTCCTCCATCAGTCACATCTGATATGTCTTCTGAAGATTCATCCAGTTATAAATAAGTGAGATGTTCTTCTATGAGAGGGTTGCCATCAAGTACAACACCTGCATCATAATGCCAACAATCTCCCCCTTTGGACTTGATGGCAACAACACCAAATCACTCTCCCCCTTTGACATCAAGGGCAAAGGGCGAACCAAGATATTCTCTTTCCAAGATAAGCATTCCGCTATTCATACTCCCCCTGAGTACTTGCTGAACTCTCTGAATTCTGTCCATGCTCCCCTTGAGTACATGCTAAAGTCTCTACTCTGCTGAAGTGTGTTGATCATGCTCTCCCTGACTGTAAGCAAGGTCTGCAAAAAGATGTTCTACAAGAAAGAACATGACTCTATACATCATTAGTGACCTTCCTAGAACCAAAGAATTATACATACATCCATCTCCCAACCAAGTGGGGATATACCAAAATTTTACACATGATAATACAAGAGTATAACATCATTCATCCCAGGCATAGTGGGGAAACCAACATAGGCCGTTACATGACCTTGATAAAAATACATGACTGAAATATTTCAATATTCATCATATGACCAGATAGAGACACTCAATTACATCATGAGTCATGAGACCAGACATCTAAATAAGACCACGATAGTCATCAGCAGCTATACACAATGTATGATCTGTTCCATAAGCATCTAGACCAGCAATTATATTCTCTTTCTGTTCTCCCTCTGCATGAGAACTTGAACCAAAAGCTTCTAAGGTAATGCCAACACTGCATCATTAGAAGATTATCTGCTCCCCTGAACCTGTGCCAGATGGTCTCTGTCAGACCCATATCAGACTATCTTCAATCAGAGTCTGCCCCTACTGATATTCTTCAAAACTCCATATACGCAACTATATCTGAATAAATAGGCGTATATATGCGGATACTACTCATAGAACGCGCGTACAACCACTTCCAGATCAGCAACCTGTAAATGTCTTGTAGAGTATAATTCATAATCTATAACATAGTATGTCTGCATCAATTCATCCCTTTGAACACAATTGAGAGTCATTCACATTATATCATGTGTGAAACCACCATAGCCATTTCATCGACATCAAGATCTACATGATCCAAGTATCATTACTTGGGAACATCTGCATCAATCATCAAATGTAAGAATCAACCTATCATCATATAGGTAAGAACTCATCATCATCATGTCACCAACAATGCAACTTTGAATAATTATCCATGTATCCAGCACTATGTATCTTGAGCCCAAGATCATTTGTCAAGGCTTCTTTATATCATCAACATCAACAATCCTCATCCACATGAGCACCAAGAATTATAGGAATCCTGCACCATAACTGTAATATATGATCTTTATGCATATGACGACGACAGAATATGAGTGACTCATCATCAAGTAAATAAGATGTGAATTCAAGCTTTGTACTTCTCCTTATCCTTATGTAAGCATCATATATGCACCATCTAAGAATCAATCCACAAATATGGTCTGAACATCAACTATGTAACCCCAAGAATCATATGAGATTTTATCATGAACAACTCATAACCACATCATAGCAAGATATATCATTTAGCCATATAAGCATCATTACCAAGGACTATTAACCATAATGCCAACAATGAATTATTAAAGGCATATGCTCCCCCTCAACCTGTGCCATCTGTTAGATCTGATCATGCATATATCAGCAATAAGCATCATTAGGATCAAAACACTTCTAAACATCTTACAAGTAAAAAACATTTTCACACATCCTCAACAGACTGTGACTATTAACCAATAGAGCAAATAATGGACCGAACCATATCAGATCCTTTTTCTGAGCCTGTCCCCACTGCTTTCCCTCAGATTGACATATACGCGACTTTGCAGTGTCTAACTCGCGTATATATGAGACTTCCCTTTATGGAACTTGCGTATGAGATTCAGATACTGAAGTTTTATACTTTCAGCTCCCTCTGAGTCTGTTATGTCTGTGTTGTGCTGTATCTGAGTACATTGTGTTGTGCCACATCTTTCTGACTGTATTTCCTTCTTCTTCCATATCTTCAAGTGTGATGATGCTTTCTCCTTTTGGTGTGATGTCCGTCCTTTGTTCCTGCATTCCTTTGCTATATGTCCAAGCTTGTTACATCCATAACATCTTACATTTTTCATATTCCTCCTGTAGCAATCAGCAGCTTTGTGACCAAACATATTGCAAGAAAAAAAATATCCATTAAAGTACCTGGAATGTGGTGATCTTTTTATGTGATGATCTTGAACCATTCTTCTTCTACATCTAGCTGCAACATGTCCAAGATTATGACATTCATAACATTCAATATTATTCATCTGAGTAAATGGCCGACTATTACTTCCAGGAGTAAAAGATTTTATTTGAAGAATCTCTTTCCTTGATTGTTGACCTCTCATCTCTCTTATCTCCTTGTTGATCATTTTAGATTTCTCTTTAGAGTTCCTTGCCTCACCTTGTGAACTGGATTCACCTTCAACAGATTCATGAAAACCAAGACCAGTCTTGATAGCAGGAGACCTTTGACTACTAAGAATATCATCCAAGGCTTTAGTACTATCTTGAAATCGTAATAGTTTATCCTTTTCTTCTAATTTACCTCTCAAGATATTTACCTCAACTTGAAGTTGTTCTTCCTTTTCCAGACATTGTTTCTTCATGTTTTCTTCAGCATTTCTTTCCTCTTCCATTCGTTGCCTTAGTTTGAGAATCTCCTTTTCTTATTCTTCATTCACATCGCACTGCATTTGACGAATTCTGAAGGCACATTCCAGCTGAGATTTTAAGCTGATAACTTCATTTTCCTGTTTTTCAATAGCTTGGAGTAGATCTTTATTCTGCTTCTTTGTTTCTTCAAGTTCTTCCTTTAGCGAGAGGGTCGTAGCTTCAAGACTTTCATAATAACTAGATCGATCTCTGAGCTCCTTAATTTTTTTGTTCTTTTCAATGACTTCATTTCTTAGGGATGTTACTTCATCCTACAACTTTTGATATTTGTCCTTGAATAACTCTAGTTGAGTCTTTAGTCTAGTAGCAGCTTCTTTGAAGGCACCATCCTTTATGTTCAAAAGTTCTTCTTGAGTTCTAATTTTGTTTTTCAGACTTTTAACTTTTGCCTCTATTTGATATCTTTTTTGTTCACCCATAAGAGCAAATTCAGTTGTTCCACTATCACTTTCATCTTTTCCAAATGGATAGATAGCTGGAACATCAGAGGATAGCAAATTCATACCTGATAGTTCATCTTCATCGTTAAATGATTATGAATCTTAAGAGCTTCTTATGCCTAATCCCCAATCGATTCTCCCACTATCATAGTTCTTCTGAGATGTCTTCTTCCGCTTATGTGCTTTCTTCTTAAGCTTCTTTCCCATTATTCCACGGATCTCCTTTAAGCGATCAAGCCTCTACCAAAGGACCTGCTATCAGACCAATTGTTGGAAATAATACTGAGAGGGGGGGTGAATCAGTATTATCTAATCAATAAAACTTTTCATTTTCATACTTCAGAATCATATACGCTACTTCAGTTAAGTATACACGACTGTGTCTATTGCAACTAGCGTATAACCATTAAACTCATGATTCAGTTATGTGATCTTCAATGGATGCATCAGAACATTATTAGCCGTATTAACAGTCAATAGTAGCAGTATAACAGATACATCAACACACATAAGCAACACACATGAACACCATGATATAAGGTGGAAACCCAATGTGGGTGAAAACCACCTACTGCAATTCGTTTCTATCTTCCTTTATTAAGAAACTTCTTTTACAATGTACTGGTGCAGTCCTTTACCGGCACGCAGGCTACAACCTGCAGAAGGCTACAACCTTCTCTCGTTCTCCAGATTCTCCTGGAAGGGAGCTCCAACCCCCTTTGCTCTTGTACTAGCTAAGATACTAGTACGCGCCGACCTACAATCTTTTCTCCTCTGGGTACCACGTTTCATACATTTTCAGACTGGATACTCCTGAAGCACAACACTATAATCTGAAGGCCACATTTCATCAAATTTTCATACTGGACCCATAAATATCATTGAAGCACAAAACAATCAATACTAGCATCATAAATCTCTGAATCACTGAAACACTGAAACCCTGTCAACAACACAGTCACCAGAACACAGAGCAGAACTCTGCAATAACAATCAAAACCAACTGTACCATCAAAATCATGCACCAGACTACATACGCTACTTGGAAATGCCGAACCTGCGTGTATACGCAACTTCATCAAGATGAACCAGCATATATGTCATTAATCACTTATTCATAACTTTGCTGCACTTCCTGACTTCAGACATAACCAGATCATGACATATACAAGGATAATATATGTGTTAGCACCTAAATCTAGTCCATCAGATCTCATAAATATGTGTCATTATGATCATGATCCAATATTAGTTCTCATCCATCAATACTGAAGCTAAACACAATAAGCCAAACAAGATATGCAAAATACTGACACCTTTAAACTGTCACCAGAACCCTTCAACAACCAGAACCACCTGTAACTTCAAATATCATAGCTCAAAAGGTATACACTACTACAATGAACTCAACCTGCGTACATACGCGCTTACACCAATGCCAACTCTCGTACAGATCTATAAATATTCAATCATGACTTGCAGCGATTTCAAACTTAAGTTATACCCAGTTCAGATTATTACAAGCGTCAGTATACAGATCTAGAATAAACATAATCAAGCATATAGAGATAGTTCATATCAAACCATTTGATCCCGATCTATCCTTAGATCTTGTTCTCCATCCACTAGTGAGATCCCTCCTTAGCTCAGATTAAGCAATGCATCATCAACCCATAACCTGCATACTGGATCTCATGGTTCTTCAAATATTCAAGACTTTTTCGATCCATTTTCCTAATGATCTTCCTCTCCTTTTATAGTCTTAGGCCTTGCTCAATACCACGGACCAAAACCATAATAAAACAATACCATCGACCCAATACTTGGGATCAACACTTATGGGTGCAATACCACAGAGCAAAACCATAAGTCTAAATACCACGGACCCAAAAATAAGCTTTCTGAGATGTACACACTTTTCCATGAATGAAACTGTGTGTATACCCTACTTGGTATATAGTGAACCTGCGTATACACAACTTGGTATATATATATTTTTGAAAAGGCACTACCGAAATGGACACAAATGATGGAAGACATTTTTGTACAATGCCTGATGCCTACTGTGTGGCAACCTTCCTTTCTGTACTCTCATGGTGCTCCAGTAAATGAAAGGCAACCAATATTTCCAACCCTATAAACCCATTAATACACCCCCTAAGGACCTCAGGGCACGGACACTCGGACACCTGTTTACCAGTCAATCCATATAAGTAAATTTCAGGCAAACACTTTCTGGTTAATAGTGATGGAGATATTCATGATGTGATCATCCATCTCGTTGTTTGTATTGATGCCCATTGAAATGAGCGGCATGTGTATCATGTCATGTAGTGTATCATATGCTATCCATTCCACATACCATCTGATATTAATTGTCATGGAATGTTCTCATTCGAAATAAAATACATGAGCTCGATTGGTGATAAATACAAAATGGTGTTATCAGGTGGAATACGTATCAATATTGTAACCATTAATGTCGTGTTATTTGAATTTGAAAACGCGCTCAATATTCAAGTTTGAACTTGTAAACCCTCCCGGCACCGCAGGTATTTCATCTGAACCACATCAACCACAATTAGTTAATGTCATCTGAACCACATCAAACCAAATAAATTGTTTTTATATATTATTGTCATTCCTCAAACTATTTCATGTGAACCACATCAACCAAATAAATTGTTTTTATATATTATTTTCATTCCTCTAGCATTAAAGGTTTTATGATAAATTGTTGGAGATTCACATAATTACTACCTAGCTCATATGGCTTATGTTTTTCATATTGTGTTTTCTTTCTAAGAAGAAATTATGACTATACTTGTGTGGGTTTCACCTGTTCTTTTGTTACAGTTTGCATGCGCAGGTTTTTGTATATGAGGTTATTTAATGTCTGGAATATCTCTATAATTGTTGTTGTGCGCATCATTTCCATAACTAAAATCTGGGTATCTCCATATTTACTATTATGCACATTTTTACTCATGAATAAAGTCTAGGTTTTGTATCTATATTTTTTATCGGTAGATTATTTGTGTTTATATATTGATATTGGTTCCTATTACATAGTGAAGCACTAGATTAGACATTTATGTTCTTAGTTGATTCTTGTTTTTTTTATTTATGGTACCTTGTGGAGAGTGGGACTTGAGGTTCTCGGGACCTATTCTCTGCTCATGTGGTACAGGGTTTTACCACTTACAGGTCATGGACTAATCAAACGAATTTTGTTCGTTAAGCTGGGAGTTAACGGATTCACACTCTATGTTAATAGAATTATTTACCAGTTTTTCCTAAAACTGTAATTTCCAAATAAGCTTCTTGTCTTTTCTAGCTATTTTTCTAGAACGCTTGTTTATCCTGATTCTTTACTTAATCTCGATGTTGAGACAATCATTCTTTTTGGTTTTATATGAATAAGTAACAAGAATAAGAACACTTTTGAAAGTTATTTAATATAGATATGCACACTTTTCCTTTAATCACATAATCATGAACATAGAATTTTCTTAATTTATCAAGATAGAAAAGAGATGTCATAAGAATTTCCTACTTCCAGCAGATATTAATACACAACCATGTAAAATATTTATCCTACGGTTTTTGTTTAATTTAAATAGATTCTGGAAGTTAGAAGCACTTATCTGCTTTAGTTCACCCAGTCAAGAAATTAATCTGGAAAGAGGAACCTGCCACCCAACCAACAATATTTGGCAATTAAGTCCAAGTCTCACCCCCGAGCCTCCTTAATTCTAGAGTAGTTGAGTAGCAGGAGATGTAGCCCAGGAGTATTGGGTGAACTCCTTATTAAATTTGTTGTGTCATGTGTTATCTATTATGTTTTCTTACTGCTTCATTGTCTGTGCATTTCACAATCTTATCGATCCATTACATATAATGACATAGAATAATCCATGCACATAAGTTTGTAATACCTTGTTAAATTATCTTAAATCTCATTTACAGATCAAGTGGTATCAGAGCTTTAGGTTGCTAAGGTTAGACAAGATTGTGCTGGACTATTTGTGAATGATAACTAGATCAAATCTTAAATTAGGAAACGGAGAATTGGTTGAATCTAACCCAAAAATTGGTAGAGTCTATACTAGGAGGAAAATGTCAAAGGAAACTCCCTTGGAATCAGACTCTCAGTTCATGGATAGTTTCATGACTATGAGAGCCATTGTAGAGGAAATGTTTATAGAACTTAAGAAGGGTCGAGGTGAAGATTCTTCAACTTCCTAGCACAACAAAGGAGCAGAAGAATCTCTTTTAAATGACCATTATAAAGGCAAAGGGAAAGAAGAAAAGCTTCCCACACCTCCTGATAGTCCTCAAAATAAAAAGAAGAAAGCATCTTTGATTAAATTAGATGCTAAATTTGATTTGCCAATATATGATGGAGAGTTAAATGCAGAGAAGCTGGATAACTGGATTAGACAGATTGATGTGTATTGCAGGGTGCAGAGCATTGATTCAGACAGAAGTAAGATTTAGCTGGCTAGCCTACACCTTGGAGGAACTACCTTGGTATGGTGGGAAGGCAAGACATAAGCTGGCTTGAAGAAGCATGGTAAAATTCTTTCTGTCTCGAGTGAATTTGTTTCTGCAATTAAAAAACAATTCTATCCACTAGTTTATATGCAGAAAGTTATGATGACCTGGAAAACTCTTCACCAATTGAAAGGGCAAAGTGTAAAAAGTTACACCCAAGAGTTTAGAAAAAGAGATTTGATTCTAGGCATTTCTTTAGACTCACTTGAAACTTTGCTGAAGTATATAGGTGGTTTACATAGTTATTTAAGACATACCATTCTCATGTTTAACCCTACTAGCACAGATGAGGTATCTATTCAAGCTCCCCATCTAGAAGTGAGAGGCAAGAATGTGGTCCCAGAGATTTGGGGACCATTCAAACCCACTATAAGCAAGAAAAAGGAAAAGAGGAAGTAGAAATGGAAAGATAGGAAGGCCAATGTTGCACAAAAGACCAAACCTTGATGCACTCACTGTAAGAAGGATGGACATGATGATGAACATTTCTGGTCTTTGGATTCGAAGCTGAAACCCAAGAAGTTCAATGACGAGAAGAAGAAGGTTGTTGCTACGGTTCAGAGAGATTTGGGGTCAAACTCAGGTGATGAAACAACCATCACAACCATATGTATACAAGGTAAAAATTCTTAAGCATCTTCTAGTAATTCTGCCCAAACTATTAATAGTGAAGAAAATGAGAGAAGAAGACATGAGATTGTTCATATTAGATTTATTTCCAAGCATCAAAAGATTGATACTTTGTTTGATAGTGGCTCACAAGTAAACTTAATTTCTGAAGCAATTGTAAAGAAACTAGGATTACTAACCACACCTCACAAGAAGCCATATCCATTAGGTTGGTTATGTGATAAAGTAAAGCTACAAGTGACTAGACAATGTAAACTTACGTTTTCCATTGGTTCAACATTTGTAGATGAGGTTGAGTTAGATGTAATTCCCTTGGATATATGTGGAATTGTTTTAGGAATTCCTTACTTGTATGATAGAAAAGCCATCTTCTATAGAGCTGAAAATAAGTATCAGCTTGTTAAAGAGGGAATAAAATATATTGTAAGAGCTCACAAACTCAAAAATAATTATACTCTCATAAACTCAGGGAAAATGAAGAGGATTGTAAATTCATGCAAGCAATTTTTACTGATGGTTGTAAAGGAAAAGAAACCTGAAAAAACCAATATATTTGAGGGTTGTGATGCTAAATGACAAACTAATTTAGAAAAGGTTGTTTCAGAATATGATATATTATTTCAAGAACCTAAAGGTCTACCACCAAGAAGGGAAATTATACATGATATTAATTTGCAGTAAGATGATCCATTGCCTAACATCAGAATCTATAGGTTATTTGCTTTAGAGAATGTAGAAATCAAGAAGAAGGTACAAGAGTTGCTCAAGAAAGGGTTCATAAGACCAAGAATATCACTGTACGGATCTCCAATCGTGTTGTTGAGAAAGAAGGATAGTTCCTGGATGATGTGCATTGACTACAGAGCACTGAATAAAATAACGATCAAGAATCGTTATCCCCTTCCTTTCATAGATGATCTATTGGATCAGCTGAAAGAGGCTATTTACTTTTCCAATTTGGACCTATATAGTGGTTACCATCAGGTCAGAGTAGCAGAGCAAGATGCATGGAAGACTGCTTTCAAAACAAAGTAAGGGCTATATGAATGGCTAGTTATGCCTTTTGGATTAACTAATGTTCCTGCCACTTTCATGAGAGTAATGAATGATGTACTCAGGTCTTTTATTGATGATTTTGTAATTCTATATTTGGATGATATTCTTGTATTTAGTAAAACATGGGAAGAACATTTGCAGCATGTAAAGCAAACTCTAGATGTTTTGGAAAAAGAAAATCTCTATGTTAAATTATCAAAATGTGAATTTGGAGAAACATCTTTGAATTATTTGGGTCATATAGTAGGGGGTGATGAATTGAGGATAGATCCCTCTAAGGTTGCAGCCATCGTAAACTGGCATCAACGCAAGACTGCTACTGAAGTTAGAAGCTTCCTAGAGGTAGCACAATATTGGAGAAAGTTCATTGCTAACTTTTCCTTAATTGTAGCTCCCTTACATACATTGACAGGATTGAAAAAGGTGTTAAGTGGGGAGGCAAATAGTAGAAAGCCTTCTACACATTGAACAAAAAAATTAGTACAACACCAGTACTAGAATTGCCAAATCTTCAACAACCATTTGAGATCGAAAAAGATACCAGTGATTATGCCATGGAAGTAGTGTTGATGCAACATGGTAAACCCATATGCTACCATTCTAAGACTTTTAATTCTGCAGTAGTTAATTATCCTATATATGATAAATAATTGTATTTATTAGTCCAGAGTGTGAAAAAGTGGAAACATTACTTAATGGGAAAAGAAACAGTAATACATACTAATCATCAACCACTTCAATACTTGCACTCACAAAGTTGGATGACAGTTTCATTTAGTCATCAGATATAAAAAGGGTACACACAATAAAGTTTTAGATATGTTGTCCAGACCAATCATAAATGCATCTACTATACTTAAGCATAACTCAGTAATGCATGAAATCTACATTGAACAATATTCTCAAGATATAGACTTTAAAGATGTATATTCAGGTTTAAGTAATGGCAAAAAGGTAGAAGAAGTGGATTACTATATTAAGGACCAACTCTTGTATCATTTGGGAAAGCTATGCATTCCACAAACAGAGAGAATTAATATAATTAGGGAAGCACATACTTCTCTGATATCATGTCATTTTGGTGTAAGAAAAACAATTTCACAACTACAAAGATACTGTTGTTGGCCAAAAATGCATGAAACAATTTCTAGATATGTAAGAGGGCATACCATGTGTGCTAAAAGCAAGCCTAGTAATAGAAAACTAGGCTTGTACACTCCACTACCAGTCCCTTCCCATCCTTGGGAAAGTGTTTCCATGGACTTTGTTGGGGGATTGCCAAAAACTAGAAAAGGACATGACTATTTATATGTTATTGTGGACAGGTTCAGCAAAATGTGTATTTTAATACCTCGTAATAAGCAGGTTACAGCTAAACAAACAGCGAAATTGTTCTTTAAACATGTTTGGGTGCATTTTGGGTTACCCACTTCCATAGTATCTGATCGAGACTCCCGATTTGTTGCAAAGTTTTGGTGAAGTCTTTGGGAATTAATGGACACCAGACTGCAGAAAAGCAAAGCCTTTCATCCACAGACAGATGGCCAAACAGAGGTAGTCAACTGGACCGTGATCCAGTTGCTCAAGGGTTATTGCAGCAAGCATCCCAAGCTTTGGGATGAACATTTATGTTATGTGAAACATGATTACAACCGTGCTAAACATTCTTCTACACAGAGATCTCCTTTTGAGACCATTTTTGGTTTTATACCAAGTTCTCCCTTAGATTTTGTCTTCAAAAATGATATAGTAGTTGCTAGACACAGTGATGTGGATAAAGCAACCAGATTCATTGAACGGATCCAAGAGATTCACCAGGCAGTGCAGGAACAGTTGGAAAAGTGCCAAGCCAAATACAAGGCACGGCATGATAACCACCGGGTGGATCACAACTTCCAAGTTGGTGATCAAGTGTGGCTGTATATTAGCAAGGACAAGATGCAAGGTGAAGGAAAGAAGCTGAAGCTAATAAGGTATGGGCCTTTTAAGGTACTTGAGAAAATTGGTGAGAATATTTTTCACCTTGATCTGTCAACATACATGCACATCTATTCAGTAGTAAATGCAAAAAGTTTATGACTGTTTGAACCTTCATTAATTGAAGATCCTGAAGAGCAAAGTTAATTTCCTTCCATTGATGATTTGTTTCCTGAATACCTCAACGAGTTGCAGGAAGATACAGTTTTTGATAGGAAGGTGAGGACAATTCGCAGAGGAGATGTTAAGTACCTAAGGATTGGACTCAAAGGTTCAAAACCTAGCAGTGCAAAATGGATAGAGATTGGACAAGTGAGGCAGCAATATCCTCACTTGATTGATGCTTGAAAACCAACTTTTAGTGGTCCAAAAGCCTTTTCCAGTGGGAAGGCATGACCCAAGTGGATCCAAGAATTCCCTCTAAGTCTTCATAAAACTATTAAAAATCATGCCAAAGCCAAAAATCCTTTAAAAGGATCGAAAATATCATAAGAAGGACACCCTTAGCCGGGTGGAAAAAACCTAGCGGGCAGCCCAAAACCCATGAAAATAGAGAAAATAGAGTTATCGGAGGCAAAATAGAGTGATTAATAGTAGCCATCCGATTTGGCTGATAAACGGTCCAAATCGCATCGGAAATCGCAATCGTGACTGGCATAACAGTGCTATCAGCGCTCAAAACACATATATGGTGACAATGAATTGGCGGAGTTAATATGGACTGTCGATCAAGCGCGCAAATCGACGGCCCATATCACATCGTAGGATCGCTATCGGAGAATGCAGTGGAGTGCTTTACAATGGCCCGAGGGTTATTGCGATGAGCAATTGCGATATATCGCATCACCACATCACATCAGAACTATGCCATGGTGTGGGGTTGATAGCCATAAATGCAGTGATATTGTGGACCCGATCATAAAATAGGTGGCATTGCATGTAATTTGAAATCTAGAAAAATGAGTTTTCCTTTGTAAATCGCATTCTCACAAACAAACGAGAAACAAAAGGGAAAAGCACGAATGTGATGTTGCTAGCCCGAAAGGGTTTATTAACCATATTAGATAATGTTTTAAGTTCGGAATGCGAGGATTTACAGTGTTGTAATGTATTTTCGTATTAAACGAAATACATAGAGACGAAGCCCTTCCGAGATGCGATTGCAACTTATAAATGGACCCGACAAGGGAATGAAGCATATTTAAAGACTTTTAAAGTCAGATATATGAGCTTTTGGTGGAATTTCTCTGTTAAAATACAATTTCCCCGTCTTTGAAAGAGCGTAGTCGTTCAGGAGTTTCAGAGGCCTACAACACTATGGCGTTACAGAATGGTGGCCACCTCCTCTCTAGGCATTAAACAATGATTGAATAATGCCAACAGAGGGATTCTAAGTGTTCAGAGGCTGGGGAGGCTTAGAGACGAGAATTTGAAACGAACAGGCAGCGTAGTTGGCTTTAAAATCCACAAACAGAGAGCATAATGGGGAGAGCAGTATTCAGGCAAATGCCAAAATAGAGTTGGGACAAAGAGCATTAGGGGAGTCTGTGTGCTCATAGAGAACTTGAGGGGTTCAAGTAAACTCTTATTGATGTATTCTGTTGTGTGTGAGGCTCAAATTGAGCTCACTATTGTAAACAAAACTTTGCTTGAAGACATAATAGAGAGGCCACCACTGAAGGCTAGACTGGGAGATGTAGCTTGGGAGTATTGGGTGAACTCCTTATTAAATTTGTTGTGTCATGTGTTATCTATTATGTTTTCTTACTGCTTCATTGTCTATGCATTTCGCAATCTTGTTGATCCATTGCATATAATGACATAGACTAATCCATGCACATAAGTTTGTAATACCTTATTAAACTATCTTAGATCTCATTTACAGATCACAGATGGAAGGCTAAATAAAATGATCTAACTTTAGAAAAGAAGATTAAATAAAACCATGGTTGTATTTGTTTGTATTGTTTTGTAATGATACATATACCCATGCATTGTCATGGATTGTATGTGTTACCATAGTTTGGCTGAGTGGTGGTTCAGATAAAAATGTTTTAAAAGGATCATGCTTAATATCTATGCATAATAATGAGTCATATGAATCTTCAATGTACGCACTTTCTGATGAATTTTGGTATTGATGAAAGAAAGTAAAAGTCATTTCTAAACAATCATAAAAATGTTGGTTACACCAATGACTAGTAAGGGGGAGTATCTTATGTAGAGGAAAAGAGTGTGATTGACCTAATGATTATATTGGTAAAGTAGTGTGGATTTGTTGTTGAGTTGTCATAGACTGTATGTTTTGTTGCTTAGATGGTGGGCATAGTTTTGATTTGTAGAATCAATTCTATACTGCTATCAATGCTTACAAATATGCATCGCATGAAGAAATATGTTTCTTCCTACATGTAGGGTATTTGAGTTTCTTGAACTATATTGAAGTTATATATTGATAGCATACATGCTTAGGCTATTATATGCCAATAGTAAATAGGCAAAGTATGCATGACTATGTTAGGAGTCATGTTGGACAATGAATTTGAAGGTTATTAATATTACTGGCATGAACGTTTTTATAACCAAAGATGTCATAGCACGGAATAGGGAGCAAATACCTTAAAAATAATGTTGTTCAATTTTGTTAAAATTAATAACAAGTAATGTCTATGGGTGGAAGATATCATTACTTCAGTGGCACACTTACATATGTTGCCTTCATGAATACAAGAATCCCAAATTCTCATAAAATTAGACTATGATTCTGGTCAGAGATTAAACTATGGTAATCATGCTATAAAAAGAACTTATTAATGGTATAATGGCTATGAAAGTATTATACCAAGGTAAATGATGGTGAGAGCATGTTATAGTATAAGGCTATATAACCTGCACAAATTGTCATTTCAATTAATCCTCTGATTAATGCATCCACATACAATGTGATTCGTTCTTCGGTTGGAAGCAAGTATGGTTAACGGGAAATTTAACTTAAATACATTTCCAACACATATGCATCTTTCGATGGATATGCTTAATAGAATATACAAGTATCCTTGAACGCAAACCATAGAAATTGATGAATTAATAAGAATGGTATGTATCACTGGGTCAACTAAATCATATGTAACATCTATTTAAATATATTGATATCATAATTTGTACCAATAAATTTTGGGAGGATATATTATCAGATTTCATTGGTAAGGTGTGTGGACAACATAAGTAAATCTTGTGTGATTCAAACAAGAATTCATAAATAGATAACTCTTATTTTGGTAAATGGTGATTTAATGTTAAGGAAGAGCTAACATGTAAATACCATGAGATCATAAACACTTACAAATATGAGGAGTGTAAGATTGTAATTAGTAAAAACATTCATGTATAACTACATGGAATTATGCATGGTCAACTCGTTGATGAGGCATAAGTAGGGAAACAGTAAAAAATACGAGGTGAATTAAAGATCTAATGAATATTAAACTTCAACATCTATGAGTTAATAGTCTTCTTTAGAATATTAAGCAAAAGGTACATTTAAGATGAAAATATGCATGAATACAATACTATGCGATTGATATTGTAACCACATGACATCTCGAATTGATTTACACATGACATAAAACTTTCTTAATTACATAGATGAACCATGATAAATGAATGTTGGTATGGTACTAACATGGTAGAAAAATATGTGGATAAAGTTCATGTCATGTAGGTGATACCATGAGGATGGTATTATACGTTCTACCGCATCTGGACTATGTACAATAGTACATATGGGACCGTATGACTATATATGCTACAAGGATGAAAAATGAAATTTGTATTGGTGTGTATAACATACCATGTATGCAAGTATTAATTAATCATTGGATGGATGTCTTGCCAGGTAAAGAAACCCGAAGGTTACCTAGAAAAAGGAAAGTAAGTTTGGTATAATTAACTATGGTTAATCACAGTTTGGCATACATACAATTATGATGAATATATGTCTATAAATATATATTGTTATGTGAAATAATATGTTATGACCTTGTAGGCATATTATTGTGTAAAATATTCTAACTGATGTATTGTATGTAGAGAGACTACAAGAATTGGGTGTTCGACAAGAAAACAAAGCCTTGAAAGAATGCAAGTAGAGAACATGCATTCCTCAGATAAAATAACTGATAAGCAATATCTGCTTTAATAATATTAAGTAACAAATTATAATATTTATCATAGTTAAACTTCTACATCTATAACTTCTTAGAAATGGTTTGAAAAGAATGTTATAGGTAGCTATGAAAGGAGATCACTCCTTGAGACCGTTGTATTTATGGAAGGAGAGGCGTTGGGAGCACTCCTTATGACAGACGTGCATCAGAAAAATTACATCAGATGGCAGAGCCATGAGATCTGTCGATTTAGAAACCAGCTACCTGTGAACGAGGACATGATGTACAGTGATACATCGAGGACGGTGTAAAATTTAAGGGGGGAGTATGTAACACCCTGGTCTTGTGTACTATATTATTGTAAACCTAAGCTAAGTTAAAGCTAGGTGTGATATCCTCCCTTTTGTGTTAAATGTTGTAAACTTAAGCTAAGGAAATCTAGGTTTGGTACCCTCCTTTTTGGGCTAAACTATTCAAAACTTAAGCTGAGGAAATCTAGGTGATATGAAATATGAGAAGAAAATGTGTTTTCAAATAAATTAATAAATTAAATCACTTGAAGGGTGGAGCATCAAGAGAGAGGAGATGTTTTCCAATCCCATGAGGAATGGGATAGAGATGACTCTTTCATGATAAGCATCTAGATGAGATTCTAGATAAGCTTGGGTGGATTGGATATCCATTAGATGGATGGGAGATAAGGATCCATTAGACATAAAATCTTTGTGGGTGATAAAGGCAACATTTAATGTGGAAAAGTGTCGTGGGAGATAAAGACCAGATTTTCCAGATAAGACCTAGGCAAATGGAAAAATCCATAAAGTGGGATGTCGCTAATGGTAACTAAAACATGAAAGAGGGTATTAAATACCCATTGTATCGATCAATTGATGACATTTGATCATTGGAAAGATCTTTGGCTCGAGGGGAACCAGAGGTGATTCATAGCTAGTTGGTGGTGCTCCTCCCACCAAGTGAGATTTTAGTTGGTGTCCGATGCATGGAATGTTTAGTATGATGATTCTTACTCTCTCTCTCTCCTTGTTATATTTGCACATTGTTATGTGAGATTTTCTTAAGTTTCTTTTCTATGGGAATGTCGTGTAACTTGTATATGCTTATGTGTTAATATATTTAATGTTATCTTCCTCTATTCTAATGACATTCATTAGCATGGTATGTGTTTTATATTAATCCTTACTTAGAATGAAGTTAAATCATTTACCTGAGGTACACTGGTGGTTGAGTTCTTATCTCTATATTTATTTCCTATAGATGGAATAGTTAAATCATTCATCTCGAGAGTATAAAAGTTGTGTAGTCAGTGTCTATCAAAATAATTGTATCCATGTTACTTTTTAGTAATGAAATAGTCATTGAATCTAAACTTGGACCTTATTAAAGGCGCTCAAGGAAAATAGAGTGTCTCTAACTTATGGGATATTATTTATAGATTAAGACTTTGGTGCACGCAAACAATTATGGAGCAATATTGTTAACTGTATAATGGTGTAGTATTGGTTATGCCCTGCATGAGCTATAACAATAATCTTATTCATAAGCATATTAGATGCAATACACCGAAATCAATATCTTACCATGTGTTGTCAAAGAATTTAATGGTTGTATGTATTTTTCCTTCCAAATGTAAATGGTTAATTTGAATTATAAACTCTAAAAACTTTTTCAAATGTTCTCACCCTCGTACTTGTTGGGGAAAAATGTAGGTATTCTCGGATGTGCATGATAGACAAGAAAGAAGTAACTTTGCATGGTCATGCTAGCATAAGTAGATGTAAGAAAAGGTTATTTCATTGTTGCATGAAGACATTAAATTTATTGTAAGGGTTGCATGTCAAGGGAGCATGTGATTTTACATCCAGGGTATATGACTCTCTACCTTGATCTTTCATTATAGTTATGATTCTTGGTTCACTAAATTTGTGATGACTGTGAACTCTTATCTGTAACTAAGACAAAATATTTAAATTTATGGGGTCTAAAGGTTGTTTTTATTGGGTGGTCTAGAAAGGTTCATTACAGAATCCACCACCATAGAACACCTTGGAGGAAGTGAGATAAGATAGTTCATGTGGAAACTAACTCTCGCATCTCAACCCCACATGGTTGAGGCCGAGGCTAGAAATACAAGGGCAAGAAAGAGGAAGGGGAACCCGAAAAACCTGGGGGTAAGCCAAAAGGTCGCAAAAGGACTATTAATATCATCGACGAAGCAGTGGAAGCCTATCATGAAGGCATAGATGAAAAAATCCATAATTTGATAGAGAAGTGGGAGGAAGACCTCAACCGTCACACAATTTTTATGGAGATCGAAGCCAACGACTGGCAAGTATTACTGCCTGACCTAGGGCACACCCAAGGTAGAATGACCCAATTCAGGCACACTCCCCTCCTCTACTGGTCGATGAAGGGAATCTTGGGAAAGGCCTTAGAATAAACTAATTTTAATATGGGTGTTCGAGTGACATCTCGAGAGCATAAAAAGGACTTCCAGAAACTCATGTTTCAGATGCAGAATCAAGATGGGAACCTCCAATGAATCAAAAATTATTTTCCATGCATATTGCAAGTAGATGAACTCCCGAGGTAAATTGAAAAATACTCGTCTCCAATTGAATCTGTCTCAGTAAAAGACGCAGATCAGTGAAATAATGTTTCTATCCTTTTGTAGATTTTGATGTGGATAACATTTACTTTTATTTGTAATTACAGTTATGCTAGTAGGAAAGTAGATAGAGGGATAAACAGGGACATACATTCATATGTAGCTTGGATAGAATGACTCAAAATGTACCATTTTGGGATGTCATACCATGTTGTTAGGTGGCCAACAAACTTGTTTTCCAAGAGGGCAAGTTGTGGCCAGCTAACAAATTTTAGGACTGGTTGTAACTTATTGTTAAAATCAATAGAAAACTGAGGTCCTACAAGGCATAAAATATATATATATATATATATATATATATATATGTATCTCATTTTCTTAATATATAAAATATACCTCTATATGTCATAAAGACAATTATATATAGACATAAATGTAATATCTGGGTACTTTATTGACTCTATTACATTATTGAAAACCTTATGCTAAATAGTTTTATCATACCTAAAATTTATAATTATAGTACAAATTTATTAAAATCATTATTTAAGTGTATTTTCCTATGTTGGGGTTAAGTTTTTCTTAACTATTTTGTTTATAACTCAATATATAATTATATTAATAATTATATGTATATATATGTACGTGTATATATATATATATATTTGAATAACATTTTTTATTAATGCCAAAATAATTTACTTGTAGTCTTAAAAAACTAGTGGTCTCACCTTAACTAGGTTTGTTAACCATAGATAACTGACTATTACAAAACATCCAAAATAGAAAAAGGGTTAATGCTCAAATTCGATAAGGCCAAAGACACCAAAAAACCTGAAAAATACATAGCACCCTAGTCAGCATCGCTAATCGTCGAAAGTGATAGACATCAAATTGTCAGGCCCTCTCCCTAACAGGGAGGAGGGAAACATGGCTAGTTTACATGCTACTCATGTTAAATCAGTGATGCTTCCAATTTCTTCATCTATTCTGACAACAAATTCTTGCCACACCACACCACAACCATATGCTCATGAAGGTGGAATTTGAAGTATTGCAACTACTAGAGTCTTGTAATCACAATCTCATAGTCCTCATGATAAGTCCTATATTGAGCCTCTAACATTGCCTGAAGAGATTGCACTGATGTCCTAGAAGTGGTCACATGACGAGGAGGACCCCATGCCCATGCCGATACCAAATAGGACTCCTACTACCACGCCTACCGCTACATCGGGTCATTCCATCACCACGACCATGATCCCAACGATTTTTCCTACCTCCTTCATGACCACAACCAGCCTTCACACTCCAACGCCAAGCATTCCCCTTGGAGCCGGGTAGGGTAGGAAAGGCTTTGGCCAAATGAGAAGACCATGGAGCCAACTTCATATTATAGTCATCCTCACATAAACCACAAGTGAGCCACTAGACAAAAGCATCATCTATTATTTTTTGGCCACCCTAAAACCACTTCAACCCTCCCTAAGAGTACACCAGCCTGTCGACCAAGTGGCCTCTACCCACACCATAAGGAATGTCAAGGAGATTCGCCCTCGAGAACCACCAATTTCTCCAAAATACAAGATTTACCACCCATAGCCATGCTTTAATCGACCAACTCCTTTCTAGTTGTTGTGTAACCATGCACTAGACACACAACATTGAAAACTTCCTCTGTAACTGGTAGCTCCTTCACTGTCAGAGTCCCTTAGAGATATTGCACTATTGGCATGCCTCAGAGGATTGTTCCTTTACCGTGACCAGAAATAAGAACCTTGCAACACTCATGTGTTCGACAAGCACCCTAAAAAGTAACACTATTTCCACTTGAACTCAAAATTTAAGGACAAGTTGTAACTTATTGTTAAAATCAATAGAAAAATGAGGTTCTACAAGGCTTAAATATATATATATATATATATATATATATATATATATATATATATATATATATATCATTTTCTTAATATATAAAATATACCTCTATATGTCATAAAGACAATTATATATAGACATAAATGTAATATATGGGTACTTTATTTACTCTAGTACATTATCGAAAACCTTATTCTAAACAGTTTTATCATACCTAAAATTTATAAGTATAGTACAAATTTATTAAAAACATTATTTAAGTGTATTTTCCTATATAGGGGTTAAGTTTCTCTTAACTATTTTGTCTATAACTCAATATATAATTATATATATATATATATATATATATATAATGAAATGAAATGGAATGATAGAAGTTAAATTTTATTGCTTTTTTATTTGTTATTAAATGAGAAATTTTGTTTTATTATATCTCTATATATATGAATAACATTTTTTATTAATGCCAAAATATTTTACATGCAGTATTAAAAAACTAACAAATTTTAGAACTGGCAAGCTAACAAATTTTAGGACTGGTTGTAACTTATTGTTAAAATCAATAGAAAAATGAGGTCCTACAAGGCTTAAAAATATATATATGTATCTCATTTTCTTAATATATAAAATATACCTCTATATGTCATAAAGACGCTTAAAATATATATATATATATATATATATAGATATAGATATATATATCATTTTCTTAATATATAAAATATACCTCTATATGTCATAAAGACAATTATATATAGACATAAATGTAATATATGGGTACTTTATTTACTCTAGTACATTATCGAAAACCTTATTCTAAACAGTTTTATCATACCTAAAATTTATAAGTATAGTAAAAATTTATTAAAAACATTATTTAAGTGTATTTTCCTATATAGGGGTTAATTTTTTCTCAACTATTTTGTCTATAACTCAATATATAATTATATGTAATTATATCTATATATATCTTTATATATATATATATAATGAAATGAAATGATAGAAGTTAAATTTTATTGCCTTTTTATTTGTTATTAAATGAGAAATTTTGTTTTATTATATCTATATATATGAATAACATTTTTTATTAATGTCAAAATATTTTATATACAGTATTAAAAAACTAACAAATTTTAGAACTGGCAAGCTAACAAATTTTAGGACTGGTTGTAACTTATTGTTAAAATCAATAGAAAAATGAGGTCCTACAAGGCTTTAAAATATATATATGTATCTCATTTTCTTAATATATAAAATATACCTCTATATGTCATAAAGACGCTTTATATATATATATATATATATATATATATATATATATATATATATATATATATATATATCATTTTCTTAATATATAAAATATACCTCTATATGTCATAAAGACAATTATATATAGATATAAATGTAATATATGGGTACTTTATTTACTCTAGTACATTATCGAAAACCTTATTCTAAACAGTTTTATCATACCTAAAATTTATAAGTATAGTACAAATTTATTAAAAACATTATTTAAGTGTATTTTCCTATATCGGGGTTAATTTTTTCTCAACTATTTCGTCTATAACTTAATATATAATTATATGTAATTATATCTATATATATCTTTATATATATATATATATATATATATATATATATATATATATATATATATATATATATATATATATATATATATATATAATGGAATGGTAGAAGTTAAAGCTTTTTTATTTGTTATTAAATGAGAAATTTTGTTTTATTATCTATATATATATATATATATTTGAATAACATTTTTTATTAATGCCAAAATATTTTACATGCAGTATTAAAAAACTAGTGGTCTCACCTTAACTAGGTTTGTTAACCATAGATAACTGACTATTACAAAACATCCAAAATACAAAAAGGGTTAATGCTCAAATTCGATAAGGCCAAAGACACCAAAAAAACCTGAAAAATACATAACACTCTAGTCAGCATCGCTAATCGTCGAAAGTGATAGACATCAAATTGTCAGGCCCTCTCCCTAACAAGGAGGAGGGAAACATGGCTAGTCTACATGCTACTCATGTTAAATCAGCGATGCTTCCAATTTCTTCATCTATTCTGACAACAAATTCTTGCCACACCACACCACAACCATATGCTCACGAAGGTGGAATTTGAAGTATTGCAACTACTAGAGTCTTGTAATCACAATCTCATGGTCCTCACTATAAGTCCTATATTGAGCCTCTAACATTGCATGAATAGATTGCACTGATGTCCTAGAAGTGGTCACATGACGAGGAGGACCCCCGTGCCCATGCTGATGCCAAATAGGACTCCTACTACCACGCCTACCACTACATCGGGTCATTCCATCACCACGACCATGATCCCAATGATTTTTCCTACCTCCTTCATGACCACAGCCAACCTTCACACTCCAATGCCAAGCATTCCCCTTGGAGCCGGGTAGGGTAGGAAAGGCTTTGGCCAAATGAGAAGACCATAGAGCCAACTTCATATTATAGTCATCCTCACCTAAACCACAAGTGAGCCACTAGACAAAAGCACCATCTATTATTTTTCGGCCACCCTAAAACCACTTCAACCCTCCCTAAGAGTACACCAGCCTGTCGACCAAGTGGCCTCTACCCACACCATAAGGAATGACAAGGCGATTCGCCCTCGAGAACCACCAATTTCTCCAAAATACAAGATTTACCACCCATAGCCACGCTTTAATCGACCAACTCCTTTCTAGTTGTTGTGTAACCGTGCACTAGACACACAACATTGAAAACTTCCTCTGTAACTGGTAGCTCCTTCACTGTTAGAGCCCCTTAGAGATATTGCACTGTTGGCATGCCTCGGGTGATTGTTCCTTTATCGTGACCAGAAATAAGAACCTTGCAACACTCATGTGTTTGACAAGCACCCTAAAAAGTAACACTATTTCCACTTGAACTCAAAATTTAAGCGATGAAGAAATAATTCCCTAGAACACTGAGTATGGAAAGTCTTAGAATGCAAAGGAGATTATTTAGCCTAAAATCTGATAACAAACACAAAGAACCCCATGCACAATCCACCATAACCACACATTACCTTGAGAAAAATAGTCCTTCGCCCATACCACACAGACCTTACTCGAAGCCCAATTTATTGTGAATCCAAATGGATCGATGCACTAGGACGAACAAAGAAAACAAGACGAGCATACTTACCAATAGAACGTTGCCATATTGGATTCTAGGATTTCCCATTCCGCTAGAGTCTCTCGGATTCTTTTCTATGCCATATATGACATGCAACAATTTTCCTTTGAGACTCCAATGGTATACCACAAGGGTCACAAGGCTTCCTCTCTAGAATGAATTAACCACTAAATGGTCTGGCCAGACATCTTCCCAAGTCTTTAAAGTCATCTCTCTGTACTCCCACCATCCTACAGAGACCCCACTATAACACACTTGTAGAGTAAAAGAAACAATACGAGGGGAGGCTCACCGATCCTCCCACCACCTGTCATTAAGCCTTAAGCCATGTCTATGGGAGCAATCGACTATCGAGTTATCCTCCTCCTAGGCACGCACCCCATTGAGGTATCATTATTACATATTTTGGAATAAATTATAATTAACAATATTTTTCTATATTTTATTTCGGAATTTCATATAATATTTATCATTACATATTAGTAAACCAAAAAAAATAAAAATAAAAAAATATGAGAAAATTAATTTTTGAAAGGAAAAAATATTTAATATAAGAATGATTATATTAAGCTTGGTATCATCAACCAAACTATATATCATAAAAGAAAATAATTAATTTATCAACAAGAATATTAACTCATCTAAGTTAACAATTTATTTATAGAGTTGATAGAGAGTTTAATTATTAACAATTTGGTGATGATACTTTTTTGGATTCCTTAATTATCATCACCTAGATTATACATGTAATATTACATATATAATAGGAAAAAATAGTTAATTTATCAACAATAAAATCAACTCATCTAAATTAACAATTTAATCAATTTAATTTATAGAATCAATATAGAGTTTTATTATTAATATTTTGTGAGGATACTATTTTCGATTCCAAATTAAGAATGATCGACCAACTTTTGGGTTTTGATAAGTGAACAATAATCTTTAAAGAAAATAGATTTTTATTACTATGCTAATACATATGTTTATCTTTTAATAATAATTTTAGATATATAAAAATTATTTTCTAATTATATAGGATTTATATTTATATCAAAATAGTCATATTTTCTTTACATGTTAATTTAATTAAAAAATATTATAAAATTAATTAATTTATATATAGAGATATTATTTTGATTTTAAAATGACTGATGATTTTATGGGCATCTTGTATTGATAAGTCATGGTATTGGCCCATAATATTATAACAAACTTTGTCTACAATTGAAGAACCTCCATGGTAAAATGCAAAGAAGGAATTAACATCATATGGTTCTAAGGAAAACAACTTTAATGTTCTCTAGTTGTGGTTACACGTTTATCTTGTCTTGAGTTACTAGAGTGAAGGACTTAATGTCCTTTGATTATGGGCAACACCTCTATAAGGGCATCACGTGGTCAGGTATGGACATATCTTCTAGTGGTGGAGTTTCAAATTCTAATTGTTGTGATCTCCTTTGGATAGGAGCCTCCAATAGTCTTCTAATATTGGTATACAAAGTTTTTTTTTATAGCTTCATGGTATTCCATCTCCACAACAATTGCGATGTTAATTTCAACCCATTTTTTTATTCATAGCTATCAATTTATGACTCACGCATTTCACCATCATTTTCCAATGACCAAGGGAAGAGGATGGAATTGTTGTAGATGAATAAGGGATGGTTTATTGGGGCCATCATATCTATAGTAGAAAATAATTCATGACGTCTACAAATATTTACCATAGCAGAAATCTCTCCGCAATACAGTAAGATGTTGAGAATTTCAAAAGGGAAAACTCAAGATTAATTGTATTTTCATTTCTAGTGAATTCCTTACACAAGTGGGGAAATGGATATGAGATATGTGAACTAAAAAGACTATAAATACTAAGTATATGAAGGATATGAATATTTATTTCTCGGTCAAAACTATCATGAGTCAAGTTCTAGTAGAAATATAAGAAGAGCAACAGGAATTTGTTTTTTGTTTAGAATTTCGAAAAGGAAAACTCAAGATTAATTATATTTTCATTTCTAATGAATTCCTTACACAAGGGGAAATGGACATGAGATATGTGAACTAAAAAGACTATAAATACTAAGTATATGAAAGATATGAATATTTATTTTTATGTCAAAACTATCGTGAGTCAAGTTCTAGTGGAAATATAAGAAGAGCAACCTGAATTTCTTTTTTGTTTAGGTTAAACCCAACGCTAAACAAAGAAGTAAGACATCAAAATGAATAATTATTTATATGGTAACTTTACCTCTAGATTATTCTGTGAATGTAGTTGAAATATTCAATCTCTTTTATAGCAAGTTTACACATACAAGAAGTTTTAAATTTGAAAACGCCCAACATGATTACACTAATATTGAAATATATATGATTACACTAATATAGAAATATATTAAATGAATTGAATCAATTTTACAAAGTGATTTGTCTAATTTCATTAATGTTAAGCCAATCACAACGACATACAAGCTTTTATCTTATCTTATTTATATAATATAATATTTAATACACCTAATTTACACAAAAACAAATAATAGACCACTTATATAATTTTATGTGTGAATGTGCATGTTTGATAAAAACATATCCTACCAATGGATTATAGAAGATCATAATTTATTTAAAGATAATACTGGAAGCGTCTAACGTATCCACCTCCACTCATGACGGTCGACCACCAAAATGTAGCTTTTGTTCGTTTCTTTCCAGTGACAAGCGCGTGAGATTACCCGACATCATCCTTCACGTCACAGAGATTATCCTACGCACGGAATCATGTGCCGCGAGGGCTATAAAGAGCGAGACATCCCTAGAAGATTGATAAGCATAGCAATGGTTTATTAGAGATTATTTGTTTTTTGGCAGCCATGGCGATCGGGTCATTTGGCTTTGCGTTCGCCTTAATGTTACTACTACTTGTGGTGGGCGCGCAGAATACAGACTTAGTGTCGTATTTGTGTAACACGGAGACTATCCCAACTGGAAGTCCGTTCTTTGATACTCTCGGAAACCTGCTCGTAGATCTGGAGGACAACACGGCCAACGGTTATGACTACAGTTACGACTACAAGTCATCGAGTGCAGGTTCTCCCACTGCCTATGGGGAAGCAATCTGCAGTCAAGCTCTCCCATATGATTGCACGACCTGCCTTATTAGCCTCGGCGACCGCATCTGGGGAATTTGCAACAATGCCATCGGTGCTCAGGTTCAACTCACTGGCTGCTCCATGCGCTAAGAGCAGTACAACTTCTAATATCAACTATTCCACTGCACTGCGCAGTACGCTTCCATCTAATATCTCTATTACAATAGGGATTCTCGTCTTTGTCGCTATATTGCTATCTTGTTCAATGATGTGCTCTGCCGTGGGTGTCTACCTCTTCTTCGTAAATGAATAAAAACATTCATGTATAACTACACGGAATTATTCATGGTCAACTGGTTGATGAGGCATAAGTAGGGCAACAGTAAAACATACGAGGTGAATTAAAGATCTAATGAATATTAAACTTCAACATCTATGAGTTCATGAATACAATATTTTGTGATTGATATTGTAACCACATGACATTTCGAATTGATTTACACATGACATAAAACTTTCTTAATTACATAGATGAACCATGATAAATGAATGTTGGTATGGTACTAACATGGTAGAAAAATATGTGGATAAAGTTTATGTCATGTAGGTGATACCATGAGGATGGTATTATAGGTTGTTCTACAACTAGACTATGTACAATATTACATATGGGACCGTATGACTATATATGCTACAAGGATGAAAAATGAAATTTGTATTGGTGTGTATAACATACCATGTATGCAAGTATTAATTAATCATTGGATGGATGTCTTGCTAGATAAAGAAACCCGAAGGTTACCTAGAAGAAGGAAAGTAAGTTTGGTATAATTAACTATGGTTAATCATAGTTTGGCATACATACAATTATGATGAATATATGTCTATAAATATATGTTGTTATGTGAAATAATATGTTATGACCTTGTAGGCATATTATTGTGTAAAATATTCTAACTGATGTATTGTATGTAGAGAGACTACAAGAATTGGGTGTTCGACAAGAAAACAAATCCTTGAAAGAATGCAAGTAGAGAACATGCATTCCTCAGATAAAATAACTGATAAGCAATATCTGCTTTAATAATATTAAGTAACAAATTATAATATTTATCATAGTTAAACTTCTACATCTATAACTTCCTAGAAATGGTTTGAAAAGAATGTTATAGGTAGCTATGAAAGGAGATCACTCCTTGAGACCGATGTATTTATGGAAGGAGAGGTGTTGGGAGAACTCCTTGTGACAGATGTATATCGGAAAAAATTACATCAGATGGCAGAGCCATGAGATCTGTTGATTTAGAAACCAGCGACCTGTGAAGGAGGACATGATGTAGTGATACACCGAGGACGGTGTAAAATTTAAGGGGGGAGTATGTATCACCCTGCTCTTTTGTACTATATTATTGTAAACCTAAGCTAAGTTAAAGCTAGGTGTGATATCCTCCCTTGTGTGTTAAATGTTGTAAACTTAAGCTAAGGAAATTTAGGTTTGGTACCCTCCTTTTTGGGCTAAATTATTCAAAACTTAAGCTGAGGAAATCTAGGCGATATGAAATATGAGAAGAAAATGTGTTTTTAAATAAATTAATAAATTAAATCACTTGAAGGGTGGAGCACCAAGAGAGAGGAGATGCTTTCCAATCCCATGAGGAATGGGATAGAGATGACTCTTTCATTATAAGCATTTAGATGTGATTGTAGATAAGCTTGGGTGGATTGGATATCCATTAGATGGATGGGAGATAAGGATCCATTAGACATAAAATCTTTGTGGGTGATAAAGGCAACATTTAATGTGGAAAAGTGTCGTGGGAGATAAAGACCAGATTTTTGAGATAAGACCTAGGCAAATGGAAAAATCCATAAAGTGGGATGCCGCTAATGGTAACTAAATCATGAAAGAGGGTATTAAATACCCATTGCATTGGTCAATTGATGACATTTGATCATTGGCAAGATCTTTGGCTCGAGGGGAACCAGAGGTGCTTCATAGCTAGTTGGTGGTGCTCCTCCCGCCAAGTGAGATTTTAGTTGGTGTCAAATGCATGGAATGTTTAGTATGATGATTCTTACTCTCTCTCTCTCTCTGTTATAGTTGCACATTGTTATGTGAGATTTTCTTAAGTTTCTTTTCTATGGAAATGTTGTGTAACTTGTATATGCTTATGTGTTAATAGATTTAATGTTATTTTCCTCTATTCTAATGACATTCACTAGCATGGTATCTGTTTTATATTAATCCTTACTTAGAATGAAGTTAAATAATTTAGCTGAGGTACACTGGTGGTTGAGTTATTATCTCTATATTTATTTCCTATAGATGGAATGGTTAAATCATTCAGCTCAAGAGTATAAAAGTTGTGTAGTTAGTGTATATCAAAATAATTGTATCCATGTAACTTTTTAGTAATGAAATAGTCATTAAATCTAAACTTGGACCTTATTAACGGTGCTCAAGGAAAATAGAGTGTCTCTAACTTATGGGATATTATTTATAGATTAAGACTTTGGTGCACGCAAACAATTATGGAGCAATATTGTTAGATGTATAATGGTGTAGTATTGGTTATGCTCCACATGAGCTATAACAATAATCTTATTCATAAGAATATTAGATGCAATAGACCGAAATCAATATCTTACCACGTGTTGTCAAAGAATTTAATGGTTGTATGTATTTTTCCTTCCAAATGTAAAGGGTTAATTTGAATTATAAACTCTAAAAACTTTTTCAAATGTTCTCACCCTCATACTTGTTAGGGAACAATGTAGGTATTCTTGCATGTGCATGATAGACAAGAAAGAAGTAGCTTTGCATGGTCATTCTAGTAGAAGTAGATGTAAGAAAAGGTTATTTCATTGTTGCATGAAGACATTAAAGTTATTGTAAGGGTTGCATGTTAAGAGAGCACGTGATTTTACATCTAGGGTATATGACTCTCTACCTTGATCTTTCATTATAGTTATGATTCTTGGTTCACTAAATTTGTGATGATTGTGAACTCTTATCTGTAACTAAGACAAAATATTTAAATTTATGGGGTCTAAAGGTTGTTTTTACTCGGTGGTCTAAAAAGGTTCATTACAGAATCCACCACCATAGAACACCTTGGAGAAAGTGAGATAAGATAGTTCATGTGGCAACTAACTATCGCATCTCAACCTCGCGTGGTAGAGGTCGAGGCTAGAAATACAAGGGCAAGAAAGAGGAAGGGGAACCCAAAAAACTTGGGGGCAAGCCAAAAGGTTGCAAACCGACTGTTAATATCATCAATGAAGCAGTGGAAGCCTATCATGAAGGCATAGATGAAAAAATCCATAATTTGATAGAGAAGTGAGAGGAAGACCTCAACCGTCACACAATTTTTATGGAGATCGAAGCCAACGACTCGAAGTATTACTGTCTGACCTAGGGCACACCCAAGGTAGAGTGACCCAATTCAGGCACACTCCCCTCCTCTACTGGTTGATGAAGGGAATCTTGGGAAAGGCCTTAGGACAAACTGATTTGAATATGGGTGTTCGAGTGCAGACATCCTGAGAGCACAAAAAGGACTTCCAGAAACTCATGTTTCAGATGCAGAATCAAGATGGGAACCTCCAAAGAATCAAAAATTATTTTCCATGCATACTGCAAGTAGAAGAACTCCCGAGGTAAATTGAAAAATACTCGGCTCCAGTTGAATCTGTCTCAGTAAAATACGCAGATCAGTGAAATAATGTCTCTATCTTTTTGTAGATTTTGATGCGGATGACATTTACTTTTATTTGTAATTATAGTTATGCTAGTAGTAAAGTAGATAGAGGGATAAACATGGACATACATTCATATGTATCTTGGATAGAATGACTCAAAATGTACCATTTTTGGATGTCATACCATGTTGTTAGGTGGCCAACAAACTTGTTTTCCAAGCGGGAAAGTTGTGGCTAGCTAAAAAAATTTAGGACTGGTTGTAACTTATTGTTAAAATCAATAGAAAAATGAGGTCCTACAAGGCTTAAAAAATATATATATGTATCTCATTTTCTTAATATATAAAATATACCTCTATATGTCATAAAGACAATTATATATAGACATAAATGTAATATTTGGGTACTTTATTAACTCTAGTACATTATCGAAAACCTTATTCTAAACAGTTGTATCATACCTCAAATTTATAATTATAGTACAAATTTATTAAAAACATTGTTTAAGTGTATTTTCTTATATAGGGGTTAAGTTTTTCTAAACAATTTTGTCTATAACTCAATATATAATTTTATAATTATATATATATATATATATATATATAATGAAATGATAGAAGTTAAATTTTATTGCTTTTTTATTTGTTATTAAATGAGAAATTTTGTTTTATTAATTATATATATATATATATATATATATATATATATATATATATATATATATATATATATATATATATATTTGAATAATATTTTTTATTACTGCCAAAATATTTTACATACAGTACCAAAAAATAGTGGTCTCACCCTAACTGGGTTTGTTAACCATCGATAACTAACTATTACAAAATATCCAAAATAGAAAAAGGGTTATTGCGCAAATCCGATGAGGCCAAAGACACCAAAAAACCTGAAAAATACATAGCACCCTAGTCAACATCGCTAATCGTCGAAAGTGATAGACATCGAATTGTCAGGCCCTATCCCTAACAGGGAGGAGGGAAACATGGCTAGTCTACATGCTACTCATGTTAAATTAGCACTGCTTCCAATTTCTTCATCTATTATGACAACAAATTCTTGCCACACCACACCACAACCATATGCTCACGAAGTTGGAATTTGAAGCATTGCAACTAATAGAGTCTTGTAATCACAATCTCATGGTCCTCATGATGAGTCCTATATTGAGCCTCTAACATTGCCTGAATAGATTGCACTGATGTCCTAGAAGTGGTCACATGATGAGGAGGACCCCCATGCCCATGCCGATGCCAAATAGGACTCCTACTACCACGCCTACTGCTACATCGGGTCATTCCATCACCACGACCATGATCCCAACGATTTTTCCTACCTCCTTCATGACCACAGCGAGCCTTCACGCTCCAATTCCAAGAATTCCCCTTGGAGCCAGGTAGGGTAGGAAAGGCTTTGGCCAAATGAGAAGACCATAGAGCCAACTTCATATTATAGTCATCCTCACCTAAACCACAAGTGAACCACTAGACAAAAGCACCATCTATTATTTTTCGGACACCCTAAAACCACTTCAACCCTCCCTAAGAGTACACCATCTTGTCGACCAGGTGGCCTCTACCCACACCATAAGGAATGACAAGGCGATTCCCCCTCGAGAACCACCAATTTCTCCAAAATACAAGATTTACCACCAATAGCTAGGCTTTAATCGACCAACTCCTTTCTAGTTGTTGTGTAACCGCGCACTAAACACACAACATTGAAAACTTCCTTTGTAACTGCTAGCTCCTTCACTATCAGAGTCCCTTAGAGATATTGCACTATTGGCATGCCTCGGGGGATTTTTCCTTTACCGTGACCAGAAATAAGAACCCTGCAACACTCATGTGTTTGACAAGCACCCTAAAAAGTAACACTATTTCCACTTGAACTCAAAATTTAAGCGACGGAGAAATAATTCCCTAGAACACTGAGTATGGAAAGTCTCAGGATGCAAAGGAGAATATTGAACCTAAAAACTGATAACAAACCCAAAGAACCGCATGCACAATCCATGATAACCACACATTACCTTGAGAAAAATAGTCCTTCGCCGATACCACACAGACCTTACTCCAAGCCCAATTTACTGAGAATCAAAATGGCTTGATGCACTAGGACGAACAAAAAAAAACAAGACGAGCATACTTACCAATAGAACATTGCCATATTAGATTCTAGGATTTCCCATTCCGCTAGAGTCTCTCGGATTCTTTTCTATGCCATATCTGACATGCAACAATTTTCCTTTGAGACCCCAATGGTATACCGCAAGAGTCGCAAGGCATGCTCTCTAGAATGAATTACCCACTAAATGGTTTGGCCAGACATCTTCCCAAGTCTTTAAAGTCATCTCTTTGTACTCCCACCATCCTACAGAGACCCCACTATAACACACTTGTAGAGTAAAAGAAACAATACGGTGGGAGGCTCACCTATCCTCCCACCACCTGTCATTAAGGCTTAAGCCATGTCTATGGGAGCAATCAACTATCGAGTTATCCTCCTCCTAGGCACACACCCCATTGAGGTATTATTATTACATATTTTGGAATAAATTTAAATTAACAATATTTTTCTATATTTTATTTCAAAATTTCATATAATATTTATCATTACATATTAGTAAAACAAAAAATTAAAAAAAATATGAGAATTAATTTTTGAAAGAAAAAAATATTTAATATAAGAATGATTATATTAAGCTTGATATCATCACCCAAACTATCTATCATAAGAGAAAATAATTAATTTATCAACAAGAATATTAACTCATCTAAGTTAACAATTTATTTATAGAGTTGATAGAGAGTTTAATTATTAATAATTTGGTGATGATATTTTTTGGATTCCTTAATTATCATCACCTAGATTATACATGTAATATTACATATATAATATGAAAAAACAGTTAATTTATCAACAATAAGATCAACTCATCTAAATTAACAATTTAATCAATTTAATTTATAGAACTGATATAGAGTTTTATTACTAATATTTTTGTGAGGATACTATTTTCGATTCCAAATTAAGAATGATCGACCAACTTTTGGGTTTTGATAAGTGAACAATAATATTTAAAGAAAATAGATTTTTATTACTATCCTAATACATATGTTTATCTTTTAATAATAATTTTAGATATATAACAATTATTTTGTAATTATATAGGGTTTATATTTATATCAAAATAGTCATATTTTTTTTTACATGTCATTTTAATTCAGAATATTATAAAATTTATATATATATATATATATATATATATATATATATATATATATTGATTTTAAAATGACTTTTTATAGGCATCTTGTATTGATAAGTTATGGTATTGACCCATAATATTATAACAAACTTTGTCTACAATTAAAGAACCTCCATGGTAAAATGCAAAGAAGGAATTAACATCATATGGTTCTAAGGAAAACAACTTTAATATTCTCTAGTTGTGGTTACACGTTTATCTCGTCTTGAGTTACTAGAGTGAAGGACTTAATGTCCTTTGATTATGGGCAACACCTCTATGAGGGCATCACGTGGTCAGGTATGGACATATCTTCTAGTGGTGGAGTTTCAAATTCTAATTACTGTGGTCTCCTTTGGATAGGAGCCTCCAATAGTCTTCTAATATTGGTATACAAAGTTTTTTTTATAGCTTCATGGTATTCCATCTCCACAACAATTGTGATGTTCATTTCAACCCATTTTTTTATTCATAGCTACCAATTTATGACTCACGCCTTTCACCATCATTTTCCAATGACCAGGGGAAGAGGATGGAATTGTTGTAGATGAATAAGAGATGGTTTATTGGGGCCATCATATCTATAGTAAAAAATAATTCATGACCTCTACAAATATCTACCATAGCAGAAATCTCTCTACAATACAGTAAGATGTTGAGAATTTCGAAAAGGAAAACTGAAGATTAATTGTATTTTCATTTCTAATGAATCCTTACACAAGTGGGGAAATGGATATAAGATATGTGAACTAAAAAGACTATAAATAATAGGTATATGAAGGATATGAATATTTATTTCTAGGTCAAAACTATCATGAGTCAAGTTCTAGTGGAAATATAAGAAGAGTAACACGAATTTCTTTTTTGTTTAGAATTTGGAAAGGGAAAACCCAAGATTAGTTGTATTTTCATTTCTAATGAATTCCTTACAGAAGTGGGGAAATGGATATGAGATATGCAAACTAAAAAGACTATAAATACTAAGTATATAAAAGATATGAATATTTATTCCTATGTCAAAACTATCCTGAGTCAAGTTCTAAATATAAGAAGAGCAACATGAATTTTTTTTTGTTTAGGTTAAACCCAACGCTAAACAAAGAAGTGAGACATCAAAATGTATAATTATAATTATTTATGTGGTAACTTTACCTCTAGATTATTCTGTGAATGTCGTTGAAATATTCAATCTCTTTTATAGCAAGTCTACACATACGAGAAGTTTTAAATTTGAAAACGCCCAACATGATTACACTAATATTGAAATATATATGATTACACTAATATAGAAATATATTAAATGAATTGAATCAATTTGACAAAGTGATATGTCTAATTTCATTAATGTTAAGCCAATCACAACGACATACAAGCTTTTATCTTATGTTATTTATATAATATAATATTTAATACACCTAATTTACACAAAAGCAAATAATAGACCACTTATATAATTTTATGTGTGAATGTGCATGTTTGATAAAAACATATCCTACCAATGGATTACAGAAGATCATAATTTATTTAAAGATGATACTGGAAGCGTGTAACGTATCCACCACCAAAAATGTAGCTTTTGTTCGTTTCTTTCCAGTGACAAACGCGTGAGATTACCCGACATCATCCTTCACGTCACAGAGATTATCCTACGCACGGAATCATGTGCCGCGAGGGCTATAAAGAGCGAGACATCCCTAGAAGATTGATAAGCATAGCAAGGGTTTATTAGAGATTATTTGGTTTTTGGGAGCCATGGCGATCAGGTCATTTGGCTTTGCGTTAGCCTTAATGCTACTACTACTTGTGGTGGGCGCGCAGAATACAGACTTAGTGTCGTATTCGTGTAACACGGAGATAATCCCAACTGGAAGTCCGTTCTTTGATACTCTCGGAAACCTGATCGCAGAGCTGGAGGACAACTCGGCCTACGGTTATGACTACAGTTACGACTACAAGTCATCGATGGCAGGTTCTCCCACTGCCTATGGGGAAGCAATCTGCAGTCATGCTCTCCCATATGAATGCACGACCTGCCTTACTAGCCTCGGCGACCGCATCTGGGGAATTTGCAACAATGCCATCGGTGCTCAGGTTCAACTCACTGGCTGCTCCATGCGCTACGAGCAGTACAGCTTCTAATATCAACTATTCCACTGCACTGCGCAATACGCTTCCATCTAATATCTCTATTACCATAGGGATTCTCGTCTTTGTAGCTATATTGCTATCTTGTTCAATGATGTGCTGTGCCCTGGGTGTCTACCTCTTCTTCGTAAATGAATAAACTATGGCGTTACTGCTTTTGTTTTTAACATATCGAAATCACATTCTAGAAAGTTGCGATGACTGTGATATTGAATTATTCATTTTATTTATAATGATAACCGATATAATTTTGATATGGTATCGTAAATTGTCGACTTTTGGTTAAGTGTAAATCTGTTTATACATAGAAATCATATCACAAAAAAAGTATTTCTAAATAACAAAATTACTGAAGATATGTAATAGTTTTATAGCACTTTTTATTTATTAAATTTTTTCAGAGTTTTATTTAAAATAGAAACTCTAATGACACATCATTCTTTCCTGGATGCTTCATCAAATTCCTCCTAAAATATAATAAAATATAATAATCTCTCAAGTTAGAAATTTTCAATGTGAATGAAAACATTGAAATTATTTTTATAAAATGCATAATTAGAATTTGAAATTTTCAATGTGAATGAAAAACATTGAAATTATATAGATAAAATGCATAAGTAAAATTTAAATATTTTTAAATTGGATATTAAAAAATAAAGTATTTTTCCTTTTAATTTATACTTAATAAAGTTTGTTTGGGTTAATCTATGAAGATTGTTTTTTTTTTTTCTTTTTAAGTTTTTTCATGTTATTTCAGAATGAGAAAAAAAACAATATTTCAAAGTCTAAAACCATTTTTGTTACCCTTTATTTTACCCAGCCTAGTTATTTTAAAGTGGAATATTTGATAGTGATGGGAAAAGGGTTGATTGCCAAGGCAATACTAGAAATTATTATTCAAACATGGATTAGTCTACTAATACAAGAAAGTAGATGTATCATAGGAAATATACAATGTTTTGATATTCAAATCTAAAACAATTCCTTATACTAATTTTGTATATGACAATAACAATTTCGACCATATTACTTCACACAAATATATTAGAGTTGACCTTGACTAGAAACATATTTAGAAGTATAATATTAAGAAATGTGTTAATAAATGGTAGAAACGTATGTGAATTGAGTTTAGCGTGGGTGGTTAGACACAATAGCTGTTATCCTTTGGACACAATAGTTGGTATCCTCCCCACCCAAGTTGAAATCTTGTAGGTTGACATGTTTGTTATCGGGAAAAGTGTCCATTTAGATCTACTCTATCCCACTAAGGCGTGACAGGTACCTTAGAAACAAACAGAGAAAACTACTTTTGTATTCTTCTTTATGAACTATAAACAAAGAGTAATTGGATGAACCAACCTGTGTCTTGCGCTAGTCCTTCGATCCAATCTCTCTTCTCTTTGACAGCTTCCAGCTACCTACTCCCTCACTTGCCCAGATTCACCAAGTACCTGTAAGATCACAGAAGAAGGAAACTATACAAAGACATGGGTTTATACTCACAAATAATTTAGGATCAGATTTAAGTTAACCATACAAATGTAACAAGCATCAATGAAACACAAGCATGGAGAAGAAACTCAAATAGTTTTATTGATATACAAGAAGATCCAGGAGGAGTTACAACCGATGATTCCTGACCCAACATCAACCTCCTAGCAAAGAAGTCCCTTCTTCAACCCCAACAAAGCATAGATCACCCAATTCTCTGATATGTATCTCAAAACCAACAGCAATTCCTTACAATGTGAAAAATTCCAGCCTCTGGATCTCTAAGATGAGGGATCCATATATAGATGTATGCAAGGAGGATGAGTCAGCTCATGAATTGATTAGTGGCTTCTCTCTGTCAGTTCTTACTTCCACTTGGAGACTGAAAGCCTCTTACTCATCCTTGGTCGAATTCAGTGAGGCAAGTGTCATTGGAGAAGATTTTGGAAGCTTCCATTGTCTCTCCACCTCGTGGAATGACTCTGCCACTTGTCATTTCCCGCTCAACGCACCTTGGTAGTACATCTAGGTGCGTTGCAACGCACCTAGCTAGTGGACTTAGGTGCTATGCAACGCACTTGGCTAGTGGAGCAGCTGAAATGATCCTGATTTGACTTATTCTGAGCAGTTTCTGGTGGAGAACTTCTGGGAGAAGCTGTATTTTGTTGACCTTGTTCCTTTAGGAGTTAGAACAACACTTTTAGGGACTTAGGAGCCCTTGATTTATGGACATTTCATGCTTAGAGCTATAAGGCACAAAAATGTCTATAACAGTTGCCCCCTAAAGTATGAGGCCGTTTATCGGGTGAAATGCTTTATTAGGAGGATCCGAAGTTCTTTCAATGCTGGGAGGAGACCTGTAATAAGATACAATACAATACATTATCTTCATACTGCTTTCATGATCTAGCTGAGGCGAGCATTCCCATGCTCACCTTTATAAATTCATTTTCATGTACATAGGACAAACAATCGTCTGATGGTAGACTGATGATTCTGATAGTGCCATCATCCTTTTGGTAGGATGATTATCTGTGCTGCAATGATGTACATTTCAATGTCTTTATTTTCCTGAATATATATCGCAGCCCGGATGGATGGAACTAGATCCGGGGTCTTCAATCTCGTCCGATCTTCACTCGAAGTACAAGTCGATCCATGTGAGAAATGTTTTGAAGTCGAACATGGAAAGACATCGCTTGATTACCAGTCAATGATGTAAACTGTTAACAAGCGCGAGAGGAATCACCGATAATGATAATGACCCTCAAGGTACTGCAGTACAATTCACGTGGTGTGAATAAAGGACTTGGCGTCGAACACCACGCAAAATCTTTCGGTCGAAGGTCATTGATGTATACCTGTCGCCGGAAGTGAGAAACTTGCCATTGAGGCATGCAAGCTTCAAAGTACTGAATGGGGTGTTCCTAGATCAACTTCTTGGATAATGAGCTGATGTCGACAAGAAGTGATCCGTCATAGGAGGGCCTTAATGAATCCCACATCAATGACACGGAACGGAGCAAATGATTTTGATGGAGGTGAAAACGATCTGATGATATATGGTTCAGGGTGGTGGTCATGAAAGAATGGAGTATAATGTATGGTAGTGGGCGGGACACAGGTGGCCTTTTTGGATGACTTCTCTTGAACATGTCGGCGACACTTATGTGATGGATTGGTAGCATTAACCCCAAATGTGGATGGTATTGGAAGACCATGGCGATGTGACCGGTGAATGAAACAACCCAACCCGACTCGGGCACGGAGTGGAAGTGTCATGTTCAAGAGTGACTTGCTACCAATAAAGATTCTTTGAGTTTTCTTCCCAATTTTTCCCAGTCATTGCTGACCAGTACCTCTTTATTTTTGTCAAGCTTGAGGAGGATAACATATGCTTGTTCTATAATTTTCCCTTTGGGCAAACCCATCGCTATGTTTTAACGAGCCTAGCGATAGTGAAACTCGTTCTCGTCTAAAGACAAGTTTGTCGCTATTAATCTTTTTAATGAGTCTAACGACAAAGACAACTCGGTCCTTTTCATTTTTAGAGAGTCTAAAAAGGCACGTAAAGGCAACTCCAAAATTCCTTTTTCGTCATCTAATCCCTTAAGTCCGAAAAAGTATAAAACAATACAGAAGGGATGAATTTTCGATTAGCTTTAACGAGATGAACAAAACGAGTGCTCAATCTTTTTGTGCAATAATCCCTCAGGTCCAAAAAGATTAAAATCTAGAGGAGGGATAGCACTTCCTGTCGCTTTAACGAGCTGGAAGGCCAAAACTCGGCAATCTTTTCATATTTTACGAGTCAGTTGAAAAGAGCTTAAAGAAGACTCGTCTTTTGAGGAACGAGTGATAAAATGGGTAGCAGCTGATTCCAGCTAAGGTTTGGAATTTTCCAATCACGGCAGTGTTACAAGGATGGCTAGTGAAATCACTCTTCGCAGCTGTTCCTCAAAATGGGTAAACAATCAAATGGAGGTGAATGATCGGCCAATGGAAAAGTGGAGGTGACGGTGCAAACACGACCAAGGCTTTAATGGCTGAAGTACTTCATTCACGGTGGTTATTTACCGGGGAATAGTTCATTTTTTAACGAGCTTAAATGCGGGTGGAAACATTTGCTCATGTCTTATGTTTATTTTTTAACGAGCTTGAACTATGTGCTAAAACTGCTCATTTAGATGGTCTTGTTTTGATTTTTTACCATAAATAGCTTTGTCCTTCCAAATATCGTACTGTATTCTCAACTGCTTCATCAAACTAGTTAGAAATGAACAATATTTGCTTGAAAACGAGATTAAAACGCTAATATTTTACTTTGAACTACGTAAAAGTAAATAAAGTGTTTTTTACCTCTCATTTTACCATTTCATTTGAACTTGGTTTTTTGGAGCTTTGGAGGTGCTTTCCCCCTTGATTTTCATCAGTTGATTTCGGGAGATTCTGTGGACGATTCTCGGCGCCGTCTGGACCAGGTAGGAGCTAAATCCGAGCTCTTTCATTTCATGGTTTCCATTTTGCATTTTCAGCCTTATTCCCTGCTTTTCTGAGCCCCTGGGGTTTGAGGGATTCGTTCTGCCATCAACGCACTCCCAGTGTATCGAAACCTGCGTTGAATGTTGGCTTGTATGAAGGCAGTTTGACATTCAACGCACCTAGAACACTGCTGTAGGTGCGTTGGGCGCAGAAAGGGAATTTGTTGCATAATTTTTTATGGAATTTTTGCTTGTTTCTCACCAAAATCAGGATCTAACTCCTTTCTTGTTGGTTTTTCAGAGATCTTGGTGCAAGATGACCCTTACATGGTGAGAACGTGAGCATGAAGAAGAGTACATGATTGCCCTACATGATCCGGTTACAGTGAACGCGCTGCGGAATTGTGGCTTACTGAAGTTCTTCTGCATTTCTAGCATGAGACAGCAGATTAACTTACTGCAGTATTTGCTCGATGCTTGGGATCCTATCAATCAAGTTTTCCAAATTAGGGGTAAATCTATCCCCTTGACTGCAGTAGACATCTATTTCTTGACTGGCTTGTCGAGGCGGGGTGCCCCCATCTCTTTGTTAGGTTCGGGCCGAGGAGGTGACTCTGTGAGAGATTACGTCTGCCGGTATTGCAGAGAAGGATCTCAGCCGAGTAAAGACGGCAAGATCATTACCCGTGATGTCACTGACAGGTCCCTTAGGACTATCCTGTTTACTTTTGGTAGGATGGCCGGTAGTGTGTCTCTTCATGTAGCCAACAGATCCTATATGCAGCATGCCTTGGAATTCCTCCAACCGAAGGTGTTCAACTGGTGCGACGCAGTACTTCTTGTGATGAAGGAATAATTGACCAAGATAAAGAACGAGAGGTTGAAGAACTTTGGGTACGGTTCTATTTTGACCGCCTTTGCCTTGGAGAAGATACCACTGATGCAGCCGCAGTACATTGCGCTCGACTTACCTTCTCCTACTGAACTACGTATGCAGAGATGGGTTGACCATATGTCTAGGCATACTGGCCAATTTCAGATTTCATTTTCTGATACCTTCTTCAGGTGGTTTGATCGTCAGGAGATGGTTTATGCCGAGTATCCATATGCTGGCATGGACTTCCGGGGTGATCCAGATTTAGTACTGCTCGATGGCGAGCAGTGGGGTGCTATTGGTAAAATCTCTGACCTTATTGTTGTTTACTGTTTTTGTTTATAATGTCCTTGTGCTTTGTTCTATAAAGACTCTAATCAAACTCATGTGTACATGCAGATGTTGGTCCTGTTCGTCCAGTAGTTCGCCTGAGAGTACCAGCTATCGCCCTAGCAGGAGAGGCCGCTGGAAGGGCTATTCTTCGCGACCTCGATGTGGCCGAGACTCTCACAGCTTTGCAGGAGTAGGTTGAGGGCCTCACTCTTGGTATACCAGATGTGAGGACTGACGAGCTACCTTTTCGGTTATAGCGGCATACTACTGGTGTGCCCAGACGATGGACTCGTCTCCTACGCATGATTGCACAGGCTGTGACTTGCTATCACGAGCATCATTAGACTAGGGTGCCCCCTAGCATTTTGAGTTTCTGGGTCGCGTGACCGATTTTTTCTTGGTTACAAAACATTATATGTAAACCATAAACAGCTATATATATTTTGATTTTCGGAGTTTTATTCTGGTTGAGTTATATGATCCACATGTAAAACATTGATGATGTGTTTCCTTTTATAAATGTTGCAAATGTCTATCTAACACATAGTTTGCTAATGAATCGGTTAATGTGTTTAAGTTTCTGGAAATATGTTGGTATTGAATAAGATCAAATTGTCTTTCCAAAATCTTAACACTTAGGAACATGCGATAAATAGCTGGGTTTCGGACGGAATATATACCATTGAGTTGTAGTATTACGAGCTGTGAGTCTAGCCTGACAATTATTCGGCGTATACCATGAGTGATGGCATCAGAGAGAAGTTCTATCAACGCGCTATACTTGAAACGATATTATTCGTTGACCGACCAATACATACACCTCTTAAACTTACTAACTCGCCGCTTGGATCAAAAATGGACCAGGCTGCGGAGGACAGGTTCCACGAACTACGACTCGCTCCGTCGGAATATCCATCACATGGCTCCAATGGGTTTGACATCTGCAATAAATGTAACAAAGTGGATTACTCGACCAAAACAAGCACTTTAGCGAAAAAAAATATATAACAAAAGCATACTGGTTACTACTATGCGTAGTAACGCTTGAGGTACAACCCATTACGAGGTTGCGCCAGTGGAATTCCGTCATAATCCATTAACTCGTAGGCTCCCTTTGCTAAAAACTGCTTAACAATATAGGGGCCCATCCATAAAGACTTAAATTTACCTGCTCCCAATTTATCGGATTCTTGGTCATAAAGCAAGATCAAGTCACCTTCTGAGAAGATACGGGGTTTGACATTTTTGTCGAACTGCACCTTGACTCGTTTCTTATGGGCTTCGTTAGCCAAAGCAGCGTCACGACGGGTTCCATCCAATTGGATTAATTCCAAGAAACGAGCCTCTTCTTCTGAAGTTCCGGGGAGGAGATCAATTGCGAGTTTGAGAGACGAGATTTCACACTAGATTGGTAAGACTACTTCTAGGCCATATACCAGTTGGAAGGGTGTGAACCCGGTTGCATTCCTTACCGATGTTCGTTAAGCCAACAAAGCTGAGTACAGGATTAGGTGCCATCTTCTTTTGTGAACTCCAATCATCCTTTGCAGCATGTGTTTCAAGACCTTGTTGATCGCTTCAACTTGTCCATTGGCCTGCGGATAATATGGAGTAGAGCTATCGTGAGACAACCCTAGTTTGGCAGCTAATTCAACCATCATGTGATTGCGAAAATGCGATCCATGATCTGTGACTATAGCCTATGGTACGCCGAATCTGGCGACTACATGATTGAAAAAGAAGAGGGCAGCTGTTTCACCAGTATTATCTAATGTAGGCATCGCCTCGGCCCAATTGGTAAAATAGTCAACTGCAACTATGATATACCCATGCCCCTCGGTCAAGGTGGGGTTACATGTCATGAAATCGATGTGCCATTTGGCGAATGGCCCAACAGCGACTATTGGTTGTAGGGGTGCGGGTGGTCCTCTGGTTTTGCTATCAAAAATTTGACAAGCATGGCAACTTCTGACTGTGGTTATGCAATCTTTGCACATTGTTGGCCAGAAGTATCCTACTCGTAAGATTTTTTGTGTTGTAGCATATCCAGATTGATGTCCCCCACACACGCCTGAATGACACTCATTCAGGACTTTTTCGGCCTCCTCATGGGTGAGGCACCTTCTCAGAACTGTATCAATACCACGACGATAAAGTGTATCACCGATGATCATGTAGTATTTTTCTTGGTATCGAATACGTTTTTGTTCAGAGTGGTTGGTGTTTGGCCTAAATTTTTGGGTTTGGAGATAAATGATTATATCCCCATACCACTTGTTTCTTGTAGATATCAGAAACAAACTTTCATCTACGATTGATTCTTCGTATGTTTCATCGTTGGACGACGATGGGAGATCGCATAATAATTCTGCGAAAACTAGAGATTTCTTTGACTTGGATTTTACAAATTCCAGATCAAAATCTTGAAGGATTGCTATCCATTTTGAATATTTCCCCCCCAGAAACTTTCGCGACAATATATAAGTCATGGGGTTGCAATCTGACAGAATGGTAGTCTTCCGAAAGAGGACATAGTGTCAAAATCTTTGTATCGCTTGAAAAGCTGCAAGCGCTAGTTTTTCAACATAAGAATATTTGCTTTCTGTATCATTTAAGTTATTACTTAAATAATATATAGGATGTTCAATTCCATCGACTTCTTGAACTAAAACCATTGCGATGGTCGTATCTGCTGCAGCCAGATACAGGTTAAAATCTCTTTGATAATCAGGGGCGTACATTAATGATGCTTTCATTAGGGAATCTTTTAAAGCATCAAAGGAAGCTTGCGCAACCTGATTCTAGACAAAGGGTACTTCCTTTTTGAAGAGACGAGTATAACCTTTAGCAAGTTCAGCGTAATTTGGAATGAACCTCCTCAGAAACTTTGCTTTCCCTTGGAGTTTCTGAATCTGAAGCAAATTCGAAGGTGGAGGCAAATTTATGATTTCCTGGACCTTACACGGGTCGAGACGAATCCCATCCTTGGAGACTACAAAGCCAAGTAAACGACCAGAGCTGACGCAAAATACACATTTGTGCGGATTCAGTCGTATCTTGTAGTGTCGGCAACGTAGAAATATCGCTCTTAAATGCTGCGGATGATCAGTCCGCTTTCGCGAATGACCCGGAAGGTCATCGAGGTATGGTTGAACGATGTTTTTGATGTCATGGAAGGCATAATTCGTTGCCCTCTGAAACGTTCTTGCTTTCTTTAAACCAAAGGGTAATTTTCGATATGCGAATGTGCCCCACGGACAAATGAATGCAGTCTTTGACTGGTCCTGTGGGCGGATATTTATTTGATTATACCCGGAGAATCCATCCATGAATGAAAAGATTTCACATCCAGCACATTCATCAATTATCTGGTCAATGAAGGGTGTAGGGTAGTTGTCTTTTGGACAAGCTTGATTTACATCCCTATAATCGATGCACACTCTAATTGTCCCTTGTTTTTTCATAACAGGTACAATATTTGATACCCAATCGGTTAGCGGAACCAGCATGGAGAAGTTTTTCAACTTCTGCCTTAATGGCAGCGGCTTTCTTGGGGTGCACCTGCCTTAGCCGTTGTCGTACTGGTTTGACATCTGGATACATCTTAATTTCGTGTTCAACGATACTCGAGTCGATGCCTGGCATTTCACTGTATGACCAAGCAAAGACATCTCTGAATTCACGAAAAAGAGCGTTATATATTTCCAGTTCTGAAGGAGAACAACATTTGCCGACATAAATATTTTCTACAACATCTGTTTTGGTTGAGATATTTATGGCTATAGTCTCTTTAGTGTTCGACAAGTTTCGCTCGGAATCCACCGTATTTACAGTATTTGATAGAAAATCAACTACTGAAGGATGGTAAAGGTCATTTTGAATATCTTCTTCATAATCTGGAAGAAGAGAACGATGGTGGGAATCATTCCATGGTGCTCCTTCAATTACCATAGCTTGGAGAATTCCTTCGTTTGTGACATGCACTCGCGACCAAGGATCTGAAGGAGCACCATATTCTCTAGACCTATCTATCCAAACACTTGATGAGCGTTGATTTTGGTTTGCCTCCCATGCTAGGAACATTGATTGCTATAATATTTCCATTGGGCTTGGGGGCAAAACCATTGCATGATCCATGTTGATATCGTTTTCTGAGATCTTTGTAGAAGATATCATGTTGCAGGTTCCTATCGATGCTACTTCCGCCAGATTGATTGGAGGTGGAAGAGCGAATGTTCCCATTAGTATAGGATCTTTTAGTAGGCCTACTCCGATATTTTGAAGCGAATGGGGGCTTCCATGGATCATGGGAATGCTTCCTGTAACTTGAGAACCATTGGGGAGGAAGTTTTGCTGATCGACGATTGTAATCCCTCCCTGAAAGGGAAATACAATCTTTCTAAAATAGGTCGACACAACAGCTGCCATGGCATATATCCATGGTCATCCCAGTAGGATGTTGTAATCAAGATTCGCATCGATGACTTCAACATCTATTTCTACTATTTTTCCTCCTAGATCAACTTTCAAGTTATTTAGGATACCGTATGGGGTATACGTCCTTCCGTCAAATGCTTTTAATGTTGTCTCAGACCGCGACAAGGTTGGAGATCCTAAAGTTTTCCAGCAACTCATCGACATAATACATGTAGATGCCCCCTCATCAATAATTGTTCGATGAACAGTTTTGTTGAGGGCTTTCACTTGTACAAGGAAAGCTAGTTGAGCTGGTAACTGAGGATCGTATCCTTTGTGGTCGAAGGATACAAGATTGGAATCCTTTGGATCAATCCCACCAATGGCCGATAATAAAGCCTGCCTTTGGGATGGGCAATTTCGTAGTACTTCAAGAGTCGACATAGCGGATGGCGATTGGGCCAAATCTTCCACTATGTTATAATGTTGCGCCGCTCTAGCGCGGGGATTAAATGTCGACTTATATACTACTCCCTTCGGCGGTTTTATCGTCAATTCAGGGATGGTGGGTGGTACAACTTCTGTCGAAGTTGTTGTCGAACTACTTGGTTGATCTTTATCCTTGTTGTTCGACAGCTGCGGATTCCCATAATCTTTGTTCCTTTTCGAAATCAAAGCATCATTCTGTTGTTTTGAAATCGACAACATTAGCACTTGAGATGGGGAAGCATTTCCACTTTCAACCAGATTTGTTCCTGGGTTTGGAAACGGATCAGTTAGCACTGCTGAGGTTTTCTAACTTTTAAAGAATTTCTTAAGCTCAACTTTGTATGGACAATCTCTCGTCCAATGATCCTCATCACATATATGACACCCCGCAGGGGGTTTCCTTTGCCCAGAAGGGTTTGTAGAAGGTTTTTCAGGAGATGACTCATCCTGTTTCTTCTTCTTCCCTTTGCCTTTCTTCTTGCTTCCTGGTTGTTTGGTTTCTTTGCCCTTATCTGTCGATACGGCATTTACTTCCGAAGCAAGAAGTTCGTCTTTTGCATTTTGACCTGAAATCTTACGGGCCTTCTTGGATGTATCCTTTGTCGATTTCATGTCTGTCGTGCCAATCACGCCATCGCCGGCATGAGAGTCATTGTTCGATTTAGGAGGAGGAGGAATTGAGAATTCCGGTCTAAGGGCGTCAGGTATTTTGTCGTAGAGCGTACCGGACTGAGTGTAAATCAAGTCCAGATATTATGCACGAGCGATAACTTGATCTTCTGTTACGACTCCCCCCTTTGCCACATCTTCCGTGATGGAAGGTAGTAATGACTTGATAAACCATTCAGCTAATAGCTGATCGGGAACATACGTTTTTACCATCCTACGATGACGTCGCCACTCGTGTATATGATCGGATATGTGAGTGGCCGTTGTCTGTTTGAAGTTGGTAAGCAGTTCTGTTCCCGTTTCATACCTTATTGGTAATTGAAAATGGGTTAAAAAGGTTGTGGCTAAGGTACTGAAATTGTCGAACGAAGCTCTAGGCAATTCAATGTACCATTTTGCCGCTGGACCCGTTAACGTCCTCTGAAAGAGGCGAAGTCTTATCGAATCATCATTTAGGGTGTTTGATGAATACCATAGATGAAAGGTCATCACGTGATTCGATCGATATTCACCCAGATTTCCATTAAATTTAGGAATATCTGATGGAAGTTTATGCAGAATCGCTGGCCACCAAGGGGCGTAAGAAATTGGATCGTTTGTTAATCGGTTTAAATCAGGTAACTCTAAAGTTGCCACGAATGGTAACTGTTGATTCAGGTTAGGTGAAGCATACCCAAGATACGATGGAATCGCCTGAGCAGTTGGTCTTTGCATACCGGCATAATGCATTTGATGTTGGTATGTTTGGTAAGGTTGGTGGACTTGACCATTGTAAAATGGTTGATTTTGACTGTTTTGAATGTACGACTGTCCACTGTTCGCAAAGATCTACTGCTCAGCACCTTGGTATACATGTTGGAATTGTGGTTGTTGGTATTGCACAAGCCACGGTTGTGAAGCCATGTGCTATTGCCCGATACTAACCGTTTGACCAAGGTGAGGGGTAATTGTACCCGTCTGGACCTGTGTCGCCCCACTAGTCGGCGATTGTGGTTGAGTTGCAGGGTCAAGGGGCTGTTGCATTACAACCTGAGAAACCTGAGGTTGGCATACAACAGGCAGCGCTTGAACTTGCGACACCGTCACAATAGCTGGCGTAGTCGGGATGTTCGACATAGGTACGCATTGTTGCATCGAATACACAACTCTTGGTTGTTGAGGTAGTATAGGTAACCAACCACTTGAGGTAATTCCAGTATAACCTGAATGCTGTTGTGAACTCCCATATGGATATCCTCCCGGAGGGGATAGTGAAAGGGCATACTGCCCCCCATACGGTGGTAATCCAGAACTCAAGGGAATTGTTTTTCCTTGGGGACCGGACTGCCCAAATTGACCTCCAAATGGATCAATTTGTCGAGACTCAACATAAGAGTTTCCGGATATTATTCCGGATGAACAAACAGGAACGGACCAGACTGTCGAAATAGCCCCTGGGTGGGCTCCTTCTAGCGGTTGTGAGCTAGTCGAGACAGATGGTATGCCGGCGAACATTGTCGAAGTGACAGCAGGGAGTTCTGTCGCCGCTGTGTCAGAAGACACAGTCCTAGATGTTGACGGTTGTTCAGACATTTGTAGTCTATCCAAAATATTACCTAGCGATTCTACAGGAACTTCCGTTGGTGGTAGACTAACTTCTGATGTCGAAGGATATAGAGTGATCCCGACTCCAAAGTGCGTTGGAGTACTTGTTTGAGGATCTTCTACAATTTCTTCTATCGCAATCAGACCAGGTGGAAGAGGAAGATCGTCAGGTCCTTAAAATATTTCTGGTGCTGAAGAAGCAGCGACAGATGTTTGAAGAGTAAGACTCTTTGAACCGGTTATAGATGGAACTGGTTCAGTAACACAAGTGTTTATTCTCAAACTAGGATTAGTACCACTGTCCTTTTGTGGTTGTTGAACTTCTTCTGTTGAGACAGGGATTCCAGAAATGTTTGGAGTAACCGGAGTCTTTGATGTCGTTGGAACACTTGTTCTAACTTTGATAGGAGACTTGGAACTGGTTAAACGAGTTCGCTTTTTCCGTACTGGTTTCGATTCTGGAGACAAAGACGGTTGACTCGTAAGCCTCTGCGAATGACGGGATATCAATTGACTTTCTTCCATGATCGCGGATTACTCGATCAACTAAAATAAAGGGAAGGTATGTTTCCGAATTAAATGAATTTTAGACGCTTTTGACACAACTTGTTTTTTCAGTTTTTAAGAGTCGAGAAAAAACAACAGATGACTCTAGTCTCCTTTGATTTTTAATGAGCCTAAAGTGACAAGTGCTCAGATGGACCTTTTCCGTTAAGGAGTCTAAAAGGGAACGAAAGGGACTACTCTGGAGGTCTAGGTAGAGGGAGTACCAAGCCAATCGCAAAACTGCAGAATACTTTTTACAGTACGGCAGTCAATCTTCCTGAATGCTGTGTTCGGTGCATTGCGATCAGTAGGGCGGCCGACACGGCTTCCTATGGATAAAGGATTTAAGCCTATAGGGGTCTCCCAATATATACTCGACGGTACGTGGGAGCACAAGTCCGTACTGGCACTTATCGTCTCAAAGTGGAGGAATCACCCAACCATCAGTGAGGACAACAGTTACCAGGCTTTACGACGCCGAAATACGTCTCTAGCCTAGACCTCTAAATGTTGTGCGTTAAGTTCCAAAGCGTTGTTAAGTTCATTGAGTTTATTTTAAGTTGATCTTTCTTATGATGTTTGCCTTTTGGGATCACCACGAGATGTAGATGTAATTCCTAAAATGCAATCTAAAGATGATAAACAAACTTTTATCTCTTTTCAGTAATGAAAATCCTAGCTACTAAGGGAAAAGAAAGACACAATCTTTTCGCAAAGAGCAAAGAGCACATTGTAAATGCACTTTTCCTAAATCAAGCCAAACAGATTGTCAATATGAAAATGCACATGCATGTGTTTTGTTTTTTCACTTTCTTAATATTGATGCCTAAGAAGAAAGTTGTTGTACAAATCTGAATTTGCTTTCAAGTGACAAACACAAACAAGCTTCTTTTCGAAATCAAAAGGTAGAGATGATTACGACACTTTATGATTTTGAAATAAATACTCGTTTCGACACTAGAAAGTCACAAATTCAAGCCAAAGGCAAAAGTAAAAGCATAGTCGACTATCAACAGCAAATAAACTTTCTCCTATGATCAAAATCGACACTTGCGACAGATCTAAATCAAAGGACGACAGTACGACTATTATACTTTTGCAATGGAAAACTGTAAACGACGTAACAAACACATAAAAACATCTACAGTTTCTTTTGTACAACTGAGGTGGAATATCAGTAAGGAAAAGGGGTTTGAAACAGTGAAATACTGATCACAGGCTGCAAAAAATCAGAGACAAAACTGGAAAAAATGAAGCAAAGAACCTCAGCTGCACAGGGCTAGGCTGATCACCGCACCTGTTACACAGAGAAACTACATTGCAGCGTAGGTAGCCCTCTCGGGAAGTGCGTTGAAATGCAGAACCTCTTCACAGATCCTGCGCTGGGGCAGAAACAAGAGTTCTATCCGGGTTCTGGGTCACAGTTTGCAGTTTAATCTATGGTTTTTGGTCGAGTAAAAGCAATTAGTAATGCACAATCAGAGGTAGATCTAAGGGGGGTTCTAAGAGCTATCACAAGGGTAATTAGTTAGTTTATGAATCGGTTGTTCAAATCATAAACAGATCCAGTGAGTGTCTTGAAGCAGCAGAAGTCTACTTTGCATTTGTTAATGGAAAATGCAGTTCGATTGCTACTTCTAAGTTTATGAAACAAACAACAAGAGAAACACAAACAAACTAACTAGACACGATCCCCAGCGGAGTCGCCATTTTGTTATCGAGAAAAGTGTCCATTTAGATCTACTCTATCCCACTAAGGTGTGACAGCTACCTTAGAAACAAACAGAGAAAACTACTTTTGTATTCTTCTTAATGAACTATAAACAAAGAGTAATTGGATGAACCAACATGTGTCTTGCGCTAGTCATTCGATCCAATCTCTCTTCTCTTTGACAGCTTCCAGCTACCTGCTCCCTCACTTGCCCAGCTTCACCAAGTACCTGTAAGATCACAGAAGAAGAAAACTATACAAAGACATGGGTTTATATTCACAAATAACTTAGGATCAGATTTAAGTTAACCATACAAATGTAACAAGCATCAGTGAAACACAAGGATGGAGAAGAAACTCAAATAGTTTTATTGATATACAAGAAGATCCAGGAGGAGTTACAACCGATGATTCCTGACCCAGCATCAACCTCCCAGCAAAGAAGTCCCTTCTTCAACCCCAACAAAGCATAGATCACCCAATTCTCTGATATGTATCTCAAAACCAACAGCAATTCCTTACAATGTGCAAAATTCCATTCTCTAGATCTCTGGGATGAGGGATCCATATATAGATGTATGCAAGGAGGATGAGTCAGCTCATGAATTGATTAGTGGCTTCTCTCTGTCAGTTCTTGCTTCCACTTGGAGACTAAAAGCCTCTTACTCATCCTTGGTCGAATTCAGTGAGGCAAGTGTCATTGGAGAAGATTCTAGAAGTTTCCATTGTCTCTCCATCCTCGTGGAATGACTCTGCCACTTGTCATTTCCCGCTCAACGCACCCTGGTAGTGCATCTAGGTGCGTTGCAACGCACCTAGCTAGTGGACTTAGGTGCTATGCAACGCACTTGGCTAGTGGAGTAGCTGAAATGATCCTGATTTGACTTATTCTGAGCCGTTTCTGGTGGAGAACTTCTGGGAGAAGATGTATTTTGTTGACCTTGTTCCTTTAGGAGTTAGAACAACACTTTTAGGGACTTAGGAGCCCTTGATTTATGGACATTTCATGCTTAGAGCTGTAAGGCATAAAAATATCTATAACAATGTTGATGCTTTGGAATAGAGTAACATTGTTTTCTCTTAAGTGATTTTCTACTCATGGCTAATGCAGTACCAAAAGCATCATCTCTCTTGCCTTTAGGATGAGATAGAGGAAAAATTTCTTCCCCTAGTAGTATTGAATGCCAATTATTTTTATTATGAATTGAGTTTAGCTTGGGTTGTTGGTCGGAGTAGTTGTTATCCTCCCCACTCAAGTTCATGTCTCGTAAGTTGACATATTTATGCTCTAGATTAGAGTAACTATGTCGTTCTCTTAACTGAGTATATATTGTGGTGATGGCCTACTACCAACAACCTCTCTATTGCCTTCGAGCTAAGAGGGAGGCTGAATTTCTTCCTGGAATGGTATCCAATGCCCAAAATTTAGTCAATTGGTGTTATCTCCTATGGTGGGGTGAAATGGATGTTGTCTTGCTCACCTAGGTTCATATTTGTGCTAATGACATGATGAGATATAATGGATTTAAAAATATTGTTGTAATGATTTCTTGCCTATCAATATTATTGTATTGGTTTCGACTCTAATGAACCCTTAAGTGAGTGTACTCTTTGAATTGGTACCAACAACCTCACTATAGTTGTCACATTGAGAGGGAGTGATATTTCTTTCCTAAAAAAATTATGTAGAAAACCTTAATGAGTTATTAAAATAACTGTAAATTAGGAGAGCTCTACTTATGAGAGAAATTATAATTCCTCTTTTAGGATCTCATGTCTCTTATTATTTCATATGGATCTGATGGTTGCAGTTACACTATTTTAAAGTATTACAAAAATAGATTGAAAAATAAAAAATGGTTCATAATTTATAATCCTACGTTAGAAGCACTATACCACATTATATCATCCTCATAATAAGCCTTCCTTCTCCCATTGGTATTATGTCTAAAGATTCCAAAAGATTTCTTTGAACTCTTTTCAAATTTATATCAAACTCAAAAAGAAATGACATAATGATGGTATCTCTAGGCTAGATCATTAGTAAATAGAGGAGGGAAATTCAGATAATATTAATAGCATAAAAAATTTCATCATATAAGGGGATCGTGTAAGGATGCTAAGTGCTAAATTATTGGAGAGAAAGAAAATGCCACTTTGCATGTAATTTCTACCATAAAAAAATGCCACCACATCTAACTATCAGAAGAAAACATCATGTTATTGTTAGGGTCCTAAAATGGCTTATTTTTTTCCATATAACTTTCACCACTCCCTTGTTTTACTAGTATTAAATCCTTCATCTAGTATTTTTGTGCTCTCTTTAATGTAATCTTGAGGATTTTATTATAAGTTTCTTACAATGTGAAAGATGGTGGGTAAATTTATAATTTAATCAAAATGACCTCACTTACTATGTTTTTCAAGGTTTATAACTTCTACAAGTCATTGATCGAAGTGGGTGTAGTCCATTTCCTCATTAAGGGAATTCCTACACTTTTCATGGTTCCTGCACTAGTTCTAGAGTTCCTTCATCACAGTCAAAGAGCATGTGGACCGTCAGTTATTAGAGCTAATGACATCTGCTAGTGGCTAGCTGTCAATTCGACTATTTGTGAAAATGTCATATGGAGTGAGATTAAAGGATGCAATGTGCGTACCTTTCCCCCGCACTCAACATAGAAGCCGAAGAAGAAAAAATCGTTTACTAAAGAAACCCCCATGCAATGGAACATATACTTTTGGTTAAACAATGGCCTTATCATATTTCTATCACTCACATACTATTGTGATTTGTTTCTCATGATGCTCTATACACAATTGACTCAGTTATAGTAATGTTTCTAATGTAATCCACTATATAACTTGGGTTTATAGTCTAGAGATAGGTTAGCGATGCTATGGTGGTGTTATGTTGTTTCTTTGATATTTAGTATCACTCCTGATCAGTTGGGAATGTATCACTAAGATCATTATGTACTGAAGGACTGAAATTCATTAATATGATACAAATGGCAATTTCTTCTCCATTCTTTTCATTTTATGTGATGTCCTATTTCATTATGTAATTTACTATTATTTTAAGAGAGTTCGAGTTGGATGGCCAGGATCCAACCAACCCATCTTAACACACCTCCATTAGATTACTATTGCGTGGCTTGTTTACTTCATTTGATTCATTGGAGTGTTTTGACATAAGATTTGTGGTTTCATTTATATGCGCTTTGGTACATTTTATCTCTATGCTCTTTAATTTTCAAACATTTGCTTCATATTTTGGGTTGTGGTTATTCAAAGATTAGATCTGAAAGGGATATCACCATAAGTACATGAAATACTTTTATTTCTTCCATATAAATTGGGTTGCATGAATTAGATCTTTGCCACAGTATTATTTTGTATATTCTCGGTGTCCATAAAGATTTAATGTGAATTGTCTTTTTAGGTATTGGTAGATGTTAGCCTTAAAATGTTCTAAGAGTCACAACGGCTCATTATTAATATTAAATAGGATCTCTTATGAAGAGCTTGAGCCATTATATACTCAAGATATGAAGGTATCTCAGCTTCTTTAAACTCCCTTGTATCTGTGCAAACATAACAAATTTGAGGGTCCTAAAACCATATATCTCTTCAATAACAAATCGAGTTATTTATGATAACATCAATGTGTAATAATAGTGCTTTCAGTCCTATTGGTTCACAACATATTGAATCACAATCTTTCTTTGTCAGTTCTGAAGAAAATTCATCAATAATCCCCTATTTTTCCTTGTTGGCCTATAAAGACCTATTGAAACATTTGTTTCGATAATGTAAGTGTTGTATCATTTAGAGGAAACATATTTGGAGTTGATTGATTTAAATATAAGTATTTCTTATTATATGTTTTGATTCCCAGAGTTTGTATGTTTGGAGAGGTGATTGGTATATGCATAATGTAAACACTTGTTATACTCATAGTTGTTGAGTGCGGTAAAGCTTGTTAGGAGTAGTTTGACTATCTGAAGGTTTGATTTCATTATTAATTATTAAAAGATAATTTTCATTCTCATACCTATAGAGTTTCTTCTTTCGGTGATCTTCTTGGCTTAGAAGTTGAGTTTCCCATATTTATTGTTTGAGTTCCTTTCCAAGCTTGAAGAAGAGATAATAAAGAGTGTGGTTATTTCTGACATGTACATAATAGATGTTTGCAACAATTTATTATATTGATTGATAGAATGGAGACATGTTGAAGCCACATTTTTACTTTTATATTACATGAACAAATTGTAGTAGAGAATATAATGTATTAATATCAATAGTAATTGATTTGACTTTGAGAGACCTATTTGGCATTGATTTACGAGTTCTTGAGCTTGTTTGTGTTTCTTAGAGCACTATGGTCCATTTAGACAATGTACAAGTTTGGTTTGTTCAGTAGTCAAAGAGTGAAGTGAGAAAAACCCTAGTTGATCATTTGTTAGCTTGTTTTAATAAAGTTTCCAAGCTTAGCGTTGGAATTGAATTGGGGTCTTATGTATTTCTTCGACGAACTTATGATAATTCTAATCCGTAGTTTTTAGTAAGGAGTAGTTTTGCGGGACTACTGAGACATTTTGGTATTTCCAGTGTTATTCCTCTAAGATTACGAGTCTCTAATGGAATTAAGTGTTGGGCCATTAGCATATTTAAATGCTACAACCAACATTTTGGCGTCGTTGTCGAGGAGGGACTAGGAGATATTCTAGTAAATTTCTGAATAATTTCTTTCTCAATAGTAGAGGCGAGTTATGTGTTGTTTTTTTAGTAGGTGTACTTCTATTACTATTTATTTTAGAAGGGTAAGGTTTATTGTCAAGGGGATTTGTACAGGTGTGTTTTTTTTTAAAATAACTGCAACACTAATTTATTTGAATTTTTATAGTCCAACAAGTAGTTTTCACAAATCATTTTGTTTTCTTATTTTATTATTCTCCTTTTAAACTTGAATGGATAAGAGGGGTAGGGGTAAAGGTACGACTGATAATTCAAAAAAAAAAATATTTCTCATATGGGGCCTATTTTAGGTAAAAATTCTAAGCACACATAAAAAAATGAAGTTGGTACCTTGTATATGGACCCTGGATGATCGAGATTTAAATAGGAACGCAACAAATCACAGAGATAACCATAAACACAGAGATGCAGTGGAAATAATACTTCATTTCATTAATGTAAAATACAGAAATATGCTTACAAACAATAATGGAAATAAACCAACTACGGCGATGGTAGCTTATCTCTGAGAAGAGATGTGGTGGCTACATGCCTCTAAATTGTGTTACAATGAGGCTCGAAGGCCTATTTATTGTTGAGAGATAATGGAAAACCCTAAACATCCAAAAACCTAACCCTAGAAGATGAAACACCAAACTGTGGGCCCTGTTTGGGTAAATTGGTACATTAACTTCCCGGGGTAGTAACTTTGGCATATGATCTTCGTTTGACGTGCACAATATCTCGTTAGAAAGATCTATCCAAGAACTACAACTTTAGGAAGGGAAACGTGGTCCATGGACCCATGTTGCTCCTAGTTTTCCCAAAAAATGTCATTTAGGGCCTCAAAATGGCTCCGAAAGTTCAAGACCCGAAAAACTGCTAAAAATAGTAAATTGTGCTACAATTAAGAAAACTGAAAAGCTGAAAGAAACAATGGTGGGGGTCCAAGTGGACTTGGCAGGTGGCCACCAATATCCACCTGGATCATTCCTCCCCCCTTAGGAAGCAATGGTCCCCATTACATTGAGTTCCTCCATGAGATGAGTAAACTTCTGCTGAACTTGGTCCCTGGTGAGCCACTTGCCCTGGTGAAGGAGTTGGCTTGCTTTGACAACTCAATAAAGTTGGATATTCTGTTGGTGAGTGTGATTGATCTATGTGTCCATGATCCGATTAGTTGCAGCTTGTTCCATGCAATCTGGATTTAACTCTATGGGTGTGAGTTGTTCTGCAATGTCGGATGTATCTAGTAATGGTGGAAAGTATGGCCAAAGGTGGTCCATATTTAACACTAGGCCCAGGCCAAGGAATGGGGGAATGTTGAGCTCAAATGCATTGTCTCCCACAGCCTTGGTAATGGTGTAAGGACCATATCAGATTGGTCTAAGTTTCTGATAGGTTTCGGTAAGGCGTTCATTTTGCAAATGCAACCAGACTTTGTCGCCCACCTGAAACGTGGGTGGCACCCGATGTTGATCATGTCCCTACTTATACTTGGTAGTTGATTTCTCCAGAATGTCATAGACCTGCTGGCGAATATGTTGGATGTGCTCAATGAAGTTGTTTTCCTTATCTGTTTCTTACTAGACATGAGCAGAATCTGCATGAGTAGCTACAAATGGCATGGGCACATCAATGGGACATAGTGGCTGGAATCCCAAGCCCACTTGAAAAGGGTTGTGGCCAGTCGAGTTGTGAAGAGCCTGATTGTAGCTGTGAGGAACATAGGGTAGGCTCTTGTCCCATGTGCATGGATTCTTTGAGTTGTACATGTGCAAAATGTGTACGATCATCATGTTGACAACCTCCATCTAGCCATCAATTTGAGGAAGGAAGGTTGTGGACTTAGTGAGTTTGGTGTCCAGCATCGACCAGAGACTAGACCAAAATGTACTAAGGAACCTGCTGTCCCGATATGAGATGATAGGCTATGGGATCCTAAAGTGTAACTACACTCATTCAAAGAAGAGTTTAGCAATGGTTTCTGCTGTGATATTCTTCTTGCAGGCCACCACAATGGCCATCTTCGAGAACCTGTCGACGACCAAAAAAACATAGTAGTTTCCATGCTTATGGAAGGAAGGCCTGACATGTAATCCATGGATATGGATTCCCAAGGTCGACTAGGTGTAGGCAGCAGGATATAGAGGTCTTGGTTCTTGATGGTCGATTTGGCAATGGCGCAGGGAGTGTACAATCTGATATACTTCATGACATCCTGTCGAAGATTCAGCCAATAGAAATACTTCTACAATACTGCCACCATTTTCTCGACCCAAAAATGCCCAACAACCTGATCGTAGTGTGCTTCCAAAATCATCTTGGCGCGCTCGCTTGAAGGAACACAGAGGTGACCCAGGTGGCATAATAGGGCATCTTGGAGGTGAAAGCCTAGAACATGCTGACCCTCCAAAAGTGTCTAGTAGGTGTGGCTGAATTCTGGGTTGCTTTTGTAGAAAAGTGGCCAATCAGAAATCTCATGTCTGTTATCAATCAGATTTTCCTTGAAGTTGTTAGAAGAATAAAAGGGTTCCAAGGTAACCACAAGCCAACCTTTCAAGTACAGAATCTAGCCAATCTGTACTCAAAGAGGGCTCTCTCTTTATGATTTACCTTTGTTTATGGGATATTAGGATAGTTATGAAAGCTTGGGGAGTTTTGATTTTGTTTGGTGGTGGAATTCAGGAGCAGATGGATAGAATAAGGTATCTCAGGCCATTGGGTTATGGAGTCAACTGAAGATGGCTTAACTGGACCAGGTTGATTTAACAAAGGAGAATTTCACAGGGCGAGATAGCTAAACAAAAGACAAATGATAGCTTAAAATGGGTGGATTGGTCTGAATAGGGAGGAAGGGCAATAAAAAATCCTTCAACAAAATCCAAGATGAAGGAAAGAGGGTGCTCATTAACAAAAAGAAATTAAGTATTCTTTTTTAAATGATCATAGTGATAAACTATGAAAGTAGGGAGAAATTAAGAATTCCCTACCTATAATAGCTTGGAAGAAAGCATTAAGAAAATAAAAGATTTTAAAGACAGAATGCAGTAAAGATCTTTCTCAAATATAATTTTTCGTTTATCATTCATATATGAAACACATATGAATATTAATTAATCCAGAAAAACTATAAAAACACAAGATATAGAACAATTATTTGTTTCTTGTTTGATAGAGGTATCCTGTAAAATTCCTTTGCTTGATTACTTTGTTCCAGCCAACCATACAAGAGTTGTTCAACAACACTTCAATTCCAAAACTAAATTGTCTATAGAAATGTCTAAGAATCCACCCTCAGTACTTCAAATAAGGAAGTACTAATACAAAATTTACATCAAAATATCTCCTAACTAAGAGAGATACATTCTATGAAAACTAAATATCTTTTACATGAATATAGAGACAGATGGTCTCGAAAGTAGAAACTGAATGTGAACTGCTTGTTGTTGTCTCTGTTTTTGTTGAAGGAGCTGGAGATAGGTCCTATAAATATGCATCTTGTTGTCTTTCTTGTAATTCTGTGCTAGATGATTGATTTTAGCTTTTCACTGATACTCTTTTACCTGTGACTGATACTCTTTACCTATTTTACCATCATTCATCCTTTTTTACCAAAAATGACTATGGTAAATACTTCAATTTACTTCACTTTTTACCATGATAAATCATAAGATGTCTATCATGCTGGTCCACCAATAATCTCTCGTTATTCCTGTCCTTGTCAATTTTCTATAGATTTCATCTGCTTCTGTATATTTTAAAAAATTTGGTTGCACTAGAAATAAGTGCTTCACTTCATGCTCATAGACAACTCTCCCTGTGGGCAATGCCTTGACTACAGATGAACTGGCCTGACTGTTAGCTTGCTAATGTAATTTGTTGATATAATCATTCTGAAACATTAGCTTGTCATTGATGACTAAAGGACTTGGAAGTCCTTTACTTTGTAAGAAGCCAAATTTCTCCATGATGTCATCTATGTCTTCCTGCATATTTTGACATTTGCGTTCCAGGCTTTGAATTAGACTCCTTTTGGTTAATACTTTCTTTATTTCGAGGATGGTAGCAGTCATATCCTAAATGTTTAATTGTTCCAACTGATGCATGTTTCTACTGTTTAGAAAGTTTATTAATCTGATAGCTTCTTCAGGCTTCCTTCCTACTTCTTCCTTGGTTTTTTCAATCTCTTGAAGAGCAACTTTCACTAAGTCAACTTGTTCAAAAATGATTTGAATTGATGACCAAATATCATTGATTGAATAATGATATTGGTCCATAATATCTTTATGATATCAGTGAAAGGCTTTTCAAATGTAAGATATGTTTCCAGTGTTTTAATCTGTTGAGTCAAGCCTTTGTTTTTTCTCATCTCTTTGGCTAAATTGAATTTTGTTACATCACATTTTTGCTCTAAAGTAATGAATTTCTCTTTTACTTTTTGCATTTCAGTGACTTGGGGCTTCATTTCCTCCATGGACTTAATCAAATCTTCTATTCTCTGATTTGAGGTTCCTATCTGTGATGTACCTGTACCTGTTACATCTATAGTTGCAGTTGTTGCCAAAGGGAAATTTGGTGCTAACGAAGTTGCCAATGTAGAAGGGACTGCTGTAGAAATCACTGGCACTACATTTCGAGGCTATGTGGTCGACTCACTCTACCTGCTTTGTAATGTTTTTTCTAATTCTTGCTCTGTCTCTTTTAGTTGCTCATTTAGCTTAACGACCAAGTCCATAAGCTCTTCTTCATTTTTCTTCTCAATCACTTCAGCAGTCTGAGGGTGAATGAGTGGTGGCAATTTCAACTACTTTCTTAGTGCAGCTATATCTTCATTCTTTTTCTTTATTAGGCTCTCTGTAGCCTTGATATCCTTTCGGTTATGGCCCAACTCAATAATCAATTCCTCCAATGATTTGATTATGTTGTCTTTTTCCTGTGAGGAGGCCTTTTCTAGGTGCAATTGGGCAGTAGTGTTGTCAAGTGAATTTTGCAACCTATGTGCCAACATTGCCTTGTTTGTCAGTGTAGAATAAGACATCTTTGTTGGAAATAATACTGAGAGGGGTGGTGAATCAGTATTATCTAATCAATAAAACTTTTCATTTTCATACTTCAGAATCATATACGCTACTTCAGTTAAGTATACCCTCGTATATACGCGACTGTGTCTATTGCAACTAGCGTACAACCATTAAACTCATGATTCAGTTATGTGATCTTCAATGGATGCATCAGAACATTATTAGCCATATTAACAGTCAATAGTAGTAGTATAATAGATAGATCAACACACATAAGCAACACACATGAACACCATGATATAAGGTGGAAACCCAATGTGGGTGAAAACCACCTGCTGCAATTCGTTTCTATCTTCCTTTATTAAGAAACTTCTTTTACAATGTAATGGTGCAGTCCTTTACCAACATGCAAGCTAAAACCTGCAGAAGGCTACAACCTTCTCTCGTTCTCTAGATTCTCCTTGAAGGGAGCTCCAACCCCCTTTGCTCTTGTACTAGCTAAGATACTAGTACGTAGGCGCTGGCCAACAATCTTTTCTCCGCCGGGTACCACGTTTCATACATTTTCAGACTGGATACTCCTGAAGCACAACACTATAATCTGAAGGCCACGTTTCATCAAATTTTCATACTGGACCAATAAATATCATTGAAGCACAAAAAAATCAATACTAGCATCATCAATCTCTGAATCACTGAAACACTAAAACCCTGTCAACAACACAGTCACCAGAAAATAGAGCAGAACTCTACAATAACAATCAGAACCAACTGTACCATCAAAATCATGCACCAAACTACATACTCTACTTGGAAATGCTGAACCTGCGTGTATACGCAACTTCATCAAGATGAACCAGCGTATATGTCATTAATCACTTATTCATAACTTTGCTGCACTTCCTGACTTCAGACATAACTAGATCATGACATATACAAGGATAATATATGTGTTAGCACTCAGATCTAGTCCATCAGATCTCATAAATATGAGTCATTATGATCCTGATCCAATATTAGTTCTCATCCATCAATACTGAAGCTAAACACAATCAACCAAACAAGATATGCAGAATACTGACACCTTTAAATTGTCATCAGAACCCTTCAACAACCAGAACCACCTGTAACTTCAAATATCATAGCTCAAAAGGTATACGCTACTATAATGAACTCAACCTGCGTACATACATGCTTACACCAATGCCAACACGCATACATATCTATAAATATTCAATCATGACTTGCAGTGATTTCAAACTTAAGTTATACCCAGTTCAGATTATTACAAGCGTCAGTATACAGATCTAGAATAAACATAATCAATCATATAGAGATAGTTCATATCAAACCATTTGATCTCGATCTATCCTTAGGTCTTGTTCTCCATCCACTAGTGAGATCCCTCCTTAGCTCAGATTAAGCAATGTATCATCAACCCATAACCTGCATACTGGATCTCATGCTTCTTCAGATATTCAAGACTTTTTCGATCCATTTTCCTAATGATCTTCCTCTCCTTTTATAATCTTAGGCCTTGCTCAATACCACGGACCAAAACCATAATAAAACAATACCATCGACCCAATACTTGGGATCAACACTTATGGGTGCAATACCACAGACCAAAACCATAATTCTAAATACCACAGACCCAAAAATAAACTTTCTGACATGTATGTGCTTTTCCATGCATGAAACTGCATGTATACCCTACTTGGTATATAGCGAACCTGCGTATACACGACTTGGTATATAGTGAACCTGCGTATATACCCTACTTGGTATATAGTGAACCTGCGTATACGCGACTTGGTATATAGTGAACCTGCGTGTATACCCTGCTTGGTATATAGAGAACCTGCATATATACTCTTCTTTCTTCATTCTTTATAGTCTGGTCATCAATTCTTTGCTACTGACCTGCTACACTCTAATCTGTCATCTGTGTGATTTGCCATCAAGGACGACATTTGTCTCATAATGCCAACAATCTCCCCCTTTGGACTTGATGGCAAAGCTAACTTGCCACACTTAAAACTATCATCTGATTCCTTTGAGATGTCCTCCATCAGTCACATCTGATATAGACTTCTGAAGATTCATCCAGTTATAAATAAGTGAGATGTTCTTCTATGAGAGGGTTTCCATCAAGTACCACACCTGCATCATAATGCCAACAATCTCCCCCTTTGGACTTGATGGCAACAACACCAAATCACTCTCCCCCTTTGACATCAAGGGCAAAGGGCGAACCAAGATATTCTCTTTCCAAGATAAGCATTCCGCTATTCATACTCCCCTTGAGTACCTACTGAACTCTCTGAATGAGCTCCCCCTTTGTATATGCCAAGGTGTACCAATCTGTCCATGCTCCCCTTCAGTACATGCTAAAGTCTCTACTCTGCTGAAGTGTGTTGATCATGCTCTCCCTGACTATAAGCAAGGTCTGCAAAAAGATGTTCTACAAGAAAGAACATGACTCTATACATCATTACTGACCTTCCTAGAACCAAATACTTATACATACATCCATCTCCCAACCAAGTGGGGATATACCAAAATTTTACACATGATAATACAAGAGTATAACATCATTCATCCCAGGCAAAGTGGGGAAACCAACATAGGCCGTTACATGACCTTGATAAAAATACATGACTGAAATATTTCAATATTCATCATATGACCAGATAGAGACACTCAATTACATCATGAGTCATGAGACCAGACATCTAAATAAGACCACGATAGTCATCAGCAGCTATACACAATGTATGATCTGTTCCATAAGCATCTAGACCAGCAACTATATTCTCTTTCTGTTCTCCCTCTGCATGAGAACTTGAACCAAAAGCTTCTAAGGTAATGCCAACACTACATCATTAGAAGATTATTTTCTCCCCTGAACCTGTGCCAGATGGTCTCCGTGAGACCCATATTAGACTATCTTCAATCAGAGTCTTCCCCTACTGATATTCTTCAAAACTCCATATACGCGACTATATCTGAATAAACAGGCGTATATACGTGGATACTACTCATAGAACTCGCGTACAACTACTTCCAGATCAGCAACCTGTAAATGTCTTGTAGAGTATAATTCATCAATCTATAACACAGTATGTCTGCATCAATTCATCCCTTTAAACAGAATTGAGAGTCATTCACATTATATCATGTGTGAAACCACCATAGCCATTTCATCAACATCAAGATCTACATGATCCAAGTATCATTACTTGGGAACATCTGCATCAATCATCAAATGTAAGAATCAACCTATCATCATATAGGTAAGAACTCATCGTCATCATGTCACAAACAATGCAACTTTGAATAATTATCCATGTATCCAGCACTATGTATCTTGAGCTCAAGATCATTTGTCAAGGCTTCTTTATATCATCAACATCAACAATCCTCATCCACATGAGCACCAAGAACTATAGGAATCCTGCATCATAACTGTAATATATGATCTTTATGCATATGAAGACAACAACATATGAGTGACTCATCATCAAGTAAAGGAGATGTGAATTCAAGATTTGTCCTTCTCCTTATCCTTATGTAAGCATCATATATGCACCATCTAAGAATCAATCCACAAATATGATTTGAACATCAACTATGTAACCCCAAGAATCATATGAGATTTTATCATGGACAACTCATAACCACATCATAGCAAGATATATCATTTAGCCATATAAGCATCATTACCAAGGACTATTAACCATAATGCCAACAATGAATTATTAAAGGCATATGCTCCCCCTCAACCTGTGCCATCTATTAGATCTGATCATGCATATATCAGTAATAAGCATCATTAGGATCAAAACACTTCTAAACATCTTACAAGTAAAAAACATTTTCACATATCCTCAGCAGACTGTGACTATTAACCAATAGAGCAAATAATGGACTGAACCATATCAGATCCTTTTTCTGAGCCTGTCCCCACTGCTTTCCCTGGGACTGACATATATGCGACTTTGCAGTGTCTAACTCACGTATATACGTGACTTCCCTTTATGGAACTTGCATATGAGATTCAGGATACTGAAGTTTTATACTTTCAGCTCCCTCTGAGTCTATTATGTTTGTGCTGTGATGTATCTGAGTACATTGTGTTGTGCCACATCTTTCTGACTGTACTTCCTTCTTCTTCCATATCTTCAAGTGTGATGATGTTTTCTCCTTTTGGTGTGATGTCCGTCCTTTGTTCATGCATTCCTTTGCTATATGTCCACGCTTGTTACATGCATAACATCTTACATGTTTCATATTCCTCTTGTAGCAATCAGTAGCTTTGTGACCAAACATATTGCAAGAAAAACAATATCCATTAAAGTACCTGGAATGTGATGATATTTTTATGTGATGATCTTGAACCATTCTTCCTCTACATCTAGCTGCAACATGTCCAAGATTATGACATTAATAACATTCAATATTATTCATCTGAGTAAATGGTTGACTATTACTTCCAGGAGTAAAAGATTTTTTGTGAAGAATCTCTTTCCTTGATTGTTGACCTCTCATCTCTCTTATCTCCTTGTTGATCACTTTAGATTTCTCTTTATAATTCCTTGCCTCACCTTGTGAACTAGATTCACCTTCAACAGATTCACGAAAACCAAGACTAGTCTTGATAGTAGGAGACCTTTGACTACTAAGAATATCATCCAAGGCTTTAGTACTATCTTGAAATCGTAATAGTTTATCCTTTTCTTCTAATTTACCTCTCAAGATATTTACCTCAACTTGAAGTTGTTCTTCCTTTTCCATACATTATTTCTTCATGTTTTCTTCAGCATTTCTTTCCTCTTCCATTTGTTGCCTTAGTTTGAGAATCTCCTTTTCTTGTTCTTCATTCACATCGCACTGCATTTGACGAATTCTGAAGGCACTTTCGAGCTGAGATTTTAAGCTGATAACTTAATTTTCCTATTTTTCAATAGCTGGGAGTAGATCTTTATTCTACTTCTTTGTTTCTTCAAGTTCTTCCTTTAGCGAGAGGGTCATAGCTTCAAGACTTTCATAATCACTGGATCGATCGCTAAGCTCCTTGATTGTTGTGTTCTTTTCAATGACTTCATTTCTTAGGGATGTTACTTCATCCTACAACTTTTGATATTTGTCCTTGAATAACTCTAGTTGAGTCTTTAGTCTAGTAGCAGCTTCTTTGAAGGCACCATCCTTTATGTTCAAAAGTTCTTCTTGATTTCTAATTTTGTTTGTCAGACTTTTAACTTCTGCCTCTATTTGATATCTTTCTTGTTCACCCATAAGAGAAAATTCAGTTGTTTCACTATCACTTTCATCTTTTCCAAATGGATAGATAGCTGGAACATCAGAGGATAGAAAATTCATACCTGATAGTTCATCTTCATTCTGAAATGATACTAAATCTGATTCTAAATCTGAAGAGCTTCTTATGCCTAATCCCCAATCGATTCTCCCACTCTCATAGTTCTTCTGAGATGTCTTCTTCCGCTTATGTGCTTTCTTCTTAAGCTTCTTTCCCATTGTTCCACGGATATCCTTTAAGCGATCAAGCCTCTACCAAAGGACCTGCTCTGAGACCAATTGTTGGAAATAATACTGAGAGGGGGAGTGAATCAGTATTATCTAATCAATAAAACTTTTAATTTTCATACTTCAGAATCATATACGATACTTCAGTTAAGTATACCCGCGTATATACCCAACTATGTCTATTGCAACTAGCGTATAACCATTAAACTCATGATTCAGTTATGTGATCTTCAATGGATGCATCAGAACATTATTAGCCATATTAATAGTCAATAGTAGCAGTATAACAGATAGATCAACACACATAAGCAACACACATGAACACCATGATATAAGGTGGAAACCCAATGTGGGTGAAAACCACCCACTGCAATTCATTTCTATCTTCCTTTATTAAGAAACTTCCTTTACAATGTACTAGTGTAGTCCTTTACCAGCACGCAGGCTACAACCTGAAGAAGGCTACAACCTTCTATCGTTCTCTAGATTCTCCTGGAAGGGAGCTCCAACCCCCTTTGCTCTTGTACTAGCTAAGATACTAGTACGTGCCAACCTACAATCTTTTCTCCTCCAGTTACCACGTTTCATACATTTTCAGACTGGATACTCCTGAAGCACAACACTATAATCTGAAGGCCACGTTTCATCAAATTTTCATACTGGACCCATAAATATCATTGAAGCACAAAACAATCAATACTAGCATCATTAATCTCTGAATCAATGAAACACTGAAACCATGTCAACAACACAGTCACCAGAACATAGAGCAGAACTCTGCAATAACAACCAGAACCAACTGTACCATCAAAATCATGCACCAGACTACATACGCTACTTGTAAATTCTGAACCTGCGTGTATACAAAACTTCATCAAGATGAACCAGTGTATATGTCATTAATCACTTATTCATAACTTTGCTGCACTTCCTGACTTTAGACATAACCAGATCATGACATATATAAGGATAATATATGTGTTAGCACCCAGAACTAGTCCATCAGATCTCATAAATATGAGTCATTATGATCCTGATCCAATATTAGTTCTCATCCATCAATACTGAAGCTAAACACAATTAGCCAAACAAGATATGCCGAATACTGACACCTTTAAACTGTCATCAGAACCCTTCAACAACCAGAACCACCTGTAACTTCAAATATCATAGCTCAAAACGTATACGCTACTACAATTAACTCAACCTGCGTACATACGCGCTTACACCAACGCCAACCCGCGTACAGATCTATAAATATTAATTCATGACTTGCAGCAATTTCAAACTTAAGTTATACCCAGTTCAGATTATTACAAGCGTCAGTATACAGATCTAGAATAAACATAATCAATCATATAGAGATAGTTCATATCAAACCATTTGATCTCGATCTATCCTTAGATCTTGTTCTCCATCCACTAGTGAGACCCCTCCTTAGCTCAAATTAAGCAATGCATCATCAACCCATAACCTGCATACTGGATCTCATGCTTCTTCAGATATTCAAGACTTTTTGGATCCATTTTCCTAATGATCTTCCTCTCCTTTTATAGTCTTAGGCATTGCTCAATACTACAGACCAAAACTATAATAAAAAAATAGCATCGACCCAATACTTGGGATCAACACTTATGGGTGCAATACCACGGACCAAAACCATAAGTCTAAATACCACGAACCCAAAAATAAGCTTTCCAACATGTACACACTTTTCCATGCACGAAACTATGTGTATACCCTACTTGGTATATAGTGAGCCTGCGTATACGCGACTTGGTATATATATGTTTTTGAAAAGGCACTACCGAAATGGACACAAATGATGGAAGACATTTCTGTACAATGCTTGATGCCTACCGTGCGGCAACCTTCCTTTCTGTACTGTCATGGTGCTCCAGTAACAGCAAGGAAACCAATATTTCCAACCCTATAAACCCATTAATACACCCCCTAAGGACCTCAGGGCACGGACACTCGGACACCTGTTTACCAGTCAATCCGTATAAGTAAATTTCAGGCAAACACTTTCTGGTTAATAGTGATGGAGATATGCATGATGTGATCATCCATCTCGTTGTTTGTATTGATGCCCATTGAAACGAGCGACATCTGTATCATGTCATGTAGTGTATCATATGCTATCCATTCCCCATACCATCTGATATTAATTGTCATGGAATGTTCTCATTCGAAATAAAATACATGAGCTCGATTGGTGATAAATACAAAATCGTGTTATTAGGTGGAATATGTATCAATATTGTAACCATTAATGTCTTGTTATTTGAATTTGAAAACGCGCTCAATATTCAAGTTTGAACTTGTAAACCCTCCCGGCACCGCAGGTATTTCATCTGAACCACATCAAACCAAATAAATTGTTTTTATATATTATTGTCATTCCTCAAACTATTTCATCTGAACCACATCAACCAAATAAATTGTTTTTATATATTATTATCATTCCTCTAGCATTAGAGGTTTTATGATAAATTGTTGGAGATTCACACAATTACTACCTAGCTCATATGGCTTATGTTTTTCATATTGTGTTTTCTTTCTAAGAAGAAATTATGACTATACTTGTGTGGGTTTCACCTGTTCTTTTGTTACCGTTTGCATGCGCAGGTTTTTGTATATGAGGTTATTTAATGTCTGGAATATCTCTATAATTGTTGTTGTGCGCATCATTTCCATAACTAAAATCTGGGTATCTCCATATTTACTATTATGCACATTTTTACTCATGAATAAAGTCTAGGTTTTGTATCTATATTGTTTATCGGTAGATTATTTGTGTTTATATATTGATATTGGTTCCTATTACACAGTGAAGCACTAGATTAGACATTTATGTTCTTAGTTGATTCTTGTTTATTTTATTTTTGGTACCTGGTGGAGAGTGGGACTTGAGGTTCTCGGGACCTATTCTCTGCTCATGTGGTACAGGGTTTTACCACTTACAGGTCATGGACTAATCGAACGAATTTTGTTCGTTAAGATGGGAGTTAACGGATTCACACTCTCTGTTAATAGAATTATTTACCAGTTTTTCCTAAAAATGTAATTTCCAAATAAGTTTCTTGTCTTTTCTAGCTATTTTTCTAGAACGCTCGTTTTTCCTGATTCTTTACTTAATCTCGATGTTGAGACAGTCATTCTTTTTGGTTTTATATGAATAAGTAACAAGAATAAGAACACTTTTGAAAGTTCTTTAATATAGATAAGCACACTTTTCCTTTAATCACATAATCATGAACATAGAACTTTCTTAATTTATCAAGATAGAAAAGAGATGTCATAAGAATTTCCTACTTCCAACAGATATTAATACACAACCATGTAAAATATTTATCCTACGGTTTTTGTTTAATTTAAATAGATTCTGGAAGTTAGAAGCACTTATCTGCTTTAGTTCACCCAGTCAAGAAATTAATCTGGAAAGAGGAACCTGCCACCCAACCAACGATATTTGGCAATTAAGTCCAAGTCTCACCCCCGAGCCTCCTTAATTCTAGAGTAGTTGAGTAGCAGGAGATGTAGCCCAGGAGTATTGGGTGAAATCCTTATTAAATTTGTTGTGTCATGAGTTATCTATTATGTTTTCTTACTGCTTCATTGTCTGTGCATTTCAAAATCTTATCGATCCATTGCATATAATGACATAGAATAATCCATGCACATAAGTTTGTAATACCTTGTTAAATTATCTTAGATCTCATTTACAGATCAAGTGGTATCAGAGCTTTAGGTTGCTAAGGTTAGACAAGCTTGTGCTGGACTATTTGTGAATGATAACTAGATCAAATCTTAAATTAGGAAAAGGAGAATTGGTTGAATCTAACCCAGAAATTGAGAGAGTCTATACTAGGAGGAAAATGTCAAAGGAAACTCCCTTAGAATCAGAATCTCAGTTCATGGATAGTTTCATGACTATGAGAGCCATTGTAGAGGAAATGTTTATAGAACTTAAGAAGGGTCGAGATGAAGATTCTTCAACTTCCCAGCACAACAAAGGAGTAGAAGAATCTCTTTTAAATGACCATTATAAAGGCAAAGGGAAAGAAGAAAATCTTCCCACACCTCCTGATAGTCCTCAAAATAAAAAGAAGAAAGAATCTTTGATTAAATTAGATGCTAAATTTGATTTGCCAATATATGATGGAGAGTTAAATGTAGAGAAGCTGGATAACTGGAGTAGACAGATTGATGTGTATTGCAGGGTGCAGAGCATTGATTCAGATAGAAGTAAGATTCAGCTGGCTAGCCTACACCTTGGAGGAACTACCTTGGTATGATGGGAAGGGAGGACATAAGTTGACTTGAAGAAGTGTGGTAAAATTATTTCTGTCTAGAGTGAATTTGTTTCTGCAATTAAAAAACAATTCTATCCACTAGCTTATATGCAGCAAGCTATGATGACCTGGAAAACTCTTCGCCAATTGAAAGGGCAAAGTGTACAAAGTTACACCCAAGAGTTTAGAAAAAGAGCTTTGATTATAGGCATTTCTTTAGACTCACCTGAAACTTTTCTGAAGTATATAGGTGGTTTACATAGTTATTAAGACATGCCATTCTCATGTTTAACCCTACTAGCATAGATGAGGTATCTATTCAAGCTCCCCATCTAGAAGTGAGAGGAAAGAATGTGGTCCCAGAGATTGGGGGACCATCCAAACCCACTATAAGTAAGAAAAAGGAAAAGAGGAAGTAGAAATGGAAAGAGAGGAAGGCTAATGTTGCACAAAAGACCAAACCTTGATGCATTCACTGTAAGAAGGATGGACATGATGATGAACATTTCTAGTCTTTGGATTTAAAGCTGAAACCCAAGAAGTTCGATGGCAAGAAGAAGAAGGTTTTTGCTACGGTTTAGAGAGATTTGGGGTCAAACTCAGGTGATTAAACAACCATCATAACCATAGGTATACAAGGTAAAAATTATGAAGCAGCTTCTAGTAATTCTTCCCAAACTATTAATAGTGAAGAAAATGAGAGAATAAGGCATGAGCTTGTTCATATTAGATTTATTTCCAAGCATCAAAAGATTGATACTTTGTTTGATAATGGCTCACAAGTAAACTTAATTTCTGAAGCAATTGTAAAGAAACTGGGATTACTAACCACACCTCACAAGAAGCCATATCCATTAGGTTCGTTATGTGATAAAGTAAAGCTACAAGTGACTAGACAATGTAAACTTAGGTTTTCCATTGGTTCAACATTTGTAGATGAGGATGAGTTAGATGCAATTCCGTTGGATATATGTGGAATTGTTTTAGGAATTCCTTACTTGTATGATAGAAAAGCCATCTTCTATAGAGCTGAAAATAAGTATCAGCTTGTTAAAGAGGGAATAAAATATATTGTAACAGCTCACAAACTCAAAAATAATTATACTCTCATAAACTCAGGGAAAATGAAGAGGATTGTAAATTCCTGCAAGCAATTTTTACTGATGGTTGTAAAGGAAAACAAAACCTGAAAAAACCAATATAATTGGGGGTTGTGATGCTAAACGACAAACTAATTTAGAAAAGGTTGTTTCAGAATATGATATATTATTTCAAGAACCTAAAGGTCTACCACCAAGAAGAGAAATTGTACATGATATTAATTTGCAGTAAGATGATCCATTGCCTAACATCAGAATATATAGGTTATTTTCTTTAGAGAATGTAGAAATCAAGAAGTAGGTACAAGAACTGCTCAAGAAAGGGTTCATAAGACTAAGCATGTCACCGTACGGATCTCCAATCATGTTGGCGAGAAAGAAGGACGGTTCCTGGATGATGTGCATTGACTATAGAGCACTGAATAAAATAATGATCAAGAATCGTTATCCCCTTCCTTGCATAGATGATCTATTGGATCAGCTGAAAGATGCTATTTACTTTTCCAATTTGGACCTATGTAGTCGTTACCATCAGGTCAGAGTAGCATAGCAAGATGCATGGAAGACTACTTTCAAAACAAAGCAAGGGTTGTATGAATGGATAGTTATGCCTTTTGGCTTAACTAATGTTCCTGCCACTTTCATGAGAGTAATGAATGATGTACTCAGGCCTTTTATTCATGATTTTTAATTGTATATTTGGATGATATTCTTGTATTTAGTAAAACATTGGAAGAACATTTAAAGCATGTAAAGCAGACTCTAGATGTTTTGAAAAAGGAAAATCTCTATGTTAAATTATCAAAATGTGAATTTGGAGAAACATCTTTGAATTATTTGGGTCATATAGTAGGGGGTGGTGAATTGAGGATAGATCCCTCTAAGGTCGCAGTCATCGTAAACTGGCCACAACGCATGACTGCTACTGAAGTTAGAAGCTTCCTAGAGGCAACACAATATTGGAGAAAGTTTATTGCAAACTTTTCCTTAATTGTAGCTCCCTTACATGCATTGTCAGGATTGAACAAGGTGTTAAGTGGGGAGGCAAATAGTAGAAATCCTTCGACACCTTGAACGAAAAAATTAGTACAGCACCAGTACTAGAATTGCCAAATCTTCAACAACCATTTGAGATCGAAAAAGATACCAGTGATTATGCCATGGAAGCAGTGTTGATGAAACATGGTAAACCCATATTCTACCATTCTAAGACTTTTAATTCTGCAGTAGTTAATTATCCTATATATGATAAAGAATTGTATGCATTAGTCCAGAGTGTGAAAAAGTGGAAACATTACTTAATGGGAAAAGAAACAGTAATACATACTAATCATCAACCACTCAATACTTGCACTCAGAAACTAAGTTGCAACGATAAAGACACTATAGTTTGATGATAGTTTCATTTAGTTATTAGATATAAAAAGGGTATACACAATAAAGTTTTAGATATGTTGTCCAGACCAATCATAAATGCATATACTATACTTTAGCATAACTCATTAATGCATGAAAGCTACATTGAACAATATTCTCAAGATATAGACTTTAAAGATGTATATGCAGCTTTAAGTAATGACAAAAAGGTAGAAGAAGTGGATTACTATATTAAGGACCAACTCTTGTATCATTTGGGAAAGCTATGCATTCCACAAACAGAGAGAATTAATATAATTAGGGAGGCACATACTTCTCTGATATCATGTCATTTTGGTGTAAGAAAAATAATTTCACAACTACAAAGATACTGTTGTTGGCAGAAAATGTATGAAACAATTTCTAGATATGTAAGAGGGCGTACCATGTGTGCTAAAAGCAAGCCTAGCAATGGAAAACAAGGCTTGTACACTCCACTTCCAGTCCCTTCCCATCCTTGCGAAAGTGTTTCCATGGACTTTGTTGGGGGATTGCCAAAAAGTAGAAAAGGACATGACTATTTATATGTTATTGTGGACAGGTTTAGCAAAATGTGTATTTTAATACCTCGTAATAAGCAAATTACAGCTAAACAAACAGCTAAATTATTCTTTCAACATGTCTGGGTGCATTTTGGGTTACCCACTTCCATAGTATCTGATCGAGACTCCCGATTTGTTGCAAAGTTTTGGTCAAGTCCTTGGGAATTAATGGACACCAGACTACAGAAAAGCACATCCTTTCATCCACAGACAGATGGCCAAACAGAGGTAGTCAACCAGACTGTGATCCAGTTGCTCAAGGATTATTGCAGCAAGCATCCCAAGCTTTGGGATGAACATTTATGTTATGTGCAACATGCTTACAACTGTGCTAAACATTCTTCTACACAGAGATCTCCTTTTGAGACCATTTTTGGTTTTATACCAAGTTCTCCCTTAGATTTTGTCTTCGAAAAAGATATAGCAGTTGCTATACACAATGATGTGGATAAAGCAACCAGATTCATTGAATAGATCCAAGAGATTCACCAGGCAGTGCAGGAACAGTTGGAAAAGAGCCAAGCCAAATACAAGGCAAGGCATGATAACCACCGGGTGGAGCACAACTTCCAATTTGGTGATCAAGTGTGGTTGTATATTAGCATGGACAAAATGCAAGGTGAAAGAAAGAAGTTGAAGCTAATAAGGTATGGGCCTTTTAAGGTACTTGAGAAAATTGGTGAGAATACTTTTCACCTTGATCTGCCAACATACATGGACATCTATTCAGTAGTAAATGCAAAAATTTTATGACTGTTTGAACCTTCATTAATTGAAGATCCTGAAGAGCAAAGTTAATTTCCTTCCATTGATGATTTGTTGCCTGAATACCTCAACGAGTTGCAGGAAGATACAGTTTTGGATAGGAAGGTGAGGACAATGTGCAGAGGAGATGTTAAGTACCTAAGGATTGGACTCAAAGGTTCAAAACCCAGTAGTGCGAAATGGATAGAGATTGGACAAGTGAGGCAGCAATATCCTCACTTGATTGATGCTTGAAAACCAACTTTTGGTGGTCCAAAAGCCTTTTTCTGTGGGAAGGCGTGACCCAAGTGGATCCAAGAATTCCCTCTAAGTCTTCATAAAACTATTAAAAATCATGCCAAAGCCAAAATTCCTTTAAAAGGATAAAAAATATCATAATAATGACACCCTTAACCGGGTGGAAAAAACCTATCAGGCAGCCCAAAACCCGTGAAAAAAGATAAAATAGAATTATTGGAGGCAAAATAGAGTGATTAACAGTAGCCATCCGATCTGGCTGATAAACGGTCCAAATCACATCGGAAATCGCAATCGGGACTGGCAGAATAGTGCTATCAGTGCTCAAAACACATATATGGTGACAATGAATTGGCAGAGTTAATATGGACTGTCGATCAAGTGCGCAGTTCGACGACCCATATCACATCGCAGGATCGCCATTGGAGAATGCAGTGGAGTGCTTTACAACGGCCCGAGGGTTATTGCGATGAGCGATTGCAATATATCACATCACCACATCACATCAGAACTATGTCATGGAGAGGGGTTGATAACCATAAATGCAGTGATATTGTGGACCCGATCATAAAATAGGTGGCATTGCATGTAATTTCAAATCTAGAAAACTGAGTTTTCCTTTGTAAATCGCATTCTCGCAAACAAACGAGAAACAAAAGGGAAAAGCACTGATGTGATGTTGCCAACCCGAAAGGGTTTATTAACCATATTAAATAGTGTTTTAAGTTCGGAATGCGAGGATTTACAGTGTTGTAATGTATTTTCATATTAAACGAAATACATAGAGACGAAGCCCTTCCGAGATGCGATTACAACTTATAAATGGACCCGACAGGGGAATGAAGCATATTTAAGGACTTTTAAAGTCATATATATGAGTTTTTGGTGGAGTTTCTCTGTTAAAATACAATTGCCCTGTCTTTGAAAGAGCGCAGTCGTTCAGGTGTTTCAGAGGCCTACAGCACTATGGTGTTACAGAATGTTGGCCACCTCTCTAGGCATTAAACAATGATTGAATAATGCTAGCAGAGGGATTCTAAGTGTTCAGAGGCTGGGGAGACTTAGAGCCGAGAATTTGAAACGAACAGGCAGTGTAGTTGGCTTTAAAAGCTGCAAACAGAGAGCATAATGGGGAGAGCAGTATTCAGGAAAATGCAAAAACAGAGTTGGTACAAAGAGCATTAGGGGAGTTTGTGTGCTCATAGAGAACTTGAGGGGTTCAAGTAAACTCTTATTGATGTTTCTGTTGTGTGTGAGGCTCAAATTGAGCTCACTATTGTAAACAAAATTTTGTTTGAAGACATAATAGAGAGGCCACCACTGAAGGCTAGACTAGGAGATGTAGCCTGGGAGTATTGGGTGAACTCCTTATTAAATTTGTTGTGTCATGTGTTATCTATTATGTTTGCTTACTACTTCATTGTCTATGCATTTCGTAATCTTTTTCATCCATTGCATATAATGACATAGACTAATCCATGCACATAAGTTTGTAATACCTTATTAAATTATCTTAGATCTCATTTACAGATCATAGATGGAAGGCTAAATAAAATGATCTAACTTTGGAAAAGAATATTAAATAAAACCATGGTTGTATCTGGTTGTATTGTTTTGTAATGATACATATACCCATGCATTGTCATGAATTATATGTGTTACCATAGTTTGGCTGAGTGTTGGTTCAGATAAAAATGTTTTAAAAGGATCATGCTTAATATCTATGCATAGTAATGAGTCATATGAATCTTCCATGTAAGCACTTTCTGATGAATTCTGGTATTGATGAAAGAAAGTAAAAGTCATTTCTCAACAATCATAAAAATGTTGGTTACACCAATGACTAGTAAGGGGGAGTATGTTATGTAGAAGAAAAGAGTGTGATTGACCTAATGATTATATTGGTAAAGTAGTGTGGATTTGTTGTTGAGTTTTCATAGACTGTATGTCTTGTTGCTTAGATGGTGGGCATAGTTTTGATTTGTAGAATCAATTCTATACTGTTATCAATGCTTACAAATATGCATCGCATGAAGAAATATGTTTCTTCCTACATGTAGGGTATTTGAGTTTCTTGAACTATATTGAAGTTATATATTGATAGCATACATGTTTAGGCTATTATATGCCAATAGTAAATAGGCAAAGTATGCATGACTATGTTAGGAGTCATGCTGGACAATGAAATTGAAGGTTATTAATATTACTGGCATGAACTTTTTTATAACCAAAGATGTCATAGCACGCAATAGGGAGAAAATGCCTTAAAAATAATGTTGTTCAATTTTGTTAAAATTAATAACATGTCTATGGGTGGAAGATATCATTACTTCAGTGGCACACTTACATATGTTTCCTTCATGAATACAAGAATCCCAAATTCTCATAAAATTAGACTATGATTCTGGTCAGAGATTAAACTATGGTAATCGTGCTATAAAAAGAACTTATTAATGGTATAATGGTTATGAAAGTATTATACCAAGGTAAACGATGGTGAGAGCATGTTATAGTATAAGGCTATATAACCTGCACAAATTGTCATTTCAATTAATCCTCTGATTAATGCATTCACATACAATGTGATTCGTTCTTCGGTTGGAAGCAAGTATGGTTAAGGGGAAATTTAACTTAAATATATTTCCAACACATATGCATATTTCGATGGATATGCTTAATAGAACATACAAGTACCCTTGAACGCAAACCATAGAAATTGATGAATTAATAAGAATGGTATGTATCACTGGGTCAACTAAATCATATGTAACATCTATTTAAATATATTGATAACATAATTTGTACCAATAAATTTTGAGAGGATATATTATCAGATTTCATTGGTAAGGTGTGTGGACAACATAAGGAAATGTTGCGTGACTCAAACAAGAATTCATAAATAGATAGCTCTTATTTTGGTAAATGGTGATTTAAGGTTAAGGAAGAGCTAACATGTAAATACCGTGAGATCATAAACACTTACAAATATGAGTGTAGGATTGTAATTAGTAAAAACATTCATGTATAACTACACGGAATTATGCATGGTCAACTGGTTGATGAGGCATAAGTAGGGCAACAGTAAAACATACGAGGTGAATTAAAGATCTAATAAATATTAAACTTCAACATCTATGAGTTAATAGTATTCTTTAGAATACTAAGCAAAAGGTACATTTAAGATGAAAATATGCATGAATACAATACTATGCGATTGATATTGTAACCGCATAACATCTCGAATTGATTTACACATGACATAAAACTTTCTTAATTACATATATGAACCATGATAAATGAATGTTGGTATGGTACTAACATGGTAGAAAAATATGTGGATAAATTTTATGTCATGTTGGTGATACCATGAGGATGGTATTATAGGTTGTACCACAGTTGGAATATGTACAATAGTACATATGGGACCGTATGACTATACATGCTACAAGGTTGAAAAATGAAATTTGTATTGGTGTGTATAACATACCATGTATTCAAGTATTAATTAATCATTGGATGGATGTCTTGCCAGGTAAAGAAACCTGAAGGTTACCTAGAATAAGGAAAGTAAGTTTGGTATAATTAACTATGGTTAATCACATTTTGGCATACATACAATTATGATGAATATATGTCTATAAATATATATTGTTATGTGAAATAATATGTTATGACCTTGTAGGCATATTATTGTGTAAAATATTCTAACTGATGTATTGTATGTAGAGAGACTACAAGAATTGGGTGTTCGACAAGAAAACAAAGCCTTGAAAGAATGCAAGTAGAGAACATGAATTCCTTAGATAAAATAACTGATAAGCAATATCTGCTTTAATAATATTAAGTAACAAATTATAATATTTATCATAGTTAAACTTCTACATCTATAACTTCTTAGAAATGGTTTGAAAAGAATGTTATAGGTAGCTATGAAAGGAGATCACTACTTGAGACCGTTGTATTTATGGAAGGAGAGGCGTTGGGAGCACTCCTTGTGACAGACGTAGATCAGAAAAATTACATCAGATGGAAAAGCCATGAGATCTGTTGATTTAGAAACCAACTACCTGTGAACGAGGACATGATGCAGTGATACACCGAGGACGGTGTAAAATTTAATGGGGGAGTATGGAACACCCTGGTCTTGTGTACTATATTATTGTAAACCTAAGCTAAGTTAAAGCTAGCTGTGATATCCTCCCTTGTGTGTTAAATGTTGTAAACTTAAGCTAAGGAAGTCTAGGTTTGGTACCCTCCTTTTTGGGCTAAACTATTCAAAACTTAAGTTGAGGAAATCTAGGTGATTTGAAATATGAGAAGAAAATGTGTTTTTAAATAAATTAATAAATTAAATCACTTGAAGGGTGGAGCACCAAGAGAGAGGAGATGCTTTCCAATCCCATGAGGAATGGGATAGAGATGACTCTTTCATGATAAGCATCTAGATGTGATTCTAGATAAGCTTGGGTGGATTGGATATCCATTAGATGGATGGGAGATAAGGATCCATTAGACATAAAATCTTTGTGGGTGATAAAGGCAACATTTAATGTGGAAAAGTGTCGTGGGAGATAAATACCATATTTTCCAGATAAGACCTAGGCAAATGGAAAAATGCATAAAGTGGGATGCGGCTAATGGTAACTAAATCATGAAAGAGGGTATTAAATACCCATTGCATCTATCAATTGATGACATTTGATCATTGGCAAGATCTTTGGCTCGAGGGGAAGCAGAGGTGATTCATAGCTAGTTGGTGGTGCTCCTCCCACCAAGTGAGATTTTAGTTGGTGTTAGATGCATGGAATGTTTAGTATGATGATTCAACTCTCTCTCTCTCTGTTATAGTTGCACGTTGTTAAGTGAGATTTTCTCAAGTTTCTTTTCTATGGGAATGTTGTGTAACTTGTATATGCTTATGTGTTAATAGATTTAATGTTATTTTCCTCTATTCTAATGACATTCATTAGCATGGTATGTGTTTTATATTAATCCTTACTTAGAATGAAGTTAAATCATTTAGCTGAGGTACACTGGTGGTTGAGTTCTTATCTCTATATTTATTTCCAATAGATGGAATAGTTAAATCATTCAGCTCGAGAGTGTAAAAGTTGTGTAGTCAGTGTCTATCAAAATAATTCTATCCATGTAACCTTTTAGTAATGAAATAGTCGTTGAATCTAAACTTGGACCTTATTAAAGGCGCTCAAGGAAAATAGAGTGTCTCTAACTTATGGGATATTATTTATAGATTAAGACTTTGGTGCACGCAAAAAATTATGGAGCAATATTGTTAGTTGTATAATGGTCTAGTACTGGTTATGCCCTGCATGAGCTATAACAATAATCTTATTCGTAAGCATATTAGATGCAATAGACCGAAATCAATATCTTACCATGTGTTGTCAAAGAATTTAATGGTTGTATGTATTTTTCCTTCCAAATGTAAAGGGTTAATTTGCATTATAAACTCTGAAAACTTTTTCAAATGTTCTCACCCTCGTACTTGTTGGGGAACAATGTAGGTATTCTCGCATGTGCATGATAGACAAGAAAGAAGTAACTTTGCATGGTCATGCTAGCAGAAGTAGATGTAAGAAAAGGTTATTTCATTGTTGCATGAAGACATTAAAGTTATTGTAAGGGTTGCATGTTAAGGGAGTACGTGATTTTACATCCAGGGTATATGACTCTCTACGTTGATCTTTCATTATAGTTATGATTCTTGGTTCACTAAATTTGTGATGACTATGAACTCTTATCTGTAACTAAGACAAAATATTTAAATTTATGGGGTCTAAAGGTTGTTTTTATTGGGTGGTCTGAAAAGGTTCATTACAGAATCGACCACCATAGAACACCTTGGAGGAAGTGAGATAAGATAGTTCATGTGGCAACTAACTCTCACATCTCAACCCCGCGTGGTTGAGGCCGAGGCTAGAAATACAAGGCCAAGAAAGAGGAAGGGGAACCCGAAAAACCTGGGGGCAAGCCAAAAGGTCGCAAACCAACTATTAATATCATCAACGAAGCAGTGGAAGCTAATCATGAAGGCATAGATGAAAAAATCCACAATTTGATAGAGAAGTGGGAGGAAGACCTCAACCGTCACATAATTTTTATGGAGATTGAAGTCAACGACTGGCAAGTATTACTGCCTGGCCTAGGGCACACCCAAGGTAGAATGACCCAATTTAGGCACACTTCCCTCCTCTACTGGTCGATGAAGGGAATCATTGGAAAGGCCTTAGAATAAACTAATTTGAATATGGGTGTTCCAGTGCAGACATCCCGAGAGCACAAAAAGGACTTCCAAAAACTCATGTTTCAGATGCAGAATCAAGATGGGAACCTCCAATAATCAAAAAATTATTTTCCATGCATACTGCAAGCAGACGAACTCCCGAGGTAAATTGAAAAATACTCGGCTCCAATTGAATCTGTCTCAGTAAAAGACACAAATCAATGAAATAATGTCTCTATCTTTTTGTAGATTTTGATGCGGATAACATTTACTTTCATTTGTAATTACAGTTATGCTGGTAGGAAAGTAGATAGAGGGATATACATGGACATACATTCATATGTAGCTTGGATAGAATGAGTCAAAATGTACCATTTTTGGATGTCATACCATGTTGTTAGGTGGCCAACAAACTTGTTTTCCAAGAGGGCAAGTTGTGTCCAGCTAACAAATTTTAGGACTGGTTGTAACTTATTGTTAAAATCAATAGAAAAATGAGGTCCTCCAAGGCATAAAAAAAATATATATGTATCTCATTTTCTTAATACATAAAATATACCTCTATATGTCATAAAGACAATTATATATAGACATAAATGTAATATCTGGGTACTTTATTGACTCTAGTACATTATCGAAAACCTTATTCTAAACAGTTTTATCATACCTAAAATTTATAATTATAGTACAAATTTATTAAAAACATTATTAAAGTGTATTTTCCTATATAGGGGTTAAGTTTTTCTTAACTATTTTCTCTATAACTCAATATATAATTATATTAATAATTATATATATATATATATATATATATATATATATAGAAATGATAGAAGTTAAATTTTATTGCTTTTTTATTTGTGATTAAATGAGAAATTTTGTTTTATTATATATATATATATATATATATATATATATATATATATATATATATATATATATAGATATATATATATATATATATATATATATATATATATATATATATATATATATATATATATTTGAATAACATTTTTTATTAATGCCAAAATATTTTACATGTAGTATTAAAAAACTAGTGGTCTCACCTTAACTAGGTTTGTTAACCATAGATAAATGACTATTACAAAACATCCAAAATAGAAAAAGGGTTAATGCTCAAATTCGATAAGGCCAAATACACCAAAAAACCTGAAAAATACATAGCACCCTAGTCAACATCGCTAATCGTCGAAAGTGATAGACATCAAATTGTCAAGCCCTATCCCTAATAGGGAGGAGGGAAACATGGCTAGTATACATGCTACTCATGTTAAATCAGCGATGCTTCCAATTTCTTCATCTATTCTGACAACAAATTCTTGCCACACCACACCACAACCATATGCTCACGAAGGTGGAATTTGAAGTATTGCAACTACTAGAGTCTTGTAATCACAATCTCATGGTCCTCACGATAAGTCCTATATTGAGCCTCTAACATTGCCTGAATAGATTGCACTGATGTCCTAGAAGTGGTCACATGATGAGGAGGACCCCCATGCCCATGCCGATGCCAAATAGGACTCCTACTACCACGCCTACCACTACATTGGGTCATTCCATCACCACGACCATCATCCCAACGATTTTTCCTACCTCCTTCATGACCACAACCAGCCTTCACACTCCAATGCCAAGCATTCCCCTTGGAGCTGGGTAGGGTAGGAAAGGCTTTGGCCAAATGAGAAGACCATAGAGCCAACTTCATATTATAGTCATCCTCACCTAAACCACAAGTGAGCCACTAGACAAAAGCACCATCTATTATTTTTCGGCCACCCTAAAACCACTTCAACCCTCCCTAAGAGTACACCAGCCTATTGACCAAGTGGCCTCTACCCACACCATAAAGAATGACAAGGCGATTCGCCCTCAAGAACCACCAATTTCTCTAAAATACAAGATTTACCACCCATAGCCACGCTTTAATCGACCAACTCCTTTCTAGTTGTTGGGTAACCGTGCACTAGACACACAACATTGAAAACTTCCTCCATAACTGGTAGCTCCTTCACTGTTAGAGTCCCTTAGAGATATTGCACTGTTGGCATGCCTCGGGGGATTGTTCCTTTACCATGACCAGAAATAAGAACCTTGCAACACTCATGTGTTCGACAAGCACCCTAAAAAGTAACACTATTTCCACTTGAAGTCTCAGAATGCAAAGGAGAATATTGAACCTAAAAACTGATAACAAACCCAAAGAACCCCATGCACAATCCACCATAACAACACATTACCTTGAGAAAAATAGTCCTTCGCCCATACCACACAGACCTTACTCCAAGCCCAATTTACTGAGAATCCAAATGGCTCGATGCACTAGGACGAACAAAAAAAACAAGACGAGCATACTTACCAATAGAACGTTGCCATATTGGATTCTAGGATTTCCCATTCCGCTAGAGTCTCTCAGATTCTTTTCTATGCCATATCTGACATGCAACAATTTTCCTTTGAGACCCCAATGGTATACCGCAAGAGTTGCAAGGCTTGCTCTCTAGAATGAATTAACCACTAAATGGTCTGGCCAGACATCTTCCCAAGTCTTTAAAGTCATCTCTCTGTACTCCCACCATCCTACAGAGACCCCACTATAACACACTTGTATAGTAAAAGAAACAATACGGGGGGAGGCTCACCTATCCTCCCACCACCTGTCATTAAGCCTTAAGCCATGTCTATGGGAGAAATCGACTATCAAGTTATCCTCCTCCTAGGCACACACCCCATTGAGGTATCATTATTACATATTTTGGAATAAATTTAAATTAACAATATTTTTCTATATTTTATTTCAAAGTTTCATATAATATTTATCATTACATATTAGTAAAACAAAAAAATAAAAATAAAAAAATATGAGAAAATTAATTTTTGAAAGAAAAAAATATTTAATATAAGAATGATTATATTAAGCTTGATATCATCACCCAAACTATATATCATAAAAGAAAATAATTAATCTATCAACCAGAATATTTACTCATCTAAGTTAACAATTTATTTATAGAGTTGATAGAGAGTTTAATTATTAATAATTTGGTGATGATACTTTTTTGGATTCCTTAATTATCATCACCTAGATTATACATGTAATATTACATATATATAATAGGAAAACACCGAGACTATACATGTAATATTACATATATAATAAGAAAAAATAGTTAATTTATCAACAATAAGATCCAACTCATCTAAATTAACAATTTAATCAATTTAATTTATAGAATTGATATAGAGTTTTATTATTAATATTTTTGTGAGGATACTATTTTCGATTCCAAATTAAGAATGATCGACCAACTTTTGGGTTTTGATAAGTGAACAATAATCTTTAAAGAAAATAGATGTTTAATACTATCCTAATACATAATTTTATCTTTTAATAATAATTTTAGATATATAAAACTTATTTTGTAATTATATAGGGTTTATATTTATATCAAAATAGTCATATTTTTTTTACATGTCAATTTATTTAAAAAATATTATAAAATTAATTTATATATATCTATTTATATATATATATATATATATATTATTTTGATTTTAAAATGATTTATGGGCATCTTGTATTGATAGCTATTTGCCCATAATATTATAACAAACTTTGTCTACAATTGAAAAACCTCCATGGTAAAATGCAAAGAAGGAATTAATATCATATGGTTCTAAGGAAAACAGCTTTAATGTTCTCTAGTTGTGGTTACACGTTTATGTCGTCTTGAGTTACTAGAGTGAAGGACTTAATGTCCTTTGATTATGTGCAACACCTCTATGAGGGCATCACGTGGTCAGGTATGGACATATCTTCTAGTTGTGGAGTTTCAAATTCTAATTGTGGTCTCCTTTGGATAGGAGCCTCCAATAGTCTTCTAATATTGGTATACAAAGTTTTTTTTATAGCTTCATGGTATTCCTTCTCCACAACAATTGTGATGTTCATTTCAACCCATTTTTTTATTCATAGCTATCAATCTATGACTCATGCCTTTCACCATCATTTTCCAACGACTAAGGGAAGAGGATGGAATTGTTGTAGAGGAATAAGGGATGGTTTATTGGGGCCATCATATCTATAGTAAAAAATAATTCATGACCTCTACAAATATTTACCATAGCACAAATCTCTCTGTAGTAAGATGTTGAGAATTTCTAAAGGGAAAACTCAAGATTAATTGTATTTTCATTTCTAATGAATTCCTTACACAAGTGGGGAAATCGATATGAGATATGTGAACTAAAAAGACTATAAATACTAAGTATATGAAGGATATGAATATTTATTTCTAGATCAAAACTACCATGAGTCAAGTTCTAGTGAAAATATGAAAATATAAGAAGAGCAACATGAATTTCTTTTTTGTTTAGGTTAAACCCAACGCTAAACAAACATTTATGTGGTAACTTTACCTCTAGATTATTCTGTGAATGTCGTTGAAATATTCAATCTCTTTTATAGCAAGTTTACACATACAAGAAGTTTTAAATTTGAAAACGCCCAACATGATTACACTAATATTGAAATATATATGATTACACTAATATAGAAATATATTAAATGAATTGAATCAATTTGACAAAGTGATATGTCTAATTTCATTAATGTTAAGCCAATCACAACGACATACAAGCTTTTATCTTATGTTATTTATATAATATAATATTTAATACACCTAATTTACACAAAAGCAAATAATAGACCACTTATATAATTTTATGTGTGAATGTGCATGTTTGATAAAAACATATCCTACCAATGGATTACAGAAGATCATAATTTATTTAAAGATAATATTGGAAGCGTGTAACGTATCCACCACCAAAAATGTAGCTTTTGTTCGTTTCTTTCCAGTGACAAACGCGTGAGATTACCCGACATCATCCTTCACGTCACAGAGATTATCCTACGCACGGAATCATGTGCCGCGAGGGCTATAAAGAGCGAGACATCCCTAGAAGATTGATAAGCATAGCAAGGGTTTATTAGAGATTATTTGGTTTTTGGGAGCCATGGCGATCAGGTCATTTGGCTTTGCGTTAGCCTTAATGTTACTACTACTTGTGGTGGGCGCGCAGAATACAGACTTAGTGTCGTATTCGTGTAACACGGAGATAATCCCAACTGGAAGTCCGTTCTTTGATAGTCTCGGAAACCTGATCGCAGAGCTGGAGGACAACTCGGCCTACGGTTATGACTACAGTTACGACTACAAGTCATCGATGGCAGGTTCTCCCACTGCCTATGGAGAAGCAATCTGCAGTCATGCTCTCCCATATGAATGCACGACCTGCCTTACTAGCCTCGGCGACCGCATCTGGGGAATTTGCAACAATGCCATCGGTGCTCAGGTTCAACTCACTGGCTGCTCCATGCGCTACGAGCAGTACAACTTCTAATATCAACTATTCCACTGCACTGCGCAATACGCTTCCATCTAATAACTCTATTACCATAGGGATTCTCGTCTTTGTAGCTATATTGCTATCTTGTTCAATAATTGTGCTCTGCCCTGGGTGTCTACCTCTTCTTCGTAAATGAATAAACTATGGCGTTAGTGCTTTTGTTTTTAACATATCGAAATCACATTCTAGAAAGTTGCGATGACTGTGATATTGAATTATTCATTTGATTTATAGTGATAACCGATATAATTTTGATATGGTATCGTAAATTGTCGACTTTTGGTTAAGTGTAAATCTGTTTATACATAGAAATCCTATCACAAAAATAGTATTTCTAAATAACAAAATTATTGAAGATATGTAATAAGTTTTATAGCACTTTTTATTTATTAAAGTTTTTCAGAGTTTTATTTAAAATAGAAACTCTAATGACACATCATTCTTTCCTGGATGCTTCATCAAATTCCTCCTAAAATATAATAATCTCTCAAGTTAGAAATTTTTAATGTGAATGAAAACATTGAAATTATTTTTATAAAATGCATAGTTAGAATTTGAAATTTTCAATGTGAATGAAAAACATTGAAATTATATAGATAAAATGCATAACTAAAATTTAAATATTTTTAATTGGGATATTAAAAAATAAAGTATTTTTCTTTTTAATTTATACTTAATAAAGTTTCTTTTTGGTTAATCTATGAAGATTGTTTTTTTGGTTTCTTTTTAATTTTTTTCATGTTATTTCAGAATGAGAAATAAAAACAATATTTCAAACTCTAAAATTATTTCCGTTACCCTTTATTTTACCAAGCGTAGTTATTTTAAAGTGAAATATTTGATAGTCATGGGAAAAGGGTTGATTGCCAAGGCAATACTAGAAATTATTATTCAAACATGGATTAGTCTACTAATACAAGAAATTAGATGTATTATAAGAAATATACAATGTTTTGATATTCAAATCTAAAACAGTTCCTTATACTGATTTTATATATGACAATAACAATTTTGACCATATTACTTCACGCAAATATATTAGAGTTGACTTTGACTAGAAACATATTTATAACTATAATATTAAGAAATGTTTTAATAAATGGTAGAAAAGTATGTGAATTGAGTTTAGCGTGGGTGGTTAGACACAATAGCTATTATCCTTTGGACACAATAGCTGTTATCCTCCCCACCCAAGTTGAAACCTTGTAAGTTGACATGTTGATGCTTTGGAATAGAGTAACATTGTTTTCTCTTAAGTGAGTTTCTACTCATGGCTAATGTAGTACCAAAAACATCATCTCTCTTGCCTTTAGGATGAGATAGAGGAAAATTTTCTTCCCCTAGCAGTACTGAATGCCAATTATTTTTATTATGAATTGAGTTTAGCTTGGGTTGTTGGTAAGAGTAGTTGTTATCCTCCCCAGTCAAGTTCATGTCTCGTAAGTTGACATATTTATGCTTTAGATTAGAGTAACTATGTCATTCTCTTAACTAAGTACATATTGGAATGGTATCCAATGCCCAAAATTTAGTCAATTGGTGTTATATCCTATGGTGGGGTGAAATGGATGTTATCTTGCTCACCTAGGTTCATATTTGTGCTAATGACATGATGAGATATAATGGATTTAAAAATATTGTTGTAATGATTTCTTGCCTATGAATATTATTGTATTGGTTTCGACTCTTGTGAACCCTTAAGTGAGTGTACTCTTTGAATTGGTACCAACAACCTCACTATAGTTGTCACATTGAGAGGGAGTGATATTTCTTTCCTAAAAAAATAATGTAGAAAACCTAAATGAGTTATTAAAATAACTGTATATTAGGAGAGCTCTACTTATGAGAGAAATTATAATTCCTCTTTTAGGATCTCATGTCTCTTATTATTTCATATGGATCTGATGTTTGCAGTTACATTGTTTTAAAGTATTACTAAAATAGATTGAAAAATAAAAAATGGTTCATAATTTATAATCCTACGTTAGAAGCACTATACCACATTGTATCATCCTCATAATAAGCCTTCCTTCTCCCATTGGTATTATGTCTAAAGATTCCTAAAGATTTCTTTGAACTCTTTTCAAATTTATATCAAACTCTAAAAGAGATGACATAATGATGGTATCTCTAGGCTACATCATTAGAAAGTAGAGGAGGAGGGAAATTCAAATAATATTAATAGCATAAAAAATTTCATCATATAAGGGGATCATGTAAGGATGCTAAGTGCTAAATTATTGGAGAGAAAGAAAATGCCACTTTGCATGTAATTTCTACCATAAAAAAATGCCATCACATCTAACTATTAGAAGAAAATATCATGTTATTATTAGGGTCCTAAAATGGCTTATTTTTTTCCATATAACACGCTCACCACTCCCTTGTTTTACTAGTCTTAAATCCTTCATCTAGTATTTTTGTGCTCTTTGTAATGTAATCTTGAGGATTTTATTATATGTTTCTTACAATGTGAAAGTTGGTGGGTAAATTTATAATTTGATCAAAATGACCTCACTTACTATGTTTTTCAAGGTTTATAACTTCTACAAGTCATTGATCGAAGTGGGTGTAGTCCATGTCCTCGTTAAGGGAATTCCTACACTTTTCATGGTTCTTGCACTAGTTCTAGAGTTCCTTCATCACAATCAAAGAGCATGTGGACTGTCGGTTATTAGTGCTAATGACATCTGCCAGTGGCTAGTTGTCAATTCGACTATTTGTGGAAATGTCATGTGGAGTGAGATTAAAGGATGCAGTGTGCCTACCTTTCCCTCACACTCAACATAGAAGCCAAAGAAGAAAAAATAGTTTACTAAAGAAACCCCCATGCAATGGAACATATACTTTTGGTTAAACAATGGCCTTATCATATTTCTATCACTCACAGACTATTGTGATTTGCTTCTCATGATGCTCTATACACGATTGGCTCAATTATAGTAATATTTCTAATGTAATCCACTATATAACTTGGTTTTATAATCTAGAGATGGATTAGCGATGCTATGGTGGTGTTATGTTGTTACTTTGATATTTAGTATCACTCCTGATCAGTTGGGAATGTATCACTAAGATCATTATGTACTGAAGGAATGAAATTCATTAATATGAGCCAAATGCCAATTTCTTCTCCATTCTTTTCATTTTATGTGATGTCCTATTTCATTATGTAATTTACTATTATTTTAAGAGAGTGCGAGTTCAATGGTTAGGACCCAACCAACCCATCTTAACACACCTCCATTAGATTACTATTGCATGGCTTGTTTACTTCATTTGATTCATTGGAGTGTTTTGACATAAGATTTGTGGTTTCATTTATATGCACTTTGGTCCATTTTATCTTTATGCTCTTTATTTTTCAAATATTTGCTTCATATTTTAGGTTGTGGTTGTTCAAAAATTAGATCTGAAAGGGATATCACCATAAGTACATGAAACACCTTTGTTTCTTCCATATAATTTGGGTTGCATGAATTAGATCTTTGCCATAGTATTATTTTGTATATGCTTGATGTCTATAAAGATTTAATGTGAGTTGTATTTTTAGGTATTGGTAGATGTCAGCCTTAAAATGTTCTAAGAGTCACAATGGTTCATTATTAATATTAAATAGGATCTTGTATGAAGAGCTTGAGCCATTATATACTCAAGATATGAAGGTATCTTAGCTTCTTTAAACTCCCTTGTATCTGTGCAAACATAACAATTTTGAGGGTTCTAAAACCATATATCTCTTCAATAAAAAATCGAGTTATTTATGATAACATCAATGTGTAATAATAGTGCTTTCAATCTTGTTGGTTCACAACATATTGAATCGCAATCTTTCTTTGTTAGTTCTGAAGAAAATTCATCAATAAACCCCTATTTTTCCTTGTTGGCCTATAAAGACCTATTGAAACATTTGTTTTGATAATGTAAGTGTTGTATCATTTAGAGGAAACATATTAGGAGTTGATTGATTTAAATAGAAGTATTTCTTGTTATATGTTTTGATTCCCAGAGTTTGTATGTTTGGAGAGGTAATTGGTATATGCATAATGTAAACACTTGTTATACTCATAGTTGTTGAGTGCAGTAAAGCTTGTTAGGAGTAGTTTGACTATCTGAAGGTTTGATTGCATTATTAATTATTAAAAGATAATTTTCATTCTCATACCTATAGAGTTTCTTCTTTCGGTGAGCTTCTTGCCTTAGAAGTTGAGTTTCCCATATTTATTCTTTGAGTTCCTTTCCAAGCTTGAAGAAGGGATAATAAAGAGTGTGGTTATTTCTGGCATGTACATAATAGATGTTTGCAACAATTTATTATATTGATTGATAGAATGGAGACAAGTTGAAGCCACATTTTTACTTTTAAATTACATGAACAAATTGTAGTAGAGAATATAATGTAGTAATACCAATAGTAATGATTTGAATTTGAGAGACCTATTTGGTATTGATTTACAATTTCTTGAGCTTGTGTGTGTTTCTTAGATCACTTTGGTCCATTTAGACAATGTACAAGTTTGGTTTGTTCAGTAGTCAAAGAGTGAAGTGAACAAAACCCTAGTTGATCATTTGTTAGCTTGTTTTAATAATGTTGCCAAGCTTAGCGTTGGAATTGAATTGGGGTCTTATGTATTTCTTCGATGAACTTATGATAATTCTAATGCATAGTTTTTAGTAAGGAGTAGTTTTGTGGGACTATTGAAATATTTTGGAATTTCCAATGTTATTCCTCTAAGATTATGAGTCTCAAATGGAATTAAGTTGGGCCATTAGCATATTTAAATGCTACAACCTACATTTTGGTGCCGTTATCGAGGAGGCACTAGGAGATATTCTAGTAAATTTATAAATAATTTCTTTCTCAATAGTAGAGCCAAGTTATGTGTTGGTTTTTTTAGTAGGTGTACTTCTATTACTATTTATTTTAGAACGGTAAGGTTTATTGTCAAGGGGTTTTGTACAGGTGTTTTTTTTTTTAAATAACTGCAACACTAATTTATTTGAATTTTTATAGTCCAACAAGTAGTTTTCACAAATCATTTCATTTTATTATTTTATTATTCTCCTTTTAAACTTTAATGGATAAGAGGGGTAGGGGTAAAGGTACGACTGATAATTCAAAAAAAAAAAATTTGTCATATGGGGCCTATTTTAGGTAACAATTCTAAGCACACATAAAAAAATGAAGTTGGTACCTTGTATATGGACCCTGGATGATCTAGATTTAAATAGGAACACAATAAATCATAGAGATAACCATAAACACAGAGATGCAGTGGAAATAATACTTCATTTCATTAATGTAAAATACGGAAATATGCTTACAAACAATAATGGAAATAAACCAGCTAGGGCGATGGTAGCTTATCTCTTAGAAGAGATGTGGCAACTACATGCCTCTGAACTGTGTTACAATGAGGCTCTAAGGCCTATTTATTGTTGAGAGATAATGGAAAACCTTAAACATCCAAAAACCTAACTCTAGAAGATGAAATGCCAAACTGTGGGCACTGTTTCGGTAAATTGGTACATCAACTTCTCGGGGTAGTAACTTTAGCATATGATCTTTGTTTGACGCGCACAATATCTCATTAGAAAGATCTATCTGAGAACTACAACTTTAGGAAGGGAAACATGGTTCATGGACCCATGTTGCTCCTAGTTTTCCCAAAAAAAATAATTTAGGGCCTCAAAACTGCTCCGAAAGTTCAGGACCTGAAAAAACTGCTAAAAATAGTAAATTATGCTACAATTAAGGAAATTGAAAAGTTGAAAGAAACAATGGTGGGTGTCCAAGTGGACTTCACAGGTGGCCACCAATATCCACCTGGATCATTCCTCCCCCCTTAGGAAGTAATGGTCCCCATTGCGTTGAGTTCCTCCATGAGATGAGGAAACTTCTGCTGAACTTGGTCCCTGGTGAGCCACTTGCCCTCGTGAAGGAGTTGGCTCGCTTTGAAAACTCAATAAAGTTGGATATTTTGTTGGTAAGTGTGCTTGATGTATGTGTCTATGATCCAATTACTTGCAGCTTGTTCCATGTAATCTGGATTTAACTCTGTGGGTGTGAGTTGTTCTGCAATGTCGTATGTATCTAGTAATGGTGAAAAGTATGGCTGAAGGTGGTCCATATTGACCACTAGGTGCAGGCCAAGGAATGGGGGAATGTTGAGCTCAAATGCATTGTCTCCCACAGCCTTGGTAATGGTGTAAGGACCATATCAGAGTGGTCTGAGTTTCTGATAGGCTCTAGTAAGGCGTTTCTTTTGCAAATGAAACCAGACTTTGTCGCCCACCTGAAACGTGTGTGGCACCTGATGTTGATCATGTCCCTACTTGTACTTGGTAGTTGATTTCTCCAGATTGTCATGGACCTGCTGGAAAATATGTTGGATGTGCTCAATGAAGCTGTTTGCCTTATCTGTTTCTTACTAGACATAAGCAGAATCTGCATGAGTAGCTGCAAATGGCATGGCCACATCAATGGGACATAGTGGCTGGAATCCGAAGCCCACTTGAAAAGGGATGTGGCCAGTCGAGCTGTGAAGAGCCTGGTTGTAGCTGTGCGGAACATAGGGGAGGTTCTCGTCCCATGTGCATGGATTCTTTGAGTTGTACATGTGAAAAATGTGTACGATCATCCTATTGACAACCTCCATCTAGCCATCAGTTTGAGGATGGAAGGTTGCGGAATTAGTGAGTTTGGTGTCTAGCATCGACTAGAGACTAGACCAAAATGTATTAAGGAACCTACTGTCCCGATATGAGATGATAGACTATGGGATCCAAAAGTGTACCTACACTCATTCAAAGGAGAGTTTAGCAGTGGCTTCTACTGTGATATTCTTCTTCCAGGCCACCACAATGGCCATCTTCGAGAACCTGTCGACGACCACAAAAACATAGTTGTTTCCATGCTTAGTGGAAGGAAGGTCTGACATGTAATCCATAGAGATGAATTCCCAAGGTCAACTAGGGGTAGGTAGCAGGGTATAAAGGCCTTGTTTCTTGATGGTCGGTTTGGAAATGGCATAGGGAGTGTACAATCTGATATACTTCACGACATCATGTCGAAGATTTGGCCAATAGAAATACTTCTGCAGTGCTGCCACCATTTTCTCGACCTCGAAATGCCCAGTAGCCTGATTGTAGTGTGCTTCCAAAATCATCTTGGCGTGCTTGCTTGAAGGAACACAGAGGTGACCCAAATGGCATAACAGGGCATCTTGGAGGTGAAAGTCTGGAACATGCGGACCCTCCAAAAGTGTCTAGTATGTGTGGCTGAATTTTGGGTTGCTTTTGTAGAGAAGTGGCCAATCAGAAGTCTCATGCCTGTTATCACTCAGATTTTCCTTGAAGTTGTTAGAAGAAGCAAAGAGTTCCAAGGTAAGCATAAAAAAATCTTTTAAGTACAGAATCTAGCCAATCTGTACTCAGAGAGGGCTCTCTCTTTATGATTTAGGTTTGTTTATGGGATATTAGGATAGTTATGAAATCTTTGGGAGTTTTGATTTTTTTTTGTGGTGGAATTCAGGAGCAGATGGATAGTACAAGGTATTTTAGGCCATTGGGCTGTGGAGTCAATTGAATATGGCTTAAATGGATCGGATTGATTTAAAAAAGGAGAATTTCATAGGGCAAGATAAATAAACAAAAGACAAATGATAGCTTAAAATGGGTGGATTGGTCTTGAACAGGGAGGAAGGGCAATCAAAAATCCTTAAACAAAATCGAAGATGAAAGAAAGAGGGTGCTCATTAACAAAAATCAATTAAGTATTCTTTGTTATATGATCATAGTGATAAACTATGAAAGTAGGGAGCAATTAATAATTCCCTACCTATAATAGCTTGGAAGAAAACATTAAGAAAATAAAATATTTTAAAGACATAATGCAGTAAAGCTCTTTCTGAAATATAATTTTCCATTTATCATTCATATATGAAACACATATGAATATAGAATACTTGTTTGTTTCTCGTTTGACAGAGGTATCGTGTAAAATTCCTTTCGTTGATTACTTTGTTCCAGCCAGCCATACAAGAGTTGTTCAACAACACTTCAATTCCAAAAGTAAATTGTCTATAGAAATGTCTAAGAATCCACCCTCAGTACCTCAAATAAGGAAGTACTTATACAAAATTTACATCAAAATATCTCCTAACTAAGAGAGACACATTCCAGGAAAACTAAATATATTTTACACGAATATAGAGGCAGATGGTCTTGAAAGTAGAAACTGAATGTGAACTGCTTGTTGTTGTCCCTGATTTGTTGAAGGAGTTGGAGGTAGGTCCTATAAATATGCATCTTACTGTCTTGCTCGTAATTCTGTGACAGATGATTGATTTTAGCTTTTCTTTGATACTCTTTTACCTGTGACTGATACTCTTTACCTATTTTACCATCATTCATCCTTTTTTACCAAAATTGACTATGGTAAATACTTCAATTGACTTCACTTTTTACCATGGTAAACCATAAGATGTCTATCATGCTAGACCATCAATCATCTCTCGGTATTCTTGTCCTTGTCAATTTTCTGTAGATTTCATCTGCTTCTGTATATTTTACAAAATTTGGTTGCACTAGAAATAAGTTCTTCACTTCATGCTCATAGAGAACTCTCCCTATGGGCAATGCCTTGACTACAGATGAACTAGCCTGACTATTAGCTTGCGGACGTAATTTTTTGACATAATCATTCTGAAACGTTAGCTTGTCATTGATGACTAAAGTACTTGGAAGTCCTTTACTTTGTAAGATGCCAAATTTATCCATGAAATCATTTATGTCTTCCTGCATATTTTGACATTTGTGTTCCAGGCTTTGAATTAGACTCCATTTGGTTAATACTTTCTTTATTTCGAAGGAGGGTAGTAGTCCTATCCTCAATGTTTAATTTTTCCAACTGATGCATGTTTCTAATGTTTAGAAAGTGTATTAATTTGATAGCTTCTTCATTCTTCCTTCCTAGTCCTTCCTTGGTTTTTTCAATCTCTTGAAGAGCAACTTTCACTAAGTCAATTTGTTAAAAAATGATTTGAATTAATGACCAAATATCATTGATTGAATCAATGATATTGGTCCATGATATATTTTTGATATCATTCAAAGGCTTTTCAAATGTAAGATCTTTTTCTAGTGTTTTAATCTATTGAGTCAAGCCTTTGTTTTTTCTAATCACTTTGGTGGAATCGAATTTTTTTACATCATATTTTTGCTCTAAACTAATGAAATTATCTTTTACTTTTTGCATTTCAGTGACTTGGAGCTTCATTTCCTCCATGGACTTGATCAACTCTTCTATGCTCTGATTTGATGTTCCTACCTGTGATGTACCTGTACCTGTTACTTCTATAGTTGCAGTTGTTGCCAAAGGGACATTTGGTGCTAACGAAGTTGCCAATGTAGAAGGGACTATTGTAGAAATCACTGGCACTACATTTCGAGGCTATGTGGTCGACTCACTCTGCCTGCTTTGTATTGATTTTTCTAATTCTTGCTCTGTCTCTTTTAGTTGCTAATTTAGCTTAAGGACCAAGTCCATAAGCTCTTCTTCATTTTTCTTCTCAATCATTTCAGCAGTCTGAGGGTGAATTAGTGGTGGCAATTTGAACTGCTTTCTTAGTGCAGTTGTATCTTCATTCTTTTTCTTAATTAGGCTCTCTTCAGCCTTGATATCCTTTGGGTTATGGCCCAACTTAATAATCAATTCCTCCAATGATTTGATTATGTTGTCTTTTACCTATGAGGATGCCTTTTCTAGGTGCAATTGGGTAGTAGTGTTGTCCAGTGAATTTTGCAACCTATTGGCCATCATTGCCTTGTTTGTCAATGTAGAATAAAACGTCTCCCCTTTCTTCTTATGCAGTTCTATCTGATCCATGGGGTGGATATCTTTAGCTATGACCTCAAAATCAGTCTTGAGGTAGTCTGCAAATTACTTGGGCTGCTATGCTGTGGCCTTTAGAAAGCTCATCTCCATTTTGCCTTATTTGATGTCATAAGCTGACATCAATCTGGTTTGATTTGTAGGGGCTATTTTCAAGTATTGAGCATAGGTTTGGACATTTAGCTGCTCATTCTTGGTATTTATCTCGAATTTTCCTTTTATATCTATGATCTTCTCAGATGAAGATCTGAAAGATGAAACTTTGGCACTCTGTTGTCTTTCAAGGTCTTGTCTTTGTGATGTGGAAGGTGTCCCACTTGTTGGGAATGTATGTAGATTATCTCCACCTTCTTTCCTCAAACTCCCTGTTGTTTCCTCAAAGAATTCTTCCCCTGAATTTATTTTCAAGTTCTTTTCCTCATTTAGAGGATTCTGCACAACGGGGGGGTTTCCCATATTAACCTGAGCTGGATGAGGCTGTGGTGGAGCTTGTTCTTTAGAGATTTCAGGTTACTCTGACATCTCTAGTTGTTCTGATGCTAGAGTAGTTGTTCCCTGGTCTTGTTCCTGTGGTGGTTTTGCTAAGGGAGCACTAATTTCCTTTGTGTGCCTTTGAGAAGTCTCTGTTGTAGAGGCACTAGGCTCTTGTGTTAGCCTTTGAGTATATTCAATTGGTACCTACTCACAAGAGTCTAGGTCAAGTCTCTTTTCTAAGTCTTTCATCACATTCTCGATCTCAACTTGATCACTATCCATTTCAACTAGAGTTCCTTCCCCCCATTCATCCATATTTTCATACTATTCTATCTCAGGGATTCTACGATGGATATAGGGTGACAGCTTATGTTTCATTGTCCTACCACAAAAGAAACCTTGTGGATCCTATTTCTAAGCAAAGCTTTTCTTTAATCTCATTTTTGTTTCTATGATTTCTTCTGGTCTTTTCCCTGCTTCTCTATTGTTGCACACAAATAGGCCTAAGTGTTTCCTTAATTGGGCTTTCTTCTTTTCCTTGGTGAAATGAATTTGATCAGAGTTTAACATTTTCCTATAATATTCCAAGGCAAACAATCTCATAATAACATACTTAGGCAGTTCGAAAGGAGGAAGTTCACAACCATAGATTCAGATCTCAGTGTGATTCTGGTACAAGTACCAGTCACCTATCTTGTACTACTTTGACAGCTGAAGGATTCTCTTGATTTCATCACTAATCCTAGGAGGAGGACTTCCTGTCAGCATGGTGGTCAAAGGGTGGACAAACTAGTCAATGAATTCATTGTATGAATAGGGACAAGTATAAGAATAGTAGAAGATGGAAGTCCAAAAAATGGCTGATCTGTGATTACCCTTTGTATCAAATTTATTTACAGAGAATGGGAACTTCTGAGACTGATAGTAAAGGAAAATGTTATATATGACTGTAGAATACTTGAATACCTTTTCATTTTCTAGCCTCATCAACTGGTCATGGATTTTCTTAGAAATGAAAGTAGCATAGTTATATTTGACAGCAAGAGGTTGACCAGGGGAAAAATGGACATTAAAACTAGAGTCAATTCATCCACATACTCACTAGTGTTGAAACCCATGACTGCAACTATCATATTGACTATATTTTTGCCTATCTCTGTGAAGAAAGATGCCACGTAGGGAGGAGGATCTTTGGGTTGATGTTGTTTATCCATAAAAGTTTGGGAAAGGCGACCAAGTTTAGATTGGGTCAATTTAGATGCTTTCTCAATAATTATCCAAGGGAAATGGGGATGAGGTTTTGACCGGGCTGAAACTATAGCATTTCGTTGATTGAATCTGCAGTAATTGTGAAGAGAACAATTTGATTGTGGGACATTATTGCTGTGAGGGTGGGATTATATTTGGCTTGACATTGATGGATAATGTCAGGGAAAATGCGCATAGAAGGGAACATGTACCTTTGGAGATTTGATTCCTAAAGTCCTATGGTATCAGAGCCATTCATGTAATTGTCCCAGCATTGACAAAACAATTTCAAGGAGATTTTATTAGTTTCAAGGTCTTTTATTTGAAAATCTTTATTTGCTAAGGGCAGATAATCCAAATCTCTATGAGCAGTAGTGATAGGAGGTATATTGAGGGCCACAGGGGTTTCCATTTCTGGTTCTTGTGGATTCAGATAGGAAAATGGGGTTTTCAAGTAGAGTTGGTGAAAATAGAGGGTCTTGGGAGTCTTCAATTCTAAATTCCACAACTAAATTATAATGAATTTTGGGTTTTTCAAAGTAATCACAGAGGAAATCAAGTATTTACATGGTTTCTAGAAGGAAATTGGTAAATACCTATTTTTAAATGATGGGCAATGGAGTGTAGGTTCACTGGGTGAAAATGGTGGACTGGAGCAGCATCAAACTAAAAATTTTATGGTGGTTGATGGTTGGAGTACAAGCTAGTTGACTTCTACATTCTGGCTGCATGCATGAGTTTTTAGAATAATGACAGAAAACCGTTTGAACTTTGTTTTTATGCAAACTCAAAGCTTTTGGTGGGTTCATGATATGGATAGGTGGCATTAGCGGGGAGGCGACTTGACATTTTATCTTTAGCAAGAGGCAGTAAGTGGGTTTCATTGCATTGCTAGTGGAAGGTAAGTGGTATTTGGGCAGGACCGTGTGATTGCATATGCTACTTGACACATAGCAATGGTATAATTCATGAAGCCACTCACCATTGCACGCTAAAAGTTGACCACAGAGGATCGTTGGAAGTGTAGGATACGATCAGACAGTCGTCGGGGAGATGAAGTGACTGGCAGATACAGATGGCGGACCCGATATAAATTAAATAGAATAATCATATCGGGGGTGATTCAATTGGTTATCTATTTATTAATTAGTCTGAATGACTTAATTGATCCTCATTAAATGGTGGTGGGGTTGGGTTCTTAATTAACTATGAATTAGTTAATTAATCTCATTTTTTTTTTTATAATTATATTTAATTGAGGGGCAAGATATATAATGATTTAGGGTTTTGTATAATGATATAATACAGGCATGGGTAATTTTGTTTTATAGGGGAATTATATAATAAACATTAGTGGTTAATATGACAAAGTGAATGGGAAAGCAGTAAGTTCATTATTTTCGAAAAGTGTTTCATTGTATAACATATTACTAAGGCTAAAGTGTACAAAAGGGTTTTCATGCATATTTGTTTCAATTTCCCTAAGTAAAATAGGATTTTACTTAGGAAAAGTTTTATCAAAGGAATGAGTGATCTTATGGGGGGGGGCAATGTTGATGAAGGGACTTAAGTACTTTAGGTATTTCCAATTATTGGGCTGAGGGTTCGGTCCCTCCAAAAGTTAGAGAAATGCTCTGAGCCCTTCTAACTCTGGTAATTACCTTTAGTACTTAGGGAATTAGTGAAGATTTTTAGGGGAATGGGTAGGGAAGTTAATTATTTTGACTTTGAATGTTGAAGTGCCTTTCCATGTGATACATGCCTTTGCCTAGTGATGAAAGTAAAAGATTTAAACATTTAAACTTATCATTCACCACATATTTATTCTGCAACCATCATCTACTTACCCTACCTACTTTACCCTAGCATTTTCACTTCTTTATTAGGGTGCACTTAGACTAGCAAACCCTTATCAAACTTTCTTTTCTTTTACATAGTGATATCTATCTAAATCTACACTTATTACATCCAAGGGATTAGATTAAACTATTGAGCTGTTTTTATTTACTCTACCTATCTACTTATCTACCAAGATTAAACTGTTTGGTCAGATCTTTATCCTCTACTTCTAAAACATGAAATTGAAAACATGAAATAACCAATTTTAAAATGTTTGGTTAGCCATGAATTGTGGCATGGTTGACAAGCTGCACATAATATTTTATTATACAAAAGTAGAAAAGTAGTGGCATTTAGACTTGCACACTTTCCCGGTCTTTTATTTTTGTTGGGGTTCATTTTCTTTCATTTTTAGACCTCTTTTTTATACTTTTCACACTTTTATTATTTTTCTAGGGTATACCCTCTTTAAATTTTTAAATTTTTTGATTTTTTCTATAAATATGGAAAAACTTTGCAACAAGTAAAGGTATGAACATATTTCAAAGCTAAACCAAGTCAATCATGATATATGACAGCTATTGGTATAACGGTGTAACAGTGGCTCCACTTGGGGATGGCCTTTCCTGGTGGAAAGTCAAGAACAGTAGATTAGTGACCTCTGAATGGCTGTGATTGTGCCCTATAATCTTCCTCTTTCCTGCTGATTTATGTATATCTATGACAGTAATACTTTTGAAGCTTAGGGCCTTTTCTTTGGGCTTCAACCGCAAAATCCTAATGTCCAATCAACAGTATGACATTACAACAGATTTAGTATGTATTGTGAAGAACATGGTAACATTAGTAACTAGCATCAAAGTAATGCTTCAACATCCGACCATTGACTGGTCCTCCTTCTACTTTTGTACCATCTAACTCTTTAAGAAAATATGCATTGTTTCCTATGAAAGCATAGACGATGTATGGTACTTTCCATAGGAAGTTAAACTTCCCATGTTTCCCTTTGTCCTCTCTTCTTGAATCCAATCTTAACACTTTATCTCCAAGGTATAAATCTTCTTCTTGGTTCTTTTTTCAAATATATTCTTAAGTTTCTCCTGCAACACTTGGGATCTTTGGTACACCTCCTCCCTGGTTTGCTGCAAATTGATGGTCTAGTTTATCCTTCTTTGAATATCATTAGGTTCCACTTGAGTTTATTGGAGTATTTTCATGACAGGAACTCCTAATGATGAAGTAAAAATAGCCTCCATGCCATATACTAACTCATACGGGCTAGTTCCAATGGATTTTTTGGTTGTAAGCCTATCTACCCGCAAAGCATTGATCAATTTTTTGCTCCAAGTTTTCTTATTTTCTTCCAACAATTTTTTGATGATATTAATTAGACTCTTGTTGGAAGATTGTACCAGTCCATTCCCTTGAGGGTAGTAGGTTGTGGAATGGCCTTGTGTAATGTGATACTTGTTACATAAATTAATCATTTTCTTTAACTTTAAGGCTATAACATTATTGGTAATGATTTTAGTGGGACAACTAAATCTGGACAAAATATTGATCTCTAGGAAACCTGTGATCACAATGTCATTGGCTTGTCTGGAGGGAATGGCTTCTATCCATTTAGTAAATAGTCAGTGGCAGTGACTATCCATTTGTGTTGGCCAGAAGAGGGTGGATGAATTTCTCCATTGAAGTCAAGACCCCATTGTTGAAAAGCTTTCTCAGTGCAAATGGGTTTTAAGGGTAAAGGTAAAAATTTTATTTTTCCTTCAAAGATTTGACATTTATGGCAAGAAGTTACAAATATATTCACATCTGCAAACAAGTTTGGCCAATAGAATCCGGCCCTTAGGATCTTGTCTATAGTTGACTTCCAATAGAGATGTCCACCACAGTCTCCTGCATGAAATTCATGGAGAGCCTTGTCAGCTTCATCTTTTAATAAACAATTTAATAAAATTCCTTCATGATTTTTCCAAAAAAAGAGTATTATCTAAGATGCAAAACTTTGAAGCTTTCATTTTCAAAAACCTATTATTGGTTTTGGATAACCCTGGAGGAGCCTATAGGTTTTGTAAAACATAAATTATATCAGCATACCAAGGTGAATCTAAAAAGGCCTAGCTGATTTGTGGAGTTGCCATCTCCTGTTCGTTATCCAATTCATTTATGTCTATGGCTTGACAATTAGTTTCTGTCATGAGTTTAGCCAATCCCTGACCTTTTATTAGCTTGGTAGTTTTTATCTCTATATCATACTCTAAGATAGTAGCTATCCATTTTCATCTTTTACCATCAACTCCATCCTGAGTTAGGATGTCTTTGACTACTGACTTAGGAACATAACCTATTACATGAGAGTATAATATGTAGACTCTGAAATCTTTAATAGCTTTTACCAGTGAAAACTCTTGTTTCTCCATTATTTTGTATTTTAATGATGCATCTATGAATTCTTTACTAAAAAAGGCTATAGGTTTTTCACATCCTTGATCATCCTTTTGTAATAAAACTACAGCTATGGTGTGTTCTGATGTAAAAGAAAAAATGATGAAATCTCTATCAAATTGTGGATTTGTGAGGACTTGTGTTCTGGTTAAGGCCATTTTAATTTCTTCAAATGATTGCTTGGCCTCTATTGTCCATTTGATACTTGAATCCTTTTTTAGCATGTTATTTAGTAATCTAATGAGTTCAGCTAAGTTATAAATAAATCGTCTTGAAACATTTATCTTCCCTAGGAAAGCCTGAAGTTCTTTGATACTTCTTGGATGGGGTATCTGTAAAATAGCTTCGATCTTGGAAGGGTCAATTTGAATGCCATATTTGGAAATAATGTCACCTAAAAGTTGACCCTCCTCCAGACCGAACAAGGACTTCTTTGGATTCAAAGAAATGCCATATTTTCTTCATTTTAAAAAGACTTTCCTAAGATGTTCCAAGTGTTGTTGTTTCGATTTAGAAAAAATAGTTAGATCATCTAGATATATAACAAGAAAATCATGAATTTCTTTGGAAAAGTCAATGTCCAGCTCTTTGGAAGGTTACTCCTGTGTTTTTTAGTCCAAATGGCATTTTGATGTATATGGAAGTACCCCATGGTGTTGTAAAAGTAGTTTTCTCTCGGTCATCATGATGAACCAAGATTTGGTTATATCCTGAAAACCCATCTAAAAGTGAAATTCTAGAAGAACCCACTACCCTTTGTAAAATATTATCCATTTTGGGTAAAGGATAGTTATCTTTAAGAGAGACCTTATTTACATTTCTCAGATCAACACATAACCTTATTTCCCTAGTTTTCTTCTTAGTAGGTACCAAGTTAGACATCCACTCTGAAAATCTAATATGAGCAATAATCCCTGCTTCATACATGTGTTTGACTTCTTTCTCAATTGATGGTAATAGCATGGGGTTAATTCTTCTGAGTTTCTGTTTAAAGGGCTTTTGATTTTCTTTCAGAGGTATAGTGTGCTAAATGATAAAAGTGTCATAGGATTTCAAATCTTCATAATTCTAGGGAAAAACATCTTGGAATTCCCTCATAATTTCAACATACTTTAGCTTCTGATCAGGAGGTAAACATTTTGACAATTTTATCATTTTTGGATTATCTTGTGTTCCTAAGTTGTACTCTTCGATATCTGCTTCTAATGGCTCCATTTTAGGTTTCCTTGGAATGTCATTGGAGTCAAACAGATCTTCTACAAGAGTCAATCCTTTGGGTAAATGATTGTCCTTTAGGTTGATAATCTCTGTTTCTTCTTCAATTATTTCATCTAGGTCCATTTGTTTCAGGCCTTGAATTTCTTTTTGTGTGAATTTTGTGGGACGAAACATATTTATTCAATTTTGTTGTGAAATGTTAATTTCTACCTCATTTATTTGATTAGAACTAATAATTGTATCAACATCTATGTTATTGTTAGAAAACTCTTCATCTAAATTTAAAAAATTATTAATCTACTTATCACTATCAAAAACCTACCACTCCTTCAGATTATCAGGGATGACTGGTCTATGCCTAATCTCAAAAGTATATTGATGATTAGGTTGAAAAGTTAATTTGTAGGTGTTGGCAAACATGGCTAGGCTGTGGGCTTGCATGTTGTGTTTTCTAGGGATATTTGCAAGCTGGGTTTCCAAAAAAGTGTTGAGAATTTCTATGATTGTTCCTCTATAATATCCTAGTCTAGGATCCCTAGTTGAGTAAGATCCTTTAATCTGTTTAATTATTAGTTCTGAATCTCCCATGACAGACACCCTGATTGCTCCTAATTTTTTAACAAGTTTAAGACCCAACAAGAGAGCCTCATATTCTTCCATATTATTGGTGCATCTAAAATTTAATCTCTAGGCATGGCCTTCAGCATGATCATTTTCTAAATTGTACACCCAAATTCCTGCTCCTTCTCCTAGTTTATTGGATGACACATCAAATTCTAAATGTCAAAGGATTTCATGCTAATAATTTGTGTCTGGGGTAGTAGGAACTTGTTTAACCGAGGGATCTGGGTTTTCATTTTCATCTAACTTTTCATTGTTATCTGATATTTCCTAAATATGAACACTTGATTTTTCTTTTTCAATTTCTTTTGGTTCTACTGCTAAAACCTCTAAAGTATTGGAAGAACTGGCTTCTGCATTGTAAAGAATGAGTGAATCCATATCAGAGTGTACTAAGTAGATAGGGAAACTTTGGGGTCTTTCCTGACTACTTACTATGTATTTCATCAATGTTTCTCTGTATAGTTTCTTTGGTTGTCCAAAAATTGATATAGTGGCATGACATATCCAATTGAAGAGATCCCAGAAGCTTAGCACCCTAGGATCTGGACAATACTATGCCATATTTGGGTGGTATATTTGCTATCACTATGTCCATTAAAATTGTTTTTGCAGGGTATTGAACCAATGAAACACACAAGTCTTTTATCAGTCCTAAACATCTCACCTAACTAGAATCAAAAGAAAAGAAATCTTTGTATGGTCTAGTGATGTCTAGGTCTAGTATTTATATTACATACTTGGGCATGAGATTATGAGATGCACTAGAGTCAAAAATGGCATTGTGAAGAATCTTATCATGTATGTTTAAGCTCACATTGAAGGGAAGAACTCCTCCTTCAAATGGTTTTCCATTCACTTCTGGACCAGAGATTAATTCAGGCTAGTCATTAAAAAGATTAACTGAGTCTTCAGTTCCAGTAATTTTCAGTGATCTATAGATTTGAGTTCAGTAGGAATCATGTTTATCTAATTCAGATAATGCACAGAAATTTTTAGCTTACCTACTTCTATTTCTAGATTAAAAGGTTTTTCTATTTGGGCCTTTGGATTTTGAGCAGCAATATTCTCTCTATTTTTCAGTGTTTTCTATGTTTTTCTCCTTTTCAGGAGTAGAATCATGGTTTGTTGATTCTCCTAAATCAATCTTTGGAGGTTCTTCCACAGTTTCCTTGGAGGTAAGGGAAGTGGAGGCATGTTTATTGTTTGGTTTATTATCAGAGACATCTTCAATTATGGGGTTAGAAGGATTAATGTTTGATCTAGAAATAATTTGTACAGGTTTGATTGCTGTCTTACCTTTTTTGGCACTAATTTGGAACCATTTTCTTGTTCGTTTCAGGGACATCAATTCTCCTACTTCTTAGATTGTATTGCTTGTGCACCTCAAATATGGTTGAGTCATATCCTTATCTAAATTCAAACGATTCCCATGATTGGGTTTGGAACTATTTAAGTATGTGGGCCTCTTGATCATCTTGCGATAAGAAAACTTCTCCTTCATCATCAAGCCCCATCAGATTAATTTGAATATCTTCTTTTTGGCCTTCAGAGTAGGAAGCTTCTGCATAGTTCTCCTGGAAAGGGGGTCTAATGTTTTGGTCAGGACCATTCTTTCTAGTGTTTAGGTTTTGATTTTTTCTGAAATTAGGATTTCTCCCTGTATTAGCTTGCTAGCTATCCCAAGGAGATTTCCTTTCAATTGTCTCCACTCTGTCTCCTAGTCTATCCATTCCTTTAATTATGGCATCTAGCTTTTGTTCAAAGGGTGCGATTTCTTCCTTTAATGGCATCCTCCTTTCACTCCTAGCCTTGGCTCTTTTAGATAGCAGGTTGCATTCAACACTGGCTGCTATGCTTTTCATATCTTCCAATGTAAGGGGGTTTCGTTCTCTCAGCTGGAAATCCATATTAGAATCAAATACATCTGGGAATTTGATTAAGGCTAAGCTAGGTGGGGGTATAAGATCTAGTGGGATGGCATTATACACACTATTGAATATAGTGCAATAGTCCTACAAAATTTCTTGTGGTCCTCTTCTTAGGTTTTCGTATTCAAATAGAAACTGAAGGGGGTCTTTTCTTTTCACCCACCTTTTCAGGAATTGCTGATAGAGAGTTCTTAGGCTATCTATATTATTTGTTGTTAAGGCTATGAACCAGGTTCTAGCTTCCCCAGATAAACTTTGAACGAATATTCTCATTGGCACATCAGCGGTATCTATTTCATAAATTTCAAAATAATCAGCCATCTTCTTGGTGTGTTGTTGGCCTGTATAGGTTCCACTGCCATCAAAAGTGGTGATCTTATTTTGGTATTCCTAGGGCGTGGAACCTAAATTTGCTGGTAGTACCAGGGGGCATATCTGTTGGCCATTGCAGTTGGTAATGGTGAAAAAAAAGCTGGGGTTGGAATAACAGTGGATGTTTGAGTGATGGATGGAGAGCTAGAGGTGATGGTCAAATGTGGAGTGGTTTGAGGTTGGGAGATATGAGGGAATGATAATGAGCTTGCAGAAACAGAAGTGATTACAGAGGGATTAGGGCTTCCTTCAGTGGTAAGATCAGATTGTGGTGAGTTCTGCAAATGTCTATCAATTGACAAATGGGCTGCTTGGATTTCTAGTTCTCGAATGAAATCTAGTTCTTGGACTAGGTCTGCTAATTCAAAATTGGATGAAGTCCTAAACAAAGAGGCTCCAAAGTACTCATAAAAGGGTAGGTCTTCGAGGTAAATCCACTTAATAGGACAAGATGAGAATCTGAATGTGGGTCGAGGACTAATAGAACTTTCTTGACTTCTAAGAATTCTAGGGATCAGATTGGGGTTCTCAAACACTTGTGGTGGATTCAGATCAGGATTAGCTCTAGTGAAATGAGTCCTTTCTGAAGCTAGTTTTTTTGGTTTTTTTTTTTGGTTTTCTTAACAAATATCAAAAACAATTTCTATTATTTCTTTAAGATGCTTTTAGATTTAAGGTTTAAATTTTCTTAAAGGTTTTTTTTGACTCAGGAATTGTCCTTCCCCAGTGGAGTGCCACTATGTTATCACTCATATTTTCCTTGAAGTTGTTAAAAGAAGGAAAGGGGTCCGAGGTAACCACAAACCAAACTTTTAAGTACAAAATCTAGCCAATTTGTAGGTAGAGAGGGCTCTCTCTTTATGATTTAACTTTTTTTATGGGATATTAGCCTAATTATGAAAGCTTGGTGGGTTTTGATTTTGTTTGGTGGTGGAATTCAGGAGCAAATGGATAGAACAAGGTATTTCAAGCCATTGGGTTATGGAGTCAACTGAAGATGGCTTAACTGGATTAGGTTGATTTAACAAAGGATAATTTCACAGGGCAAGATAGCTAAACAAAAGACAAATGATAGCTAAAAGTGGGTGGATTGGTCTTGAACAGGGAGGAAGAGCAATCAACAATACTTCAACAAAATCCAAGATGAAAGAAAGAGGGTGTTCATTAACAAAAATCAATTAAGTATTCTTTGTTAAATGGTCACAGTGATAAACTATGAAATCAGGGAGCAATTAAGAATTCCCTACCTATAATAGCTTGGAAGAAAACATTAAGAAACTAAATGATTTTAAAGACAGAATGTAGTAAAGCTCTTTCTGAAATATAATTTTCCATTTATCATTCAGATATGAAACACATATAAATATTTATTAAACCATAAAAACTATAAAAATGCAAGATATAGAATACTTATTTATTTCTCGTTTGACGGAGGTATCCTGTAAAATTCCTTTGCTTGATTACTTTGTTCCAACCAGCCATACAAGAGTTGTTCAACAACACTTCAATTCGAAAAGTAAATTGTTTACAACAATGTTTAAGAATCCACCCTCAGTACTTCGAATAAGGAAGTACTTATACAAAATTTACATCAAAATATCTCCTAACTAAGAGAGATACATTCTAGGAAAACTAAATATCTTTTACATGAATATAGAGACAGATGGTCTTGAAAGTAGAAACTGAATGTGAATTGCTTGTTGTTGTCCCTATTTTTTTTGAAGGAGCTGAAGGTAGGTCCTATGAGTATACATTTTGTTGTCTTTCTCATAATTCTATGCTGGATGATTGATTTTAGCTTTTCACTGATACACTTTTACCTATGACTGATACTCTTTACCTATTTTACCATCATTCATCCTTTTTTACCAAAATTGACTATGGTAAATACTTCAATTTACTTCACTTTTTACCTTGGTAAATCATAAGATGTATGTCATGCTGGTCCACCAATCATCTCTCAGTATTCTTGTCCTTGTCAATTTTTTGTAGATTTCATATGCTTTTGTATATTTTACAAAATTTCGTTGCACTAGAAATAAGTGCTTCACTTCATGCTCAATGTAAAAATTGTTCTCCAAACTATCATAGAGAACTCTCCCTGTGGGCAATGCCTTGACTGCATACGAACTATCCTGACTGTTAGCTTGCTGATGTAATTTGTTGACATAATCATTCTGAAACATTAGCTTGTCATTGATGACTAAAGGACTTGGAGGTTCTTTACTTTGTAAGATGCCAAATTTCTCCATGAACTCATCTATGTATTCCTACATATTTTGACATTTGCATTCCAGGCTTTGCATTAGACTCCTTTCGGTTAATACTTTCTTCATTTCAAGGATGGTAGTAGTCCTATCCTCAATGTTTAATTGTTCCAACTAATGCCTATTTCTACTGTTTAGAAAGTTTATTGATATGATAGCTTCTTCAGGCTTCCTTCCTAGGTCTTCCTTGGTTTTTCAATCACTTGAAGAGAAACTTTCACTAAGTCAATTTGTTCAAAAATTATTTGAATTGATGACCAAATATCATTGATTGAATCAGTGATATTGGTCCATAATATCTTTTTGATATCAGTCAAAGGCTTTTGAAATGTAAGATCTTTTTCCAGTGTTTTAATTTTTTGAGTCAAGCCTTTGTTTTTTCTCATCTCTTCGGGAAAATTGAATTTTGATACATCATATTTTTGCTCTAAAGTAATGAATTTCTCTTTTACTTTTTGAAGTTCAGTGACTTGGAGCTTCATTTCCTCCATGGACTTGATAAACTCTTCCATGCTCTGATTTGAGGTTCCTACCTGTAATGTACTTGTACCTATTACTTCTATAGCTGCAGTTGTTACGAAAGGGACATTTGGTGCTAAAGCAGTTGCCAATGTAGAAGGGACTGCTGTAGAAATCACTGGCTCTACATTTCGAGGCTATGTGATCGACTCACTCTACCTGCTTTGTAGTATTTTCTATAATTCTTGCTCTATCTCTTTTAGTTTCTCATTTAGCTTAGGACCAAGTCCATAAGCTCTTCTTCATTTTTCTTCTCAATCACTTTAGCAGTCTAAGGGTGAATGAGTGTTGGAAATTTCAACTACTTTCTTAGTGCATCTATATCTTCATTCTTTTTCTTTATTAGGCTTTTTGTAGCCTTGATATCCTTTGTGTTATGGCACAACTCAATAATCAATTCCTCTAATGATTTATTCTATTTCCCTTTGCCTGTGAGGAGGCCTTTTCTATGTGCAATTGGGCAATAGTGTTGTCCAATGAATTTTTCAACCTATGTGCCATCATTGCCTTGTTTGTCAATGTAGAATAAACCATCTCCCCTTTTTGCTTATGCAGTTCTATCTAATCTATGGGGTAGATATCTTTAGCTAAAACCTCAAAATCAATCTTGAGGTAGTCAGCAAACGACTTGGGCTGCTACACTGTGGGCTTTAGAAAGCTCATTTTCATTTTGCCTTCTTTGATGTCATAAGCTGAAATCAATCTGGTTTGATTTTTAGGGGCCATCTTCAAGTATTAAGCATAGGTTTGGGCCTTTAGCTGCTCATTCTTGGTCTTTATCTCCTTGAATTTTCCTTTTATGTCTATGATCTTCTCATATGAAGATCTGAAAGATGAAACTTTGGCACTTTGCTGTGTTTCAAGGTCTTGTCTTTGTGAAGTGGAAGGTGTCCCACCTATTTGGAATGTATGTATATTGTCTCCACCTTCTTTCCTCAAACTCCCTGTTGTTTCTCAAATAATTCTTCCTCTGAATATGGATTTAGCTTGTGCCTCTTAACACCAGGTTGGTCTGAAGGACCACTGGGAGGGGTAGCTACTTCCCTATTTCATTTCAAGTCCTTTTCCTCATTCAGAGGAGTCTCCACAATGGTGGGGTTTCCCATATTAACCTGAGTTGGATGAGGCTATGGTGGAGCTTGTTCTTCAAAGATTTTATGCTGCTCTGACATCTTTGATTGTTCTAAGGCTGGAGTACTTGTTCCCTGGTCTTCTTCCTGTGGTGGTTCTGTTAGGGGAGCACTAGTTTCCTTTGTATGCCTTTGAGAAGTCTCTATTGTAGAGGCACTAGGCTCTAGTGTTGGCCTTTGAGTAGATTCAACTCGTACATGTTCACAAGAGTCTAAGTCGAGTCTCTTTTCTAAGTCTTTCATCACATTCTCTACCTCAACTTGATCACTATACATTTCAACTAGAGTTCCTTCCCTCCATTCGTCCATATTTTCATACTATTATATCTCAAGGATTCTATGATGGATATAGGGTGATAGCTTATGTTTCATTCTCCTATCACAAATGAAACCTTGTGGATCATATTTCCAGGCAAAGCTTTTCTTTAGTCTCATTTTTGTTTCTATGATTTATTATGCTCTTTTCCTTGCTTCTCTATTGTTGTACACAAATGGGCCTAAGTGGTATTTAATACTCAATTGGGATTTCTTCTTTGCCTTGGTGAAATGAATTTGATCAGAGTTTAACATTTGCCCATAATATTCCAACGAAAACAATCTCATAGGAACATACTTAGGTAGTTTGAAAGGAGGGAGCTCACAACCATAGATTCATATCTTACTGTGATTCTAGTACAAGTACTAGTCACCTATCTTGTACTACTTTGATAATCGAAGGATTCTCTTGATTTCATCACTAATCCTAGGAGGAGGACTTCGTGTCAGCATGGTGGTCATAGGGTGGACAAACTTGTCAATTAATTCATTGTATGAATAGGGACAAGTATAAGAATAGTGGAAGATGGAAGTCCAAAAAATGACTAATCTGGGATTACCCTTTGTATCAAGTTTATCTACAGAGAATGGGAACTTGTTAGACTGATAGAGAAGGAAAATGTGATATATGACTGTAGAATACTTGAATGCCTTTTCATTTTCTAGCCTCATGAACTGGTCATGGATATTCTCAGCAATAAAAGCAACATAGTTATATTTGACAACAAGAGGCTGACTAGGGGTAAAAATGGACATTAATACTAGAGTCAATTCATCCAGATACTCACTAGTGTTGAAACCCATGACTGTAGCTATTATATTGACTATATTTTTACCTATCTCTGTGAGGAATGATGCCACACAGGGAGGAGGATCTTTGGGTTGATGTTATTTATAGATAAAAGTCTAGCAAAGGCAACTGAGTTCAGATTGGGAAAATTTAGATGCTTTCTCTACTAATTATCCAAGGGAAATGGGGTGAGGTATTGATCGGGCTGAAACTATATCATTTCATTGATTGAATCTGCAGTAATTGTGAAGAGAATAGTTTGATTGGGGGACATTATTGCTATGAGGGTGGGATTATAATTGGCTTGACATTGATGGATAATGTTAGGGAAAACGCACACAGAGGGGAGCATTTACCTTGGGAGATTTGATTCCCAAATTCCTATGGTATTAGAGCCATTCATGTAATTGTCCTGACATTAACAAAATACTTTCAAGGAGCTTTTATCAGTTTCAAGGTCTTTTATTTGAAAATATTTATTTGCTAAGGGAAAATAATACAAATCTCTATGAGGAGTAGTAATAGGAGGTATATTGAGGGCCACAACGGTTTCCATTTCTGTTTCTTGTGGATTTAGATAGGAAAATGGGGTTTTCAAGTAGAGTTGGTGAAAATAGAGGGCCTTGGGAGTCTTCAATTCTAAATTCCACAACTGAATTGTAATGAATTTTTGGTGTTTTTAAAGTAATCACAAAGGAAATCAAGTATTTACAGGGTTCCTAGAAGGAAACTGGTAAATACTTGTTTTTAAGTGACAAGAAATGGGGTGCAGGTTCATTGGGTGAAAATGGTGTACTGGAGCAGTGTCGAACTGCAAATTTTAGGGTGGCTGATAGTTGGAGTAGGAGCTGGTCGACTTCTACGTTCTGGTTGCATGCATGATTTTTCATAATAAGGACGAAAATCTGTTTGAACTTTGTTTTTATGCAAAGTCAAAGCTTTTGGCAGGTTTGTGATATGGACAGGTGGCGTTAGCGGGAAGGTGACTTGGCGTTTTGTCTTTAGCGGGAGGCAGTGAGTGGGTTTCATCGCACCGCTAGTGGAGTGTAAGTGGTATTTGGGTAGGATCGCGTGATTCCATACACTTCTTGACACGTAGCAATGGTACAATTTATCAAAACTGCTCACCATCGCACACTAAAAGTTGAACACAAATGTCGATGTGATATGTGTGATGACCATAGGAACTGTGGGATCTGACCAGATGGTCGTCAAGGAGATGAAGTGACTGGTAGATACGTAGGGCGGGCTCGATATAAATTAAAAATATTAATCATATCGGGGGTGATTTGATTGGTTATCGAGTTATTAAATAGTCTGAATGACTTAATTAATCCTCATTAAATGGTGGCACGGTTGGGTTCTTAATTAGCTATGTATTAGTTAATTAATCCTATTTATTTATTTGTTTTATGGTTATATTTAACCAAGGGGTGGGATATATAATGATTTGGGGTTTGTATAATAATATAATAAAAGCATGGGTAATTTTTTTTTATAGGGGAATTATATAATAAACATTAGTGGTTAATATGACAAAAGTGAACGAGAAAGTGCTAAGTCCAATATTTTCCAAAAGTGTTTCATCATATAACATATTACTTAGGCTAAAGTGTACAAAAGGGTTTTCATGCAGATTTGTTTCAATTTCACTAAGTAAAATAGGATTTTACTTAGGAAAAGTTTTATCAAAGGAATGAGTGATCTTATGGGGGGGCACAATGTTGATGAAGGGACTTAAGTACTTTAGGCATTTCCAATTATTGGGCTGAGGGTTTAGTCCCTCCAAAAGTCAAAGAAATGCTCTGAGCCCCTCTAACTCTGGTAATTACCTTTAGTACTTAGGGAATTAGGGAATATTTTTAGGGGAATGGGTAGGGAAGTTAATTATTTTGACTTTGAATGTTGATGAGCCTTTCCATGTGATACATGTCTTTTCCTAGTGATGAAAGTAAAAGATTTAAACATTTAAACTTATCATTCACCACATATTTATTCTGCAACCATCATCTACTTACCCTACCTACTTGACCCTAGCATTTTCACTTCTTTATTAGGGTGCACCTATACTGGAAAACCCTTATCAAACTTTATTTTCTTTTACATAGTGATATCCATCTAAATCTACACTTATTACATCCAAAGGCTTAGATTAAACTGTTGAGCTCCTTTTATTCACTCTACCTATCTAGTTATCTAATAAGATTAAACTGTTTGGTCAGATCTTTATTCTCTACTTCTAAGACATGAAATTGAAAACATGAAATAACCAAGTTTAAAATGTTTGTTTACCTATGAATTGTGGTGTAGGTGACAAGTTGCACACAATATTTGATTATACAAAAGTAAAAAAGTAGTGGCATTTAGACTTGCACACTTTCGTGGTCTTTTATTTTTGTTGGGGTTCGTTTTCTTTCATTTTTTTGACCTCTTTTTTATTCTTTTTCTAGGGTGTACCCTCTTTACATTTTTTTAATTTTTTAATTTTTTGACAAATGTGGAAAACTTTTGCAACAAGTAAAGATATGAACATATTTCAAAGCTAAACCAAGTCAATGATGAAATATGACACCTATTGGTATAGGGGCATAACAATGGCTCCACTTGGGGATGGCTTTTCCTGGTGGAATGTCAAGAACAGTAGAATAGTGGCTTCTGAATGACTGTGACTATGCCCTGCAATCTTCCTCTTGCCTGCTGCTTTATGTATATGTATGACAGTAATACTTCTGAAGTTTAGGGCCTTCTCTTTGGGCTTCAACCCCAAATCATATTGTCCAATTAACACTATGACATTAGAAAAGATTAATATGTATTCTGAAGAACATGGTAACATTGGTAACTAGGATCAAAGTAATGCTTCAACATTCGACCATTGATTGGTCATCCTTTTACTTCTGTACTGTCGAACTCTTTAATAAAATATGCATTGTTTCCTCTGAAAGCATAGATGATGTATGGTCCTTTCCACAAAAGGTCAAACTTCCCATGTTTCCCCTTGTCCTCTCTTCTTGAATCCCATATTAACACTTCATCTCCAAGGTAGAAATCCTCTGCCTTTGTTCTTCTGTCAAATATCTTCTTAAGTTTCTCCTGCAACACTTGGGATCATTGGTACACCTCCTCCTTAGTTTGGTACAAATTGATGGTCTAGTTTATCCTTATTTGAATATCATTAGGTTCCACTTGAGTTTCTTGGAGTATTTTCATGACATAAACTCCTAATAATGAAGGAAAAACAACTTCCATGCCATATACTAACTCATAGGGACTAGTTCCAATGGATTTTTTTTGTTGTAAGCCTTTCTGCCCACAAAGTATTGATCAATTTTTTGTTCCAAGTTTTCTTATTTTCTTCCAATAGTTTTTTGATGATATTAATTAGACTCTTGTTGGAAGATTTTGCGAGTCCATTCCCTTGAGGGTAGTAGGCTGTGGAATGGCCTAGTGTAATGTGATACTTGTTACATAAATTAATAATTTTCTTTGACTTGAAGGCTACAACATTATCGGTAATGATTTTAGTGGGACAACCAAATCTGGACAAAATATTGGTCTCTAGGGAACCTATGATCACAGTGTCATTGGCTTGTCTAGAGGGAATGGCTTCTATCCATTTAGTAAAATAGTCAATGGCAGTGAGTATCCATTTGTGTTGGCCAGAAGAGGGTGGATGAATTTCTCCAATGATGTCAAGACCCCATTGTTGAAAAGGTTTCTCGATGGAAATGGGTTTTAAGGGTAAAGGAAATGATTTTTTTTTGCCTTCCAAGATTTGAAATTTATGCCAAGAAGTTACAAATCTCTTCACATCTGCAAACAAGGTTGGCCAATATAATCCAGCCCTTAGGATGTTGTCTAAAGTTGACCTCCAATAGATATGTCCACCAAAGTCTCCTGCATGAAATTCTTGGAGATCCATGTCAGCTTCATCTTTTAATATACAATTTAATAAAATTCCTTCATGATTTTTCCAAAAAAGAGTATTATCTAAGATGCAAAACTTTGAAGCTTTCATTTTCAAAAATCTATTCTTGGTTCTGGATAACGCTGGAGGAGCCTGCAGGTTTTGTAAAACATAAATTATATCAGCATACCAAGGTGAATCTGAAAAGGCCTAGCTGATTTGTGGAGTCGCCATCTCCTACTCGTTATCCAGTTCATTTATGTCTAGGGCTTGAAAATTAGTTTCTATCATGAGTTTAGCCAATCCTTGACCTTTTATTAGCTTGGTAGGTTTTATCTCTATATCATACTCTAATATGGTAGCTGTCCATTTTCCTCTTTTGCCATCAACTCCATCTTCAGTTAGGATGTCTTTGACTACTTCATTAGGAATAGAAGCTATTACATGAGAGTATAATATTTAGACTTTGAAATTTTTAATAGCTTTTACCAGTGCAAAAGCTTGTTTCTCCATTATTTTTTATTTTAATGATGCATCTCTAAGTGCATTACTAAAAAAGGCTATAGGTTTTTAACATCCTTGATCATCCTTTTGTAATAAAACAGTAGCTATGGTGTGTTCTGATGCAAAAGAAAAAATGATGAAATCTCTATCAAATTGTAGACTCGTGAGGACTGGTGCTCTGACTAAAGCCATTTTGATTTCTTCAAATGATTGCTTGGCCTCTACTATCCATTTGATACTTGAATCCTTTTTTAGCATGTTATTTAGTAATCTAATGAGTTCAACTAAGTTAGAAATAAATCGTCTTAAAAAATTTATCTTCCCTAGGAAAGCCTGAAGTTCTTTAATACTTCTTGGATGGGGTATCTATAAAATAGCTTCAATCCTGGAAGGGTCAGTTCAAATGCCATATTTGGAAATAATGTGACCTAAAAGTTTACCCTTCTCCATATCGAACAACGAATTCTTTGAATTCAAAGAAATGCCATATTTTCTACATTTTAAAAATATTTGCCTGAGATGGTCCAAGTGTTGTTGATCTTATTTAGAAAAAACAACAGGATCATCTAGATATATAACAAGAAAATCATGAATTTATTTGGCAAAGGCAATATCCATTGCTCTTTGGAAGGTTGCTCCTGCATTTTTTAGTCCAAATGGCATTTTGATGTATATGAAAGTACCGCATGGTGTTGTAAAAGTAGTTTTCTCTTGGTCATCAAGATGAACCAAGATTTGGTTATATCATGAAAACCCATCTAAAAGTGAAATTCTAGAAGAACCCACTACCCTTTGTCAAATATGATCCATTTTGGGTAAAGGATAGTTATCTTTAAGAGAGACCTTATTTACATTTCTCAGATCAACAAATAACCTTATTTCCCTAGTTTTCTTCCTAGTAGGTACCAAGTTAGACACCCACTCCGAAAATCTAATAGGGGAAATAATCCCTCCTTCATACATGTTTTTGATTTCTTTCTCAATTTATGCTAATAGCACAGGGTTAATTCTTCTGAGTTTATGATTAAAGGGCTTTTGATTTTGTTTCAAAGGTATAGTGTGCTGAATGATAAAGGTGTCATAGGATTTCAAATCTTTGTAACTCTAGGAAAAGACATCCTGGAATTCCTTCATAAGTTCAACATACTTTAGCTTCTGATCAGGAGGTAAAGATTTTGACAATTTTATCAGTTTTGGATTATCCCATGTTCCTAAGTTGTACTCTTCGATATCTGCTTTAGTGGCTCCATTTTAGGTTTCTTGGGAATGTGATTGGAGTCAAAAAAATCTTCTAGAGGAGTCAATCCTTTGGGTAAATGCTTTTCCTTTAGGTTGATAACCTTTGTTTCTTCTTCAATTATTTCATCTAGGTCCATTTGTTTTAGGTCTTGAATTTATTTTTGTGTGAATTTTATGGGATGAAGCATATTTATTGAATTTTCTTTTGAAATATTAATTTCTACCTCATTTATTTCATTAGAATGAATAATTGTATCAACATCTATGTTAATATTAGAAAACTATTCATCTAAAGTTAAAAAATTATTGATTTGCTTATCACTATCAAAAACCTGTCAGTTCTTTAGATTATTAGGGATGTCCGGTCTGTGCCTAATCTCAGTAGTATATTGATGAGTAGATTGAAAAGGCAATTTGCAGGTGTCGGCAAACATAGCTAGGTTGTGGGCTTGCATGTTGTGTTTTCTAGGTATAGTTGCGAGCTGGGTTTCAAAATAAGTGTTGAGAATTTCTATGATTGTTCCTCTATAATATCCCAATCTAGGATCCCTAGTTGAGTAAGTTCCTTTAATCTGTTTAATTATTAATTCTAAATCTCCCATGACAGACACCCTGATTTCTCCTATTTTTTTAAAAAGTTTAAGACCCAACAAGAGATCCTCAAATTCTGCCATATTATTGGTTTATCTAAAATTTAATCTCTAGGCATGGCCTTCAACATGATCATTTTCTAAATTTTACACCCAAACTCCTGCTCCTGCCCCTATTTTATTGACTGAGCCATCGAATTCTAAATGCCAAAGGATTTCATGCTCATAATTTGTGTCTGGGTTAGTAGGAACTTGTTTAACCATGGGATTTTGGTTTTCATTTTCATCTGACTTTTCTTTGTTATTTGATATTTCCTGAATATGGAAACTTGATTTTTCTTTTTCAATTTCTTTTGGTTCTGCTGCTAAAACCTCTAAAGTATTGGAAGGATTGGCTTCTACATTGTAAAGAATGAACGAATCCATATCAGAGTGTACTGAGTAGACGGGGAAATTTTGGGGTCTTTCATGACTACTTAATACATATTTGAGCAATGTTTCTATGTATAGTTTCTTTGGTTGTCCAAAAACTGATATAGTGGCATATGACATATCCAATTGAGGAGATCCCTTAAGCTTAGCACCTCAGTATCTGGACAATAACATGCCATATTTGGGTGGCGTATCTACTACCACTATGTCCATTAAAATTGTTTTTGCAGGGTATTGAACCAATGAAACACACAAGTCTTTTATCAGTCCCAAACATCTCACCTAACTAGAATCAAAAGAAAACAAATCTTTGTATGGTCTAGTGATGTCTAGGTCTAGATTTTCCATTACAGACTTGGTTATGAGATTATGAGATGCACCAGAGTCAAACATGGCATTGTGAAGAATCTTATCATGTATGTTTAATCTCACATAGAAGGGAGGAATTCCTCCTTCCAATGGTTTTCCATTCGCTTCTAGACCAAAGATTAATTTGGGTTGGTCATCAAAAATATTAACTTAGACTTTAGTTCCAGTAATTTTCAATGATCTATTGATTTGAGTTTGGTAGGAATCATGTTTAGCTAATTCAAATAATGGACATAAATTTTTAGCTTACCTACTTTTGTTTTCAGATTAAAGGGTTTTTCTATATGGGCCTTTGGATTTTGAGTAGCAATATTCTCTCTGTTTTCAGTGTTTTCTATGTTTTTCTCATTTTCAGGAGTAGAATTATGATTTGTTGATTCTCATAAATCAATCTTTGGAGGTTCTTCCACAGTTTCCTTGGAATGAAGAGAAGTGGAGGGTTGTTTATTATTTGGTCTATTATTAGAGACATCTTCAATTATGGGGTTAGAAGGATTAGTGTTTCATCTAGAAATAATTTGTATAGGTTTGATTGCTGTCTTACCTTCTTTGGGCTGATTTGGAACCGTTTGCTTGTTCGTTTCAGGGACATCAATTCTCCTACTTCTTAGATTGTATTGCTTTTGCACCTCAAAGATGGTTAAGTCATATCCTTCTCTTAAGTTGAACGATTCCCCTGTTTGGGTTTGGAACTGTTTAAGTATGTGGGCCTCTTGATCATCAAGCACCATTAGATTAATTTGAGTATCTTCTTCTGGGCCTTTGGAGTGGGAAGCTTCTGCATATTTCTTTTGGAAAGGGGCTCTAATCTTTTGGTCAGGACCATTCTTTCCAGCATTCAAGTTTTGATTTTTTCTAAAATTAGGATTTCTCCCTGTATTGGCTTGCTAGCTATCCCAAGGAGATTTCCTTTCAATTGTCTCCACTCTGTCTCCTATTCTAGCCATTCCTTTAAGTGTGGCATCTAGCTTTTGTTCAAAGGGTGAGATTTCTTCCTTTAATGGTATCCTCCTTTCACTCTTGGCCTTGGCTCTTTTCGATAGCAGGTTGGCTTCAACACTGACTACTATGCTTTGCATATCTTCCAAAGTAGGGGGGTTTCGTTCTCTTAGCTGGAAAGCCATATCAAAATCAAATCCATCTGGGAATTTGATCAAGGCTAAACCAGGTGGGGGTCTAAGATCTAGTGGGATGGCATTATACACACTATTGAATCTAGTGCAATAGTCCTGGACAGTTTCTTGTGGTCCTCTTCTTAGGTTTTCGTATTTAGATAGAATCTGAAGGGGGTCTTTTCTTTTCTCCCACTTGTTCAAGAATTGCCAATAAAGAGTTCTTAAGCTGTCTATATTGTTTGTTGTTAAGGCTCTGAACTAGGTTCTAACTTCCCTAGATAAACTTTGAATGAATATTTGCATTTGCACATCAGCAGTATCTATTTCATAAATTTCAAAATAATCATTCATCTTCTTGGTGTGTTGCTGGACTGTATAGGTTTCAGTGCCATCCAAAGTAGTGATCTTACTTTGGTATTCTTGGGGCATGGCACGTAAATTTGCTGGTAGTACCAGGGGGGCATATCTGTTGGCCATTGTTGTTGGTAATGGTGAGACAAAAGATGTGGTTGGAATAACAGTGGATGTTTGAGTTGTGGATGGAGATCTAGAGGTGATGGTCCGATGTGGAGTGGTTTGAGGTTGAGAGATATGAGAGAATGATAATGAGCTTGCAGAAACATAAGTGATTACAGAGGGATCATGGGTTCCTTCAGTGGTAAGATTAGATTGTGGTGAGTTCTTCAAATCTCTATCAATTGACAAATTGGCTGCTTGGATTTCTAGTTATTTGATGAACTCTAGGTCTTGGACTAGGTCTAGTAATTCAGAATCAGATGAAGTCCTAAACAAAGAGGTTCCAAAGTACTCATCAAAGGGTAGGTCTTCAAGGTAAATCCACTTAACAGGACAAGATGAGGATCTAAATGTGGGTCGAGGACTAACATAACTTTCTTGTCTTCTAAGAATTATGGGAATCATATTGGGGTTCTCCAACACTTAGGTGGATTGGGATCAAGATTAGCTCTAGTGTAACGAGTCCTTTCTAAAGCCAAATTTTTGGGTTTTGTTTTTGGTTTTCTTAACGAATATCAAAAACAACTTCTACGATTTCTTTAAGATGCTTTTAGATTTAAGGTTTAAATTTTCTTAAAGATTTGTTTTGACTGAGGAACTATCCTTCCCCACTAGAGTCACCACTATTTTATCACTCAGATTTTCCTCGAAGTTGTTAGAAGAAGGAAAGGGTTCTGAGGTAACTATGAACCAATCATTTAAGTATAGAATCTAGCCAATCTGTACTCAGAGAGGGCTCTCTCTTTATGATTGATCTTTTTTTATGGGATATTAGGTTAGTTATGAAAGCTTGGGGGGTTTTGATTTTGTCTGGTGGCGGAATTTAGGAACAGATGGATAGAGCAAGGTATTTCAGGCCATTGGGCTATAGAGTCAACTAAATATGGCTTAACTGGATCAGGTTGATTTAACAAAGGATAATTTCACAGGGCAAGATAGATAAACAAAGGACAAGTGATAGCTTAAAATGGGTGGATTGGTCTTGAACAGGGACGAAGGGCGATCATGAATCCTTCAACAAAATCCAAGATAAAAGAAAGAGGGTGCTCATTAACAAAAAGAAATTAAGTATTCTTTGTTAAATGGTCACAGTGATAAACTATGAAAGTAGGGAGCAATTAAGAACTCCCTACCTATAATAGCTTGGAATAAAACATTAAGAAAATAAACGATTTTAAAGATAGAATGCATTGAAGCTCTTTCTAAAATATAATTTTCCATTTATCATTCAGATATGAAACACATATGAATATTTATTAAACCAAAAAAACTATAAAAACACAAGATATAGAATACTTATTTGTTTCTCATTTGACACAGGTATCCTATAAAAGTCCTTTGCTTGATTACTTTGTTCCAGCCAACCATACAAGAGTTCTTCAACAACACTTTAATTCCAAAAGTAATTGCCTATAGAAATGTCTAAGAATCCACCATCAGTACATCGAATAAGGAAGTACTTATACAAAATTTACATCAAAATATCTCCTAACTAAGAGAGATACATTCTAGGAAATCTAAATATCTTTTACATGAATATAGAGACAAATGGTCTCGAAAGTAGAAAGTGAATGTGAACTGCTTGTTGCTGTCCCTGTTTTTGTTGAAGGAGCTGGAGGTAGGTCCTATCAATATGCATCTTTCTTTCTTGCTCGTAATTTTGTGCTGGATGATTGATTTTATCTTTTCACTTATACTCTTTTGGCTACGAGTGATACTCTTTACTTGTTTTACCATCATTCATCCTTTTTTACCAAAATTGACTAAGGTAAATACTTCAATTTACTTCACTTTTTACCATGGTAAATCATAATATGTCTATCACGTTGGTCCTCCAATCATCTCTCGGTATTCCTGTCGTTGTCAATTTTCTATAGATTTCATCTGCTTCTGTATATTTTACAAAATTAGGTTGCACTAGAAATAAGTGCTTCACTTCATGCTCAATGTAAAAAAGATTCTCCAAACTGTCATAAAGAACTCTCCTTATGGGCAATGCCTTGACTACAGATGAACTGGATTGAATGTTAGCTTGCTGACGTAATTTGTTGGCATAATCATTCTGAAACATTAGCTTGTCATTGATGACTAAAGGAATTGGAAATCCTTTACTTTGTAAGATGCCAAATTTCTCCATGAACTCATCTATGTCTTCCTGCATATTTTGATATTTTCATTAGATTCCTTTTGGTTAATAATTTCTTTATTTTTAGGATGCTAGCAATCCTATCCTCAATTTTTAATTGTTCCAAGTAATGCTTGTTTCTACTGTTTAGAAAGTTTATTAATTTGATAGCTTCTTAAGTTTTCCTTCCAAGTTCTTCCTTGATTTTCTCAATCTCTTGAAGAGAAACTTTCACTAAGTCAATTTGTTCAAAACTGATTTGAATTGATGACCAAATATCATTGATTGAATCAATGATATTAGTCCATAATATCTTTTTGATATCTGTCAAAAGCCTTTCAAATGTAAGATTTTTTTTGAGTGTTTTAATCTGTTAGTCAAGCCTTTTTTCTTCTCATCTCTTCAGCAAAATTGAATTTGGATACATCATATTTTTTCTCTAAAGCAATGAATTTCTATTTTACTTTTTATAGTTCAGTGACTTGGAGCTTCATTTCCTCCATGGACTCGATCAACCCTTCTGTGCTCTGATTTGAGGTTCCTACCTATGGTGTACCTGTACCTATTAATTCTATAGTTGCAGCTATTTCCAAAGGGACATTTGGTGCTAAAGCAGTTGCTAATGTAGAAGGGACTACTGTAGAGTTGATTGGCACTACATTTCGAGGTTATGTGGTCAACTCACTCTGCCTGATTTGTAGTGTTTTCTATAATTCTTTCTCTGTCTCTTTTAGTTGCTCATTTAGCTTAAGGACCAAGTCCATAAGCTCTTCTTCATTTTTCTTCTCAATCATTTCAGCAGTGTGAGGGTGAATGAGTGGTAGAAATTTCAACTGCTTTCTTAGTGCAACTATATCTTCTTTCTTTTTCTTTATTAGTCTCTTTGAAGCCTTGATATCCTTTGGGTTATGGCCCAACTCAATAATCAATTCTTCCAATGATTTGATTCTGTTGTCCTTTGCCTGTGAGGAGGCCTTTTCTAGGTGCAATTGGGCAGTAGTGTTGTCCAGTGAATTTTGCAACCTATTTGCCATCATTTCCTTTCTTATCAGTGTAGAATAAACTATCTACTCTATTTGTTTATGCAGTTCTATATGATATATGGGGTGGATATCTTTATCCAAGACCTTAAAATCAATCTTGAGGTAGTCTGCAAATGACTTGGGCTATTGTACTGTGGGCTTTAGAAAGCTCATTTGCATTTTGCCTTGTTTGATGTCATAAGCATAGGTTTGGGCCTTCAGCTGCTCATTCTTGTTCTTTGTCTCCTTGAAATTCCCTTTTATGTCTATGATCTTCTCAGATGAAGATTTGAAAGGTGAAACTTCGACAATCTACTGTCTTTCGAGCTCTTGTCTTTGTGAAGTGCAAGGTGTCCCACTTGTTTGGAATGTATGTGGACTATCTCCACCTTCTTTCCTCAAACTCCCTGTTGTTTCCTCAAAGAATTATTCCTTTGAATATGGATTTAGCCTATGCCTCTTAGCACCAAGCTGTTTTAAAGGACCACTAGCAGGGGTAGCTGCTTCCCTGTTTTTTTTCAAGTTCTTTTACTCATCAGAGTCTGCACAACGAGGGGGTTTCCCATATTAACCTGAGTTGGATGAGGTTGTGGTGGAGCTTGTTCTTCAGAGATTTTAGGTTGCTCTAACATCTCTAGTTGTTCTGATGCTGGAGTACTTTCTCCTTGGTGTTGTTCTTGTGGTGGTTCTGCTAGGGGAGCACTAAACAATGTAAACTTTGAAACGGGAACTATAAACTCAAAACGGGAACTCTGGCCCAAAAACCCCCAAAAAACATCAAAAACAGTGCTAAAAACGAAAAGTCTGTATACTGGAACGATGTTTTTTTTTTTAGGTGCCAATTTTGAACGTGTTTTAAAAATGGCGGTGACTACGGAATTTACTATGAAATTTTCGTGCAAAATATAGCTTCAAAACAAAAGTGATGCTACTGGAATAACGTTTTTTTTTTTTAGGGTCAATTTTCAAACTTTTTAAAAAATGCTAATAAAACCAATTTTTATGTCTCAAACAAAGTTAATTTTTAAGGAAAAAACACATTAATGTTTCTAGTAGAATATCATTTTTCTTTCCTAAGTATAAATTTAACATGTTTTAAACCACACCATGCTAGATACAAAAGAAATTGAAATTTTTTCAACTATAAAATTAAAAAACCATGACATTATGAACAAAGTATATCACTCAATGAAATCAAAAGTCTTTATTTGTATACTGAATAAAACAGACATTATATCTCTAATTTGATATTGCATTGTAGATATTTAAACAATAAAATTTATCATACTTAAGACATAATCCAACAACATAAAAATGCTTCATAACTTCTCATTTAACAACATATGGAAAACATTAATTTTATTTGAAGATATGATGCATACATCAGTTATATAATCTGTCTTAAACAATTATTCAAAATCACTCATATTTTCTTGCACACCATCACAATTCACATCTTCAGATGAGTGACTGGATGCTGACGAAGATGTTCCATATTCTTCTCTTTCATCAACTAGTGCCCCATCTGAGTCCACATGCATGCCCAACATTCCAGGTTTCAAAAGTCTTCTAGATCTACGACTGGTTTCAGCAGACTCCCATGTCAACACTATTCCTTCTGGTAACAACCTTTTCAGAATCTCTATCGTCTTGAAGCAAAGAGTTCCTCTCTTTGTTAAATTGAAGTCATAAACAAGTATGTCAACATCCTCCAATTGTAATATGTCTGTGCGACGGCGATTTGTATTTGTACCCTTTCTTTTTCTTTTTCCGCAAACCTAATGACGGTGCCCATTTTGTAGTAGTTGAAAACTTCTTGCCCCATATTAGTGTTTTCCCATCAATTTTTTTTATACAAAATTGATGTTAGAAGCTAATATCATTAAGTTGTTCAATGCATTTCCCCTCACCATATGATCCTAGAATAAACCTTCACATGTCAACAGTTTCTTCCAACACTTCAAAAACAGGCTCTGGCATGTATGATTTCTTAATACATTCAATTAGTGATGGCATGCTCCCAACTTCCTTCCATCATCGTGCCCCCTTCCCCCAACCCATTACCGATCTTTCCCATTCACCCATGCCCTCTTCCCCCTTCTACCCTACCCATGCGCCAGCCCTTGCCACCCCCAACTCCCATTCCCCTCCAATCTCCTCCCTCCTTCCCGGCCCTTATGGGCCCCACCCCCTAACTCCTTCCCCCTTCCCCTTGCCCCCTCTCCTCTCCTCCCCCCTTCTGCCCCCCTAACCCGCACCCTACCCACCCCGCCCCTTCTGCCCCTTCCCCTACCCCCCCTACACCCTACCCTACTCCACCCCCCCATTCCCCCCCCCCCCACACCCTACCCCCCCATTCCCCCCTCCATTCGCCCCCCTACCCTACCCCCCCATTTCTCTGCCCCCGCCCCCCTCCCCTACCCTACCCCCCCATTTCTCTGCCCCCGCCCCCCTCCCCTACCCTACCCTACCCTACCCCCCGGCCCCTACCCTACCCTACCCCACCCCCCCATTCCCCTCCCCCCCCGCCCCCCTACCCTACCTTACCCCACCCCCCAATTTCCCCATATAAGGGATTAACCACCCAAAATACTATTCAAAACAATTTTTTTTTATAGTAATAAAAACTATAAATAAGAATTATATAGTCAATGAACATAAAAGGGATTTAAATCATACCAAATCACCCAAAATACTATTCAAAACAATTTCCTTTATAGTAATAAGAACTATAAATAAGAATTATAGTATGACTAATATAATGTAAAGAACATTTCCTTTTAATGTTTCATTATTTAGAAAATATTTTCCACATCCAAATATTTATTATGTTCCACACTTTCTTAAGAACATTGTTTTAATAGTTGAAACTTTTCATTTCTAGGAAGATCATCATCTAAAAAAACCTAGCTATAAATGATAACCCTAAGTCTTCTCTAAATGCAAATTCAAGATTTCGGCATGGAGAAAGGGTGCAAAGCATTCGTGCTAAACTTAATGATGTCATTCAAGACATAATGCCTACTAAAGTGTGGGTGATAGTAATATGCTTTTGAATTTGATTCATAATTTGCAACCTATAGATAGTGCCATTGGATATACCGTACATCTCTATCACTCTTTGAAAATTGTCCTCCCACTAATAGAATTATTCGTCACTAAAATTATTTCACTTGCAACAACTAAAGTATTTCACTTCCATTTTTTATTATGACTATTCTACAAATGGAATAATTATATGATAACCTAAACCCTATTTTATTTTCTTCTTATGAGGAGGAAATTGATCATTCCATTAGAGTTAAAGAAATGAATGCCCACCATCTTACAATAACACAGGTTGGAATTCTAGAGGTGTCTTCTAATTGACTTGCTCCAAGTCAACTAAGCCCATGTAATTGACAAGATAATGTAAATGTTTTATTTATATGAATCGTTATTACTTTTTACATTTACACTTCACATTTAATACAATTAATTGGAAATGAAAATTTTAAATACTTTATGATGAGGACACCATTCAAAACAATTAATATAGAGAAATTCAATCCATAAATTTAATAGAAATAAATAGAAAAAGGAGAAACATTATATTTATGTATATGTTCTTTCTTATATTATATGTATAGCTGCAAGAATCCCTTGAAGGGATAATTTTATGAAAAAAATAATTTAGAATTATATAACGAAGGAATTGACGTATAACCTCTTCACAACCAATGTTAACAACTAGTAGCTATAACTTATATAAAACCATCAAAGTATGTAAGTTTGAATAAAAAAATTAATTATAATAACCATGTTAGGTTATTCCAATACATCCATTTCAAGATGGCGCACCGTGAAAAATTAGAACAAATAGAACTGAGTTGATGAGAGCGGATTTGTGTCCAATATAATAAATTGAAGTCAAAGTGGAGTAAGAATGTAGGACCATAAAATGTTTCAAACAAGTAATTCATCTCATGCAATGAATCTTGTTGTGACTAGCATACCTAAAGGGAAGAAAAGGCAGAACAGGGGTTAGAACCAGGAGAAAATAATAAATATAGGAACTACCAACCTAAGTAGAGATTATCCCTAATGATTCAAGAATCAAGGAATATGTTTTTCACTCGCAAACTAAAATGACAACATTGCCTCTTCAAGCGTTGTAGATGAAAAAAATTAAGTTATGTATAAACTATGGTAAAATAAAAAACCAAACCTTATTCTAAAACTGAGAGTGATGTGATCAAAATACTGTCGGCGTCATAAGAGAGGAGCATTACAATTAACAGAACAATAAAAGTAATGAAATAATGATAACGCTAGCAAAGCGCCGTGAATTGCAAAAGGGACCATGTAGCTTCTCTAGTCTACGTTATTCATAACAAAAAGGAGCATTGAAATTTGTATTAAAAAAAATGAAAAAGGGAAACCCAAAATTCCAAAAGGAATTGCAGAGGGATTTTGTTTCCCACGAGCAGGGAGAGCACAAACTATAAGAAGAAGTGGAAATAAAACTTACCATATGCTTTAAAAGTCCAATCATGGGATGAATTAATCGTTCCCAACTCTGTAGGGTACCTGAACGAGGAAATTTAAAGAGGACTTAAATATGTGGTATAAAATTTTAGGAAACAGGAGGCTATGAATGGGATTCTGGATAATTAAACTAAATGTATTAGAACAAGAAACTATACATGAATGGTTCGATACAAATATTCAGTACTTAGTTAAATTGAAATATAAAAAGTATGGATTTCATTTAATGATTAGTGGTTAAGTAGTTGGCTTTGTTACATTTGTTGGTCATTTCTCTCACCGGGATAGTGAAAAATGTGAAATGATATAATTTCCTCTGGAAAATCAGAGAATTGTTGTTCTCTCTTTTCTCTGCAGCAGTGTTACAAATATCAGCGATATATCGCCAACATCACGATATATTGCGATTTTCTCAGAAGGTGATATTATCAGCCTATTTAAATGTTAGCGCTACGTCCTTGTAACTCCGGCCCCTCGTCTTTTTGAAACATTCGGAAAACCTTCCTTGTGAAACTAACAACCGTTGATTATATGTATATGAATCAACTAATAACAACCCCATTACTCTTTCCACAAATTTTGGTATGGGCTTTAACATTGCAGAAAATGGTGTACATTTGAGATGTTATTATGCTCTTCCAATCGGTACTCCCGCGCAGGGCCACTCCCGGGCCGCCCCGCCCCGCCCGACCGGCGGCGGGTTGATTCCGGGAATTGACCCGCCGCCGGTCGGGCAGGGCGGGGCGGCCCGGGGGTGGCGCTGCGCGCAGCAGCGCCGCCCGGCCCCGGGCCGCCTCGCCCCGCCCGTCGATTCCCAGAATCGACCCGCCGCCAGTCGGGCGGGGCGAGGCGGCCCGGGGGTGGCGCTGCGGAGGAGAGATTGCGGTGGAGTGGCATTTATAACATTTATAACAGGTTAATGAGTGTTGTCCAGACTTTGAATTCTATTCATCCGCTTCACCAAGTCTAAGCACGCACAGACTTTGGTCCCATCCTGCATATGACTGAAAGACCGTAATTCGCAGTTGCTTTGGTATAACATTCTATCTATTAGTTTACATGTTTTATCAAAATTCAGTGAGCCCATGTTTGGCAGTGTGATAGTTAACTAGGGAAGCCATGTTTCAGGTATATTCACAGCCTTCATTTGAAGTTTTGGAAGGAAAATCGGGAGATGCGAGCAACGGAAGGTTTTCTCTACACAATCTCTTACCAAGACTGTTTCTACGCTCAGTATATGTAAGCGTGGCCACTCTGATTGCAGCAATGCTACCATTTTTTGGAGACATTGTTGGAGTGGTTGGTGCATTTGGGTGTTTACCTTTGGACTTCGTTTTTCCTGTAGTTTTGTACAACATAACGTTCAAGCCTTCAAAGAGGAGTTTGATATTCTGGGTGAACACCGTCATAGCAGTCATATTTTCGATTTTGGTAGTGTTGGGTTGCGTTGCAGCGATTCGCCAAATTTATGTTGATGCCAACAGTTACAAACTATTCGCAAACTTGTGAATTTGTATATTCATATCAGTAGCACTGTATTTTTCACTGCTTCCATTTTATCTGAATATTGTGGCACTTGTTACCGTAAACCTCCAACTTCACTCTATAAAAATATATTACACATCTATTTTCATGCACACGCCTTCTTTGTTCGGTGAAGTTTGGATTTTCTTGCTTCGAAAACAAGATACAAAATCTTTTTAATATGATAAAAAAAAAATATAATGTGCAGTCAACGGTCTAGCTGGCTTTTAGCAGTACGAGGTGTCAGAGTTTGCACATTTTTTAATATAATGTGCAGTCAACGGTCTAGCTGGCTTTTTGAAATAAAAATTAAATAGTAGTCAGGGTTAATAATAAAATATACCATGAAAATAATATAAAATATATCATGAAAAGAGGTTTAGATAAGTTTAATGATTAAGAATATGTCTAATTTAAAAGGTAGGATATTTTCAGCTCTTAAATTACTTTAAAGAATATTTTTACAGATTAATTGAGTTGATTGTTAAAATTAATATACTTTTATCTAAGTAGCAAATAAATTAATACTAATGTGACGCATTGATTAAGACAACCTAGCAGAGGAATACGACCAGGGTTGTCAAAGTTTATGACATAAAAATTAAAATGCACATTGATATAAAAATAGTTAATAATAAATATATATTAGGAAAGCATTAATAATGTTAACGCCGGTTCAACGATTAGAATGCATTTCCAATCTTTATTAAAGAATCAATACTAATTTCTTTAAATTAAGCGGAGGGTATAATATTATAGTTAATTAGTATAATAATAGTATAAGGGATTAATTTAAATAATATTATCAATATTTAATTTAGGAATGATAATGGTGGTGGTTAAATTAGTGATTTTTTTTTATGATTTGTTTTGAAATTTGATCAATTAGGTTTAAAAAGTTTTAAGAGAGAATTTTAAAAGTATTATAGTTTTGATGAGTTAGTATGTTAGGAAGTTTTTATTATAACAAATATTTTAAAAATGTGATTCAATGTGGGCGGATGTGTATACAATATTTTAAGGGAAAGGTTTTTTTCATTGTCAATTTTCTACTTAACCTTTTTGTAACAAAAATGACAATTTCTTTTGACCCATGCCATGTGATAAAGTATTCAAAACCCCATTGCCATTGAGTTTGTAAGAGCTTGTGCTTATTCTAGCAATGTTAATTTTCTTATTTACCTTAGTCAAAGTACAATGGGTTGATCACTTCTTTATAAAATCTTAATTTTTTTTATCTTCTAATGATGTAATACACCATAATTTCTCCTTAAATTTAGATGTAATGACATTTTCAATATTATCAATATTTTGCATTATAATCCTTTACTCTATTCCCCAGTGATTTAGCCAAGGCTTGACATCTTTTATGATACCTTTGTTTGAGATACATGTGGTTTTGACTAAAGTTTAAAGTAATATTAGGAAACCTCTTGTCTTCCATGTCATTTATCTTGTTCTTGTGTATTAGGAACCTAGTCATAGCCATGCTTTCAAGAGGGGCAAGAAACTAAGGATACAAACTAAGCCCTCCAATTTGAAGAAAAGAATTGGGACGTTAATGGAATCTAAGTCTTAGTTTGTATCCTTAGTTTCTTTAAGTGAATGGTATATGGACTCTTTTAGTTCTATTGTAATTTAGTTTTCACTTATATAATTTTCGAAGGCTTGAAATAATTATACTAGGGTTTACAAGTTTTTCCTTTGGTTGGATAACTAATAAGTATGGCCTTCGACCATCTATTAGTATCTGTTGTATGGATTTTTCTATTACTTAAAAATTCTTATGTGAATTTGCATTTAGTTATCTGTTGTATGGATTTTTCTATTACTTAAAAAAACTTATGTGAATTTGCATTTAATTGATCAATTTCTCTATTATGAATTGTTTCGTTTACAATTGTTTTTCTTTCTAACTACGGTTTGTCAACTCATTGTTTATTAACCCTTTTAGGTTTCGAGTTTATAAGTATCTCTTCCACCATTTGACTTATTTTTGTTTACAATTGTTTTTCTTTCTAAGAATGGATATTCAACTTATGGTTTATGATTCGAGTTTATAAGTTTCTCTCCCACTATTTGACTTCTGAGTCTCAATTTGACTTGTTTATAAACAATTCATTCTTGTTCTGCAAGATCAAAATATGATTCTTTATTATTAACCGAACTAAGAACTCATATGTAACCACAATCTTTGCTACACTTCATAGAAAAATATATTATTGCTAACTTGGCAGATTGGTGTGACTTATTTTTCTAGCATTGCTATTTATCTTCCTGACGAAGGAGGAAACCACAAGCAGATCTCTGCTGCACTTTTTAAAAAATGATATTATTACTAACCTGACAGATTGGCGGGACTAATTTTTCCAGCATTGCTATTAATCTTCCAGACGAAGGAGAAAAGAATTAAGGAATCTAAGTCTCCAGATTTAGATTTAAGTAACTTGCACCTTAATTAATGGAGAGCTTTCTGAAAAGCTTGTCGCCATTGAGATCTCGCCTTTCATGTAGTTGACACCCAAACAAACACGTATCAACAAAACCGCGCCTATATTTTGATGATTCTAATGTATTTTATCAAACAAATACTTTTGAAATAGTTCTTAAATTTATTTCACCACATTGCATTATTGTAATACCATTTTGAAATAGCTGTGCATAATATTTTTTATTTATTCCACATGTAAAATGTTAGCTTTTGTTATTGAATAATCAACTCTTATATTGTTTGGCAGTATTAATTTTTTCTAATGGATGATAACAATTTTTTTATTAAAAACCAGTTGGTAAAAGTGATATGATCCGTTTCGAGGATCATCATCAAAGTATTTTTTATAACTTTTCATGACGTTTTGTTTAATTATATATCACTATTAATCCATTTTAATCAGAGATTTTGCAAGAGCTAAGAAATACGAACTTTTTCTTGAGTTTTTTCTATTTTATATCAGTATAAACACATCTTAATTAGACGTCTAGCAAGAGCCCAGAAGGACGCAATTTCTTAACATGAAAACTTCTTTTACATTGCAAAATGCCAATAAAATATTTGGGATTACAATATATATATATATATATATATATATATATATATATATATATATATAAGAGAAAGCAGTTGTAATTTTTATGTTGTAATTTTGAATGTATAAAATGAAATTTATTTGAGCATAAAATAGTGATACTGCTTAAAATGTTTTAATTATAAAAAATATTTTTTTCGATTACTTTATATAATGTTTATATTGTTCATTGAGTTGATAAGTTTATTTTACAACCCAGTATAAGGGAGATGTGGCTAATTCTACAACCCTTAGGAGATGTCTAATTTCATCCATAGTCAACCATGTGCTCAGCAATGTAGTCCATAAATAAAATATTCCAATGTATGTATTAACTAAATATTTAAATTTCAACTATGTATATATTATATATGATTAAAAAACTATGTATACAATATATAAAGCAATTGAAGAATTGTATTGTGCACAACTTAAGTACCCAATTAAATTATAGAGACATGAAATTTTCAAAAAATTAAAATCCATTTATACATTAAAAAATGTAATTTAAACAATGAAAAAATACATTTTCTGTGTGTCTATATATATCTTTTAGAAAATATTGTGGAAGATGACAATGATGAAACTCTAGAGGACGAAGAGTTTGGATTACGTGACATTGTTGATTAAATTTAAGTTGTACCTGGAAATCAAGTTTTGCAATGTTTTGACTCTGACATTTCATGAAAATAATAATCAATGAATTAAAGTTTTTATGTGTTCAATATTTGTAATTTGTGATTTTCGCATTGATTTTTAAGTTAATTATTATTTTTTGAAAAAAAAGTTGTTATTATTATTTTTTTGACATGAAATTCATAAAAAAAACTATTATTTGACCATTTTTAGTTAATATTTTTGTATAAAAATTGTGATTTTGACATGTTAATTCTAGCAAAAAATTATCAAAACGTTTAGCTTTTTTTTTATATTTATGTTAAAAATGGTTATTTTTATGTCCATTGTTAAAAAATGTTGTTTTTTAGAAACAATTATTTCATGTGGATTGAAAAATTAATTAAGGATGTATAAATATGTAGATTATCTAAAATTCAAACTATCGAATTTCTAATTTAAAAATGCAAAACAATAAAACCCCCCCTAAAAAAAAAATTAAAATAGAGAACAAGAAAATATGAATAAAATGACGACTTCAAAAACTATCAAATTTAGAAAATATTTTTTCACATTTCACACACTAGAAAATTAAAAGTCAAAAAATAGGTCTTTTAAAAAAAGGGTGTGATGCAGAATACTCACTTTTTAAAATCAGCATGAAAATCACTACCATTCTAAAACTTGATTTCATCCTTGAACATGAAAAAAATTAAAGTTCCAAAAACCATGTCCTAAAAAAAACATGTGTATTCTGCATCACCACTTTTGAAAATCGGGTCATTTTTTTGCTATCTCTATGAAACGGGTAACAGTATCAGTTCCTGTTTCAAAGTTTACATTGTTACTATTTTGCTGTGTGTGCCTTTGAGAAGTCTCTGCTGTAGAGGCACTAGGCTCTAGTGTTGGCATTTGAGTAGATTCAACTGGTATCTATTAACAAGAGTCCAGGTCAAGTCTCTTTTCTAAATCTTTCATCACATTCTCTACCTCAACTTGATCACTATCCATTTCAACTAGAGTTCCTTCCCTCCATTCATCCATATTTTCATGTTGTTCTATCTCAGGGATTCTGTGATGGATATAGGGTAACAACTTACGTTTCATTCTCCTATCACAAATGAAACCTAGTGGATCATATTTCTAAGAAAATCTTTTCTTTAGTCTCATTTTTGTTTCTATGATTTCTTATGCTCTTTTCCCTACTCCTCTATTGTTGCACACAAATGGGCATTAGTGGTCTTTAATCCTCAATCGAGCTTTCTTCTTTGCCTTAGTGAAATGAATTTGATCAGAGTTTAACATTTTCCTATAATATTCCAGGGAAAACAATCTCATAGAAACATCCTTAGGCAGTTTGAAAGGAGGGAGGTCACAGTCGTAGATTCAGATCTCAGTGTGATTCTAGTAGAAGTACTAGTCATCTATCTTGTACTGCTATGATAGTTAAAGGATTCTCTTGATTTCATCGCTAATCCTAGGAGGATGACTTCCTGTCAGCCTGGTGGTCACAGGGTGGACAAACTTGTCAATGAATTCATTGTATGAATAGGGACAAGTATGAGAATAGTGGAAGATGGAAGTCCAAAAAATGATTGATCTGGGATTACCCTTTGTATCAAGTTTATTTATAGATAATGGGAACTTGACAAACTGATAGTAAAGGAAAAGGTGATATATGACTTTAGAATACTGGAATACCTTTTCATTTTCTAGCCTCATGAACTGGTCATGGATTTTCTCAGCAATGAAAGAAGCATAGTTATATTTGATAGCAGGAGGCTAACCAGCGGTAAAAATTGACATTAAAACTAGAGTCAATTCATCCACATACTCACTAGTGTTGAAACCCATGATTGCAGCTATCATATTGACTATATTTTTTACTATCTCTGTGAAGAAAGATGCCACATAGGGAGGAGGATCTTTAGGTTGATGTTGTTTATCCATAAAAGTCTAGCAAAGGCAACTGAGTTCAAACTGGGACAATTTATATGCTTTCTCTAGAGTAATTCTCCAAAGGAAATGGGGGTGAAGTCTTGACCTGGTTGAAACTGTAGCATTTCATTGATTGAATCTGCAGTAATTGTGAAGAGAACAATTTGTTTGGGGGACATTATTGCTCTGAGGGTGGGATTATAATTGGCATGACATTGATGGATAATGTCAGGGAAAACATGTACAGAGGGGAACATGTACCTTGGGATATTTGATTCCCAAAGTCCTATGGTATCAGAGCAATTCATGTAATTGTCCCAACATTGACAAAATAATTTCAAGGAGCTTTTATCAGTTTCAAGGTCTTTTATTTGAAAATCCTTATCTGCTAAGTGCAGATAATCCAAATCTCTATGAGGAGTAATGGTAGGAGATATATTGAGGCCCACATGGGTTTCCATTTCTAGTTCTTTTGGATTCAGATAGGAAAATAGGGTTTTCAAGTAGAGTTGGTGAAAACAGAGGGTCATGGGAGTCATAAATTCTAATTTCTGCAACTGAATTGTAATTAATTTTGGTTTTTTCAAAGTAATCACAGAGGAAATAAAGTATTTACAAGGTTTCTGGAAGGAAACAAGTAAATACTTGTTTTTAAGTGATGAGCAATGGAGTGCAGGTTCACTAGGTACAAATGGTGGACTGGAGTGGCATCGAATTGCAAATTTTAGGGTGGCTCACAGTTGGAGTATGAGCTAGTTGACTTCTACGTTTTGGTTGCATGCATGAGTTTTCAGAATAAGGATGGAAAACTGTTTGAACTTTGTTTTTATGAAAATTCAAAGCTTTTGGCGGGTTCATGATATGGACAGGTGGTGTTAGCGAGGAGGCGACTTGACATTTTGTCTTTAGTGGGAGGCAGTAAGTGGGTTTCATTGTACCGCTAGTGGAGGGTAAGTGGTATTTGGGTGGGACCACGTGATTCCATATGCTTCTTGACATGTAGCAATGGTACAATTCATGAAACTGCTCACCATTGCATGCTAAATTTCAACCATAGAGGTCCATGTGATATGCGCGATGACCGTCGGAACTACATGATCTGATCAGACGGTCGTCGAGGAGATGAAATGATTGGTAGATACAGAGGACGGGCCCAATATAAATTAAAAATATTAATCATATCGGGGGTGATTCAATTGGTTATCGAGTTATTAATTAGTCTAAATGGCTTAATTAATCCTCATTAAATGGTGTTGGGGTTGGGTTCTTAATTAACTATGGATTAGTTAATTAATCCCATTTATTTATTTGTTTTATCATTATATTTAACGGAGGGGTGGGATATATAATGATTTGGGGTTTTGTATAATAATTTAATACGGGCATGGGTAATTTTGTTTTATAGGGGAATTATATAATAAACATTAGTGGTTAATATGACAAAAGTGAATCAGAAAGCACTAAGTCCAATATTTTCCAAAAGTGGTTCATCGTATAACATATTACTTTGGCTAAAGTGTACAAAAGGGTATTCATGCAGATTTGTTTCAATTTCCGTAAGTAAAATAGGATTTAACTTAGGAAACGTTTTATCAAAGAAATGAGTGATCTTATGGGGGGGGACAATGTTGATGAAGGGACTTAAGTACTTTAGGAATTTCCAATTATTGGGCTGAGGGTTTGGCCCCTCAAAAAGTTAGAGAAATGCTCTCATCCCTTCTAACTCTGGTAATTACCTTTAGTACTTAGGGAATTAGTGAATATTTTTAGGGGAATGGGTAGGGAATTTAATTATTTTGACTTTGAATGTTGACGAGCCTTCCCATGTGATACATGCCTTTGCCTAGTGATGAAAGTAAAATATTTAAACATTTAAACTTATCATTCACCACATATTTATTCTGCAACCATCATCTACTTACCCTACCTACTTTACCCTAGCATTCTCAGTTCTTTATTAGGGTGCACTTAGACTGGAAAACCATTATCAAACTTTTTTCTCTTTTACATAGTGATATCTATCTAAATCCACACTTATTATATCCAAGGGCTCAGATTAAACTATTGAGCTCCTTTTATTCACTCTACCTATCTACTTATCTGCCAAGATTAAACTTTTTGGTCAAATCTTTATTCTCTACTTCTAAAACATAAAATTGAAACCATGAAATAACCAAGTTTAAAATGTTTGGTTACCCATGAATTGTGGCATAGGCAACAAGCTGCACACAATCTTTTATTATACAAAAGTAAAAAAGTAGTGGCATTTAGACTTGTACATTTTCCTGGTCTTTTATTTTTGTTGGGGTTCATTTTCTTTCATTTTTTTGACCTCTTTTTTATTCTTTTCACCCTTTTATTCTTTTTCTAGGGTATACTGTCTTTACATTTTTTTATTTTTTGATTTTATTACAAATTTGGAAAACCTTTGCAACAAGTAAAGGTATGAACATATTTCAAAGCTAAACCAAGTCAATCATGATATATGACACCTATTGGTATAGGGGAAAAATAGTGGCTCCACTTGGGGATGACTTTTCCTGGTGGAAAGTCAAGAATAGCAGATTAGTGGCCTCTGAATGAATGTGACTATGCCTTGCAATCTTCCTCTTGCCTGCTGCTTTATGTATATGTATGACAATAATACTTTTAAAGCTTAGGGCCTTCTCTTCGGGCTTCAACCCCAAAATATAATTGTCCAATCAACTCTATGATATTACAAAAGATATAATATGTACTATGAAGAACATGGTAACATTAGTAATTAGGATGAAAGTAACGCTTCAACATTTGACCATTGATTGGTCCTCCTTCTACTTCTGTACCGTCTAACTCTTTAAGAAAATATGTGTTGTTTCCTCTGAAAACATAGATGATGTATGGTCCTTTCCACAGGAAGTCAAACTTCACATGTTTCCCCTTGTCCTCTCTTCTTGAATCCCATCTTAAAACTTTATCTCCAAGGTAGAAATATTCTACCTTGGTTCTTCTAACAAATATCTTCTTAAGTTTCTCCTGCAACACTTGGGATCTTTGGTACACCTCCTCCCTGGTTTGCTGCAAATTGATGGTCTGGTTATCCTTCTTTGAATATCATTAGGTTCCACTTGAGTTTCTTGGAGTATTTTCATCACAGGAACCATAATGATGAAGGAAAAACAACCTCCATGCCATATAATAACTCATAGGGACTGGTTCCAATCGATTTTTTGGTTGTAAGATTTTTTGTCGACAAAGCATTGATCATTTTTTTGCTCCAAGTTTTATTATTTTCTTCCAATAGTTTTTTGATGATATTAATTAGACTCTTGTTGGAAGATTCTGCCAGTCCATTCCCTTGAGGATAGTAAGCTGTGGAATGGCCCAGTGTAATGTGATAATCGTTAAAAAAATTAATCATTTTCTTTGACTTGAAGGCTGCAACATTATCGGTAATGGTTTTAGTGTGACAACCAAATCTGGACGAAATATTGATCTCTAGGAAACCTGTGATCATAGTGTCATTGGCTTGTCTGGAGGGAATGGCTTCTATCCATTTAGTAAAATAGTCAGTGGTAGTGAGTATCCATTTGCATTGGCTAGAAGAGAGTGGATGAATTTCTCCAATGAAGTCAACACCCCATTGTTGAAAATGTTTCTCGGTGGAAATGGATTTTACGGGTAAAGGCAACAATTTTCTTTTGCCTTCAAATATTTGACATTTATGGAAAGAAGTTACAAATCTCTTCACATCTGCAAACAAGGTTGGCTAATAGAATCTAGCCCTTAGGATCTTGTCTAGAGTTGAATTCCAATAGAGATGTCCACCATAGTCTCCTGCAAGGAATTCTTGGAGAGCCTTGTCAACTTCATCTTTTAATAAACAATTTAATAAAATTCCTTCCTGATTTTTCCAAAAAAGATTATTATCTAAGATGCAAAAGTTTGAAGCTTTCATTTTCAAAAACCTATTCTTGGTTCTGGATAACCTTGGAGGAGCATGCAGGTTTTGTAAAACATAAATTATATCAGCATACCAAGGTGAATATGAAAATGCCTGGCTGATTTGTGGAGTTTCCATCTCCTGTTCATTATCCAATTCATTTATGTTTAGAGCTTGACAATTAGTTTCTGTCATGAGTTTAGCCAATCCCTGACTTTTTATTAGCTTGGTAGGTTTTATCTCTATATCATACTCTAAGATAGTGGCTATCCATTTTCCTCTTTTACCATCAACTCCATCCCGCGTTAGGATTTCTTTGACTACTGCATTAGGAATAGAAGCTATTACATGAGAGTATAATATGTAGACTCTGAAATTTTTAATAGCTTTTACTAGTGAAAAAGCTTGTTTCTCCATTATTTTGTATTTTAATGACGCATCTCTGAGTGCTTTCCTAAAAAGGCTATAGGATTTTCACATCCCTGGTCATCCTTTTGTAATAAAACTGCAGCTATGGTGTGTTCTGATGCAAAAGAAAAAATGATGAAATCTCTATCAAATTGTGGACTCGTGAGGACTAGTGTTTTGGTTAAGGCCATCTTGATTTCTTCAAATGATTGCTTGGCCTCTACTATGCATTTGATACTTGAATCCTTTTTTAGCATGTTATTTAGTAATCTAATGAGTTCAGCTAATTTAGAAATAAATCGTCTTAAAAAAATTAACTTCCCCAGGAAAGTCTGAAGTTCTTTAATACTTCTTGGATGGGGTATCTATAAAATAGATTCAATCCTAGAAGGGTTAATTAGAATGCCATCTTTGGAAATAATGTGACCTAAAAGTTTACCCTCCTCGAGACCGAACAAATAATTCTTCAGATTCAAAGAAATTCCATATTTTCTACATTTTGAAAAGATTTTCCTGAGATGGTCCAAGTGTTGTTGATCTGAATTAGAAAAAGTAGTTAGATCATGTAGATATATAACAAGAAAATCATGAATTTCTTTGGCAAAGGCAATGTCCATTGATCTTTGGAAGGTTTCTCCTGTGTTTTTTAGTCCAAATTGCATTTTGATGTATATAAAAGTACCCAATGGTGTTTATTATGGGGAAAAGTGTCTATATAGAACTGCTCTATCCCACTAAGGTGTGGTAGCTGCCTTAGAAACAAACAGAGTAAAGTCTACTTTCATTTCTTTTACAATAGATAGATGAAAGAAGAATAAGGAGACCAACCTTTGTCTTTCGCTTGACTCCTTGTTCGGTTCTTCTCTCTTCTAATAGTCTTTCACTGCTCGCCTTCTTATACACCTAGCTTCACTGAGTACCTGTAAGATCACAGCAGCACAAAACTATACGAGAACATGGATCTATTATCATAAATAATCTAGGGTCAGATGTAGATTAACCATACAAATGCATAAAACATAAATTACAGAAGGGTATGGAAGAAAACAAGAATAGCTTTATTGATAATCAAAGTAGAGTCAAGAGAGTTACAACCAACTGTTCCAACCCAGCATCATCCTATTGACAAGAAAAGCCCTCTTTTCACCTCATACAAAGCTTAGATCACCCAACATACACTGATGTTACCTTAAGAAACTAACAACAATTCCTTACAAGATGAAAAATTCCAGCCTCCGGATCTCTGGGATGAGGGATCCATATATAGATATCTGTAAGGGGGATGAATCAGCTTGTGTTTTGATTAGTGTCCTCCCACTGATAGTTCTTGCTTCCACTTGGAGATTGAGGATCTCTTACTCATCCTTAGTCGAATTCACAGAGGCAAGTGTCATAGGAGAAAGTTCTGGAAGATTCCATGCTTTTCCACCTTGTAGAATGACACTGCCATTTGTCTCTTCTCACTCAATGCACCCCATAGAAGGGATTTTTGGATTGCAACGCACCCCCATAGTGTACTTAGGTGAGCTGCAACGCACCTTGACCATGGAGCAAGTGCACTGATCTTATTTTGACCCATTCTGAGCAGTTTTCCATGGAGAACTTCTGGGAGAAGCTGTAATCAGTTGACGTTGTTCCTTTAGGGGTTGGAACAACACTTTTAGGGACTTAGGAGCCCTTAGTTTATGGATATTTATGCTTGGGGTTGTAGGGCCCAAAAATATCTATAACAGTTGCCCCCTAAAGCATGAGGTCGTTAATTCTTTTTAGATGTCGGGTGAAATGCTTTATAATGAGGATCCAGAGTTCTTTCGAGCCGAGAGGAGACCTGTAATAAGATACAACACAATACATTATCTTCATAACATTTTCATGATCTAGCTGAGGCAGGCATTCCCATGCTTAGCTTTATAAATTCATTTTCATGTACATAGGATAGGCAATCATCTGAGTATAGACTGATGATTCAGATAGAGCCATCATCCCTTCGATTGGATGATTATCTGTGCCGTAATGTTGTACATTTGATGTTTTTATTTTCCTGAATATATATCACAGCCCGGATGGATGAAACTAGATTCGGGGTCTTCAATCTCATCCGATCTTCACTCAAAGTACAAGTCGATCCATGTGAAAAATGTTTTGGAGTCAAACATGGAAAGACATCTCCTGATTACCAGCCAATGATGTAAGATGTTAATAGGCACGAGAGGAATCACCGATAATGATGATGACCCTCAAGGTACTGTAGTACAATCTACATGGTGTGAATAAAGGACATGGCATTGAACACCACGCAAAATCTTTCGGTCGAAGGCCATTGATGTAAACCTTTCGCCGGAAGTGAGAAACTTGCCATTAAGGCATGCAAGCTTCAAAGTACTGAGGGGGTATTCCTAGATCAACTTCTTGGATAATGAGCTGATGTCGACAAGAAATGATCCATCATAGGAGGGCCTTAATGAATCCCACATCAATGACACGGAACAGAGAAAATGATTTTTATGGAGGTGAAAACTGTCTGATGATATAAGGTTCAGGATGGTGTTCATGAAAGAATGCAGTATAAGCGTATTGTGCTGGGTGAGACCTGGGTGAATTCTCTGAATGACTTCTCTTGAACATATCGGCAACACTGACATGATGGATTGGTAGCATTAACCCCAAATGTGGATGGTGTGATGTGACCATGGTGATGTGACCGGTGAATGAAACAACCCAACCTGACATGGAAGCGAAGTGAAAGCGTCATGTTCAAGAGCGACTTGCTACCAACAAAGTTTCTTCAAGTTTTCTTCCCAATTTTTCCCCAGTCATTGCTGACCAGTACCTCTTTATTTTTGTCAAGCTTGAGGAGGATAACATATGCTTGTTCTATAATTTTCCCTCTGGGAAAACCCATCGCTATGTTTTACTGAGCCTAGCGATAGTGAAACTCGTTCTTGTCTGCCATAGACAAGTTTGTCGCTATTATTCTTTTAACGAGTTTAACGACAAAGATAACTCGGTCCTTTTCAATTTTAGAGAGTCTGAAAAGGGACGTAAAGAAAACTCCAACATTCCTTTTTCGTCACCTAATCCCTTAAGTCCGAAAAAGTATAAAACAATACAGAAGGGATGGATTTTCGATTCTTTTAACGAGCCGAACAAAACAAGCGCTCGATCTTTTTGTGTAATGATCTCTCAAGTCCAAAAAGATTAAAATCTAAAGGAGGGATAGCACTTCCGGTCACTTTAACGAGCTGGAGAGGCCAATAGCTCGGCAATCTTTTCATATTTTACGAGTCAGTTGAAAAGAGCTCAAAGAAGACTCGTCTTTTGAGGAACGAGTGATAAAATGGGTAGCAGCTGATTCCAGGTAAGGTTTGGAATTTTCCAATCATGGCAGTGTTACAAGGATGGCTAACATAATCACTCTTCGTAGCTATTCCTCAAAATGGGTAAACAATCAAATGGAGGTGAATGATCGGCCAATGAAAAAGTGGAGGTGATGGTGCAAAGATGCCCAAGGCTTTAAAAGGCTGAAATATTATATTCACGATGGTTATTTACTGGAAATTGGTTCATTTTTTATTTTTAATGAGCTTAAACTCTGGAGGAACATGTGCTCATCGCTTATATTTATTTTTTAATGAGCATGAAGTCCGCATTAAAACTGCTCGATTAATCCAGTCGTATAGTAAGAGTGTCTCATTTAAAATGGAAATTTTTCAACTCTTTGCCTCACATCTTTCCTTTATGAAAGTTAGGAAATGACCAATCCTACAAGTTTAAAGGGTTAGCCTACGGGTTTAAAGCGAGGACCTACAAACTTAAAAAAAATAAATGGTCACTCTTCGCTTGCATGCCAAAAGGTTTGCATGCCCCTGGGTATAAAATAGAGTTTCAAGGTTACCCCTACTTCTATCCGCCAAAACATTTGTTTTACCGAGAGAGGCCTACCTCTTATAGGTTACCAAAGATTGTTTTATTCATGGTGCAAATGAAACACTTCTTCGGCGATGTCTACCGAAATAAACAAAGGTGAGTGGTGACGCCCGCCAACCCACATAACTTTGACAAGAGAATCTTGTTCTAGTCCAACCCCCATTTCCAATCACGGAAGGGAGTACGGAGGTCATATATCTCTCACGGAAACTCACCCTATACCTGAAGTTTTCCTGCCGAAGTAGACCAGGGTGCATGCCCCGTGGGTTTTAGTCACGCCCCCGAATTACTCGCATTCATCGGGCTGACGGACTGGGTGTTGAGACATTCCTTGTGTGAAAGGACCATTTAGGAATGGTGTACGACTATTTGCTATGTGTGAGCCGGGGAATGAAAGCTGGTCTACAAGCTTGACCACTCTTCCTTCGTGCGGAAAACACATTACTCTAAAGAGTGAGGAGACAATCGCTCCCATGCAATAAATATAGTCTCGCCCAAGGAGTAGATTATAATCTAAGGGACCTTGGACTACCATGACATTCATTTGAACGGTTTTCCCTTTCAATGTTATTGGCACATTGGAAAGGATTCCTAAAGGTTGACTGGTTCCTTTGTCAAAGCCTGTTAGATTTCTTATTTCAGGCAAAAGCGATGGCAAACCAAGCGCTTTCCAAGCAGTCGAGGAAAGGATACTCACAGAAGCCCCTTCATCTATGATGGTACCGGCCATAACCATTTTATATATTTGAACAATAATTCGAAACAGTATACTAGCCGGTAAACAGGGTCTACCTAGTTGATTCCAGTCGAAGGAAACAACTAGGTTGCTTGGAGGTGGGACTGAATAGACAGCTAGATATGACTCTGACGAACTTCCTTCCTGCAGTAAAGGAATGGGTAAATTGCTCCCTTGTTCATCGGAGTCTGTGTTCACGAAAAGAATTTGGACGGTGTCATCCTTGTTCTCTTTGGTGATGGTATCATCCGATGATGGAACCTCTGAAGGCAAGACCGGGTCAACTGCTGTCTCGACCTTTTGACTTTCGTCTGGTGTGGATTAAGACGGTTCATCTTCAATGATAGATGCTTCGGGCGACCACTTGAGCGGGTCAACCAGATTCTCGACTAGTGATGGACTCGGCGAGATTTTTTTATATCTAGGTGGAAGTCGTAATGGTGAAACCGGACGATCTTCCAGCACCCTTTTAGCCTCGTCTAAGAAGGGAAAACGGTGGATGACGTGGTCACCTTCACATAGTTTACAAGGAAATCTATATTTTCCTTTTTGTCCATGGGCTTCACTCTCACTAGTCGACAGTGTGCTTTCAACATGATTATCAGAGGTTGATGACACCGGATTGTGCAAATGAGGAGACCAGTCCCTTAGGATCCGAGGGATGCAGGGACAATTTCTGTGATAGTGGTCTCCTTTGCAAATGACACATGGTGATTTAGGCCTAGTCGGTGCAGTGTGTCGATTTTCGCTAGATAACGATTTGTTGCCCCCTTTCATTTTTGGCTCCTTCTTCTTCTTCTCTCTCTTCTTCTTTTCTTTCTTCTTCTCAGGTACTTGATTCTTGGCTTTATCAGCTCCATCAAGCGAAGAGGAAGGAAGAGAGGAAGAATTGGATGAAGTGGCGGTTTGGGGGGTAACTCTTGGATCGTCTAGCTGCTGAATTGATTGTTCAGGAATAGCGGTGTTCATAATGACAGAGGTTGAGAAGAGCCATACCGGCAAGCCTATTGTCAATCCTAGAAGTGACAATGTGGCCATGTGGGGTGCACCAATATCTCCCCAAGAGGAGAAGGGACTATGATTCCCTCCAAGGGGAATTCCTTGGTTGGTGGAATCCATTTTCTCAACCCAAGATCAACGTAGGAAAGGTGACGATTATTCCGTTTAAAATAAATTTTACGACGCTTTGACACAACTTGTTTTTTCAATTTTAAAGAGTCGAGAAAAAACAAAAGATGACTCTAGTCTCCTTTGATTTTTAATGAGCCTAAAGTGACAAGTGCTCAGATGGACCTTTTCCGTTAAGGAGTCTGAAAAGGAACGAAAGGGACTGCTCTGGAGATTTAGGTAGAGGGTTTACCAAACCAATCGCAAAACTGCAGAATACTTTTTATAGTACGGCAGTCAATCTTCCTGAATGCTGTGTTTGGTGCATTGCGATCGATAGGGCGGCAGACACGGCTTCCTAGGGATAAAGGATAAAGCCTATAGTGGTCTCCCAAAATATACTCGACAGTACATGGGAGCACAAGTCCGTATTGGCACTTGTCGTCTCAAAGTGGAGGAATCACCCAACCAACAGTGAAAGCGATAGTTACCACGTTTTACGACGCCGGAACTGTCTCTATCCTAGACCTCTAGATGTTGCGTTAAGTTCCAAAGCATTGTTAGATTCATTCGATTTATTTTAGAGTTGATCTTGTTTATGAAATTTGCCTTTTGGGTTCACCGCGTGATGTATAGAGACAATTCCTAAAATGCAATCTAAGATGATAAACAAACGTTTTATCTTCTTTATGCCATGAAAATCCTAGCTACTAAGGGAAAGATAGACAGATTTCTTCCAACAAATAGCAAAGAGCACACACTATATGCACTTTTCCTAAATCAAACCAATCAGACTGTCTAAATGCAAATGCACATGCATGTATTTTTTCGACTTTCTTAATATGTAGATGATAAAAAGAAAGTTTAATGTGCAAATTTGAATTACTTTTAAAGCGACTGTAATTTGACAACTTTCTTTTCAAGAGAAGTGAGGGTAAAAGAGACACTCAACGATTTTGAAATGAAATATTACTTTTCGACACTTTAAAAATTACACCAATTCAAATCATATGCAACAGTAAATCATATAATCAACTACCAAACATGAGGATTGTTGTCTATGGCTGAAAATGACAGTTACGACACTTTCAAATCAAATAACGACAGCTCGATTATGTTACTTTTTACAAATGAGAACTGAAAATGACTAAAATACACTTAAAACACTGACAGTTCTTTGCACATTAGAGGCGGAATATCAGCAAGGAAAAGGGTTTCAAACAGAGGTGTACTGATCACAGGCTGCAAAATTCAAGAATTGAACTGAAAGGAGTGAACCCAACAACCAACATCCAGTGGTAAAGTTCACTCTGATCAGTGCACCTGTAACATAGGGAAACTGAACTGCAGTGCAGGTTCTTCACTCGGGAAGTGCGCTGAAATGCAGTTTCTCAGAACAGAGGGTGCGCTGGTCCAGAGACGAGACTTTGAACAGGTTCCGGATCACAATTTGCAGTTCAGTTCAGGTTTTTTGGACATGAAAATGATAATGAGTAACTTAACAATTAGGGGTAGATCTAAATGAGGTTACTAAGGCCACCACAAAGGGCAAATAGAGAGCTTGTAGATCAAATGTTCAAGTCATAAACAAACCTGGAGATTGACTGAAGTAGCATTGATCTACTTTGAATTCGTAAAAAGAATGCAGTTCGAAGGCTAGCTGGCTTAGCTTCAGGCTCTGTCTGTATGCTTGTAAAGTAAACAAATGTAAATGTACAAACAATCTATTCGCTCCCCAACGGAGTCGCCATTTTGTTATGGGGAAAAGTGTCTATATAGAACTGCTCTATCCCACTAAGGTGTGGTAGCTGCCTTAGAAACAAATAGAGTAAAGTCTACTTTCGTTTCTTTTACAATAGATAGATGAAAGAAGAATAAGGAGACCAAACTTTGTCTTTCGCTTGACTCCTTGTTCGGTTCTTCTCTCTTCTGATAGTCTTTCACTGCTTGCCTTCTTGTACACCCAGCTTCACTGAGTACCTGCAAGATCACAGCAGCACAAAACTATACAAGGACATGGATCTATCATCATAAATAATCTAGGGTCAGATGTAGATTAACCATACAAATGCATAAAACATAAATTACAGAAGGGTATGGAAGAAAACAAGAATATATTTATTGATAATCAAAGTAGAGTCAAGAGAGTTACAACCAGTTGTTCCAACCCACCATCATCCTCTTGACAAGAAAAGCCCTCTTTTCACCTCATACAAAGCTTAGATCACCCAACATACACTGATGTTACCTCAAGAAACTAACAGCAATTCCTTACAAGATGCAAAATTCCAGCCTCTGGATCTCTGGGATGAGGGATCCATATATAGATATTTGTAAGGGGGATGAGTCAGCTTGTGTTTTGATTAGTTTCCTCCCACTGATAGTTCTTGCTTCCACTTGGAGATTGAGGATCTCTTACTCATCCTTGGTCGAATTCAGAGAGGCAAGTGTCACAGGAGAAAGTTCTGGAAGATTCCATGCTTTTCCACCTTGCAGAATGACACTTCCATTTGCCTCTTCTCGCTCAGCGCACCCCATAGAAGGGTTTTTTGAATTGAAACACACCCCCATAGTGTACTTAGGTGAGCTGCAACACACCTTGACCATGGAGCAAGTGCACTGATCCTGTTTTGACCCATGATGAGCAGTTTTTCATGGAGAACTTCTGGGAGAAGCTGTAATCAGTTGACCTTGTTCCTTTAGGGGTTGGAACAACACTTTTAGGGACTTAGGAGCCCTTAGTTTATGGATATTTATGCTTGGGGTTGTAGGGCCCAAAAATATCTATAACAGTGTTGTAAAAGTAGTTTTCTTTGGTCATCAGGATGAACCAAGATTTCATTATATCCTGAAAACCCATCTAAAAGTGAAATTCTCGAAGAACCCACTACCCTTTATAAAATATGATCCATTTTGGGTAAAGGATAGTTATCTTCAAGAGAGACCTTATTTACATTTCTCAAATCAACACATAACCTTATTTCCCCAGTGTTCTTCGTAGTGGGTACCAAGTTAGACATCCACTCTGAAAGTCTAATAGGGGAAATAATCCCTGCTTCATACATGTTTTTGATTTCTTTCTCAATTGATGGTAATAGAATAGGGTTAATTCTTCTGAGTTTATGTTTAAAGGGATTTTGATTTTCTTTCAGAGGTATAGTGTGCTGAATGATAGAGGTGTCATAGGATTTCAAGTCTTCGTAACTCCAGGCAAAGACATCTTGGAATTCCCTCATAAGTTAAACATACTTTAGCTTCTGATCAGGAGGTAAAGATTTTGACAATTTTACAATTTCTGGATTATTCCGTGTTCCTAAGTTGTACTCTTCTATATATGCTTTTAATGGCTCCATTTTAGGTTTCTTGGGAATGTCATTGGAGTCAAACAAATATTCTAGAGGATTCAATCCTTTGGGTAAATGATTGTCCTTTAGGTTGATAACCTCTGTTGCTTCTTCAATTATTTCATCTAGGTCCATTTGTTTCGGGTCTTGAATTTCCTTTTCTGTGAATTTTATGGGATGAAGCATATTTATTGAATTTTCTTCTAAAATGTTAATTTCTACCTCATTTATTTGATTAGAACTAGTAGTTGTATCAACATCTATTTTAATTTTAGAAAACTCTTCATCTAAAGTAAAAAAAATATTGATCTACTTATCACCATCAAAAACCTACCAGTTCTTCAGATTATCAGGGATGGCTGGTCTATGCCTAATCTCAACAGTATATTGATGATTAGGATGAAAAGGTAATTTGCAGGTGCTGGAAAACATGGCCAGGCTGTGGGCTTGCATGTTGTGTTTTGTAGGGATAGTTGCAAGCTGGGTTTCCAAGAAAGTGTTGAGGATTTCTATGACTGTTCCTCTATAATATCCTAGTCTAGGATCCCTAGTTGAGTAAGTTCCTTTAATCTGTTTAATTATTAATTACGAATCTCCCATGACAGACACCCTGATTGCTCCTAATTTTTTAACAAGTTTAATACCTAACAAGAGAGCCTCATATTATGCCATATTATTGGTGCATATAAAATATAATCTATAGGCATGGCCTTCAGCATGATCATTTTCTAAATTATACACCAAAACTCCTGCTCATGCTACTAGTTTATTGGCTGAGCCATCAAATTCTAAAAGCCAAAGGATTTCATGCTCATAATTTGTGTCTGGGGTAGTAGGAACTTGTTTAACCATGGGATCTGGGTTTTCATTTTCATCTGACTTTTCTTTGTTATCTTATATTTCCTGAATATGAACACTTGATTTTTCTTTTTCAATTTCTTTTGGTTCTGCTGCTAAAGCCTCTAGAGTATTGGAAGCACTGGCTTCTGCATTGTAAAGAATGAGTGAATCCATATCAGAGTGTACTGAGTATATGGGGAAATTTTGGGGTCTTTCCTTACTACTTACTACGTATTTCATCAATGTTTCTATGTATAGTTTCTTTCATTGTCCAAAAACCGATATAGTGGCATATGACATATCCAATTGAAGAGACCCCTGAAGCTTAGCACCCTAGGATCTAGATAATAACATGCCATATTTGGGTGGTATATCTGCTACCACTATGTCCATTGAAATTGTTTCTAGAGGGTATGGAACCAATGAAACACACAAGTCTTTTATCAGTCCTAAACATCTCACCTGACTAGAATGAAAAGAAAAAAGAAATCTTTGTATGGTCTAGTGATGTCTAAGTCTAGCTTTTCCATTACAGATTTGGGCATGAGATTATGAGATGCACCAGAGTCAAACATGGCACTATGAAGAACCTTATCATGTATGATGAAGTTCACATAGAAGGGAGAAATTCCTCCTTCCAATGGTTTTCCATACACTTCTAGGCCAAAGATTAATTCGGGCTGGTCATCAAAAATATTAACTGAGTCTTTAGTTCCAGTAATTTTCAGTGATCTATTGATTTGAGTTTGGTAGGAATCATGTTTAGCTAATTCAGATAATAGACATAAATTTTTAGCTTACCTACTTTCTGTTTCCAAATTAAAGGGTTTTTCTATTTGGGCCTTTGGATTTCAAGCAACAATATTCTCTTTGTTCTTAGTGTTTTCTATGTTTTTCTCCTTTTGAGGAGTAGAATCATGATTTGTTGATTCTCCTAAATCAAGCTTTGGAGGTTCTTCCACAGTTTCCTTGGAAGGAAGGGAAGTGGAGGGCTATTTATTGTTTGGTTTATTATCATAGACATCTTCGATTATGGGGTTAGAAGGATCAGTGTTTGATCTAGAAATAATTTGTACAGGTTTGATTACTGTCCTACCTTTTTCGGGCTAACTTGGAACCATTTTCTTGTTCGTTTTAGGGACATCAATTCTCATACTTCTTAGATTGTATTGCTTGTGCACCTCAAATATGGGTGAGTCATATCCTTCTCTAAAGTCGAATGATTCCCCTGATTGGGTTCGGAACTATTTAAGTATGTGGGTATGTGGGCTTCTTGGTCATCTTGGGATAAGAAAAATTCTCCTTCATTGTCAAGCCCCATTTGATTAATTTGAGCATCTTCTTCTAGGCCTTCAGAGTGGGAAGCTTTTGCATAGTTCTCTTGGAAAGGGGTCTAATGTTTTGGTCAGGACCATTCTTTCCAGCGTTCAGGTTTTGATTTTTTTTGAAATTAGGATTTCTCCCTGTATTGGCTTGTTGGCTATCCCAAGGAGATTTCCTCTCAATTGTCTCCACTCTATCTCTTAGTCTATCCATTCCTTTAATTAAGGCATCTAGCTTTTGTTCAAATGGTGAGCTTTCTTCCTTTAATGGTATCCTCCTTTCACTCCTGGTCTTCGCTCATTTAGATAGCAGGTTGGCTTCAACGCTGACTGTTATGCTTTGCATATCTTCCAAAGTAGGGGGGTTTCATTCTCTCAATTGGAAATCCATATCAAAATCAAATCCATCTAGGAATTTCATTAAGGCTAAACCAGGTGGGGGTCTAAGATCTAGTGGGATGGCATTATACACACTATTGAATCTAGTTCAATAGTCTTGCACAGTTTCTTGTGGTCCTCTTCTTAGGTTTTTGTATTCAAATAGAATCTGAAGGGGGTATTTCCTTTTCTCCCACTTGTTTAGGAATTACTAATAGAGTTCTTAGGTTGTCTATATTATTTGACGTTAAGGCTCTGAACCAGGTTCTAACTTCTTGTTGAAGCCCCAAAAATTGGGTCGACAATAAGGGGGATACCCACCTGGTCCGGACCTTGGTTGGCAACTCCTTATCTATTTGGTATAGCGGGTCCAACTGGGGATATGGGACCACTTTCCCAATTTATGAGTGTGTGTGTGTAGAATTTGATGTTCCTGATATAACAGTTCCTAATTAAGATATTGTAATGCTAACTTTGACCTAATGCTATGCTATTGTATTCTAATAAGCAGCAACATCTAAGTCTATACTAACCCAGGGTGCAATTCTTCTATTATGCGATCGAAAAAGATTTCAAATAACAACTGGTAATAAAGATGATTGAGCTATTATGAGAAAATAAATTAATAAAGATGAACCACTTCGTATAAAAACTTAGATGAAACAGTTGTGAAAAACATATCGCATAATGAGCTATTCATACATTAAGCATAAATAAATAGCTATCACCATACAAAAGTGCCAAATGATAACTCAGGCATTCATGCACTAATACATAAATAACTATAAACTCTATATCACTTTAACACATAAGGAGAAATGGTTAAGAGATAGAAGTACCATTTATAACTAGTCCTACTCATAAGCTTCAAGTGACAATGACTTATCTCTCCTTGATCTAACATCCACTAAGAGTACAGAAGTGCAACATCAGTAGCAGATATTAAATGCAAACATCAACAAATCATGTTCCATTCATTCATCAAAACCTCCCCGGAGGGTGCAAAAGTGCATGTTCTGAGGACAAGTTTTTGATAAATTTCTGGATCCTTCTCTAAATGCATGAGAAGGGTTTAAATACTACTAACTAAATATAATAATAAATTATTTAGAAAATTTCAGGATACAGTTTAAATGACCGTCCTATTTTCAGGAAAATAAAACAGAATTACAGCTAAAATTGAACCTAAAGTTAACTACTTTTGTATTTGGTCTTTGAAATCGCACGTATGCAGCATCTATTTAAGGAGAGTTGGCTGGCTGACTTCTGCTTTTAGCTGGGCTGAGAAAATAGAATCGACAGAGATGGTACCATTTTTTCGGCTGAATTTATGATGCACTTAATAGTCATCCACTGGCTATGTGGCTTTACCAAGTATGCCCAGTAATAATCCCATTTTAACTTGGTTAGCCGCTGAATTGCTTTTTCCTTTTCTTGTGCTCTCTGTTTCCAATCTGCTTCTAGTTACTGTGCATTCGGTAAATATCTTGGAGTGGTCTTTGCGATCATATTTTTCCTGTGAAAAGTTTCATTCACGCAATCAATAAGACTGCTTGCTACCGTGGCTGCTATTTCTGCCGCTTGTTCTGCTTCCCTGATTTGCTCGTCCCATTTGTTGAAGAGTATTTCTTTATGACTTTCATTTATTATTGGTGCACCTGCTCTTTTTCGCTCATCTTTTTCTTTCGAAGCCAAATATTCACCCGTTTATCAATTAGATCATAGTCACTTCATAAATCTACCACTTGATTAGTGGTTTTATCACTATTTTCACAATAATAACTCCACTGTGATATTTTTTGACTCAACGCTTCTTGCTGCTGTAGTAATTGTTCATTTAAGGAAATGGACTCTGTAAAAAATTCTGTAAGCATAGGTTCATCTTTGTGCATCTCCTGTAAATCCTATAACTGCTTTCCTTTCTCATCCAAACTTTTCTGATATCCTATCTGCATTTGCTGGAAGTCTTATTGTAACCTCTCAAGTTGTTTCTGTGCTTCATTACTGGTGTTAGCTTGTTGTAACTGTTGTTGCGTGCTTGTATCTAGTCTTCCCTTTCTTTTAACAGTTGTTGTACCTCAGATGCTTTATCAATAGTCGCAGAGGCGTATGCTATTGCGATGTAAGATAGTTTGGTGAGATTTTCAGTAGGATTGCTAGTGGGATCTTTCCACAAGACGTCTTATTGTTCTACGTCTTGAGAGGACATGCTCTCGAATTTCCTTTTATTCCTTTGTCTTCTTACTACTGCCTTGTGTTTTGGGCTGTAAATATATCCCGAGGAGGAATTTCTTCTACTTTGAGTATAAACTCAGAAGATGGGGCAATAGGAATATGATCCATATCTGAGACATTGCTTACTGTTCTTGTGACTACTTCTTCTGCTACCTGTGCATTGCTCACAGGTGTTTTCATGGTTTTTCCTTCAAGATTGATTAAGTCATTGAAGGTTTCCCATTCTTTATCTAATTCAGTTATGACTGAAGGTTCTTGAATGACGAGATGGGAGGATCTCTTTGCGGGGAGGCAATAATCTGCTGATGTAGAAGTTCTATTGACTGGGCAGTATCCTTTACTGACCCTTCACTCTTATCTTGTTCATTTCCAGATCTTTTAGAGTGTTCAGAAATTTCTTTTTCAAACTTGGATTTAGATCCGTTAGTGCTTGAACTCCCACTAAGACTAACACTTGGAGTTGGTTCTCTTGAGGGTAGGCATAGTTTCTCTAGAGGAATACTGGCTAACCTTCTTTCCCTGTATATTTTGAACTTTTGGAATTCCTCTGGAGACAATTGCAATTGGGCTGCATGTAGAATTTCTTTAAGTGTGCTTTTCTGTTGGAATATATCATCAGATAAATCCTTTTCTCTAGAGAACACTTTTATCTTGACTGAAGTTATGAAATTCTAGGCAACCTGATTAGGGTCAAATGGTCTGCCTGAAAATTTGAATAGCTGCAAACACGTCATATTCTTTATTTCTGTGAATGCATGACCTATATCAAATAGCGAAAAGACTCCACAGGCTACAGGAAAATATGGCCATATAGCCTTCTTTTTGTCCTTTCAATCTTTAGTTAAACCACCTTCCCCACAGGTTTGATAGGCAATCTCTTGAGCTAATAGTTTATCAGAGATATACAAAGGTAGGACATGAGGGGGTGAAAAACTTCCAAATACCCTGACATAACTAAATAATTACTCCCCAAACCATCTTGCGATAGGGAGGATGTCTACCTCTACTTCAGGCGAGCACCTCGGGGGGTCTTTATCATACAACATTCTGTATAATGGCAGCATAATTCCATGACAAATTTGGTATAAGTATGGAGTAAACTGAGAGTCCCATAACTCTTTATGATAGACATGGATAGGTAAGGGGTCTTGAGTTGTCCACTTCCAACCCATAATAGGAAACTTAGAAACATAACATATTGAATCCATAAAATATGCAGATAGGTAAAAAGGAGGATAAATTCTCTAAACCGCAGCTCTTTTGGATCAGTAACTCACAATGGCCATGACTAGGTTATCAGACAAAATTTTGGCCCAATCTACAATAGTAGCATTTGTGGCCGCATCTAATAATGGTAGCCATTCGGATGAAAATTTGTTGATATCTGGCATTCCAAATATTCTACAAAGCATGGCAGCAGCAAAGTAGAAAGGGGAGGTAAGGGAACCAGTACTGTACATACCGTGCTTATCTTTCTTTAGTGGTTCGTCTCTCCTGGACCAGTCTTTGGTGGTTTCTACCAGCTCCTGATTTTCTTTTACGAATTTCTCCATAAATTGCTTGTTATAAGTTTCTTGTGGCTCCAGCAGATGATACATGAGATTTAAATCCTGCACGACGAATGAACCAATGAGTCCTTGACCATGAATATTGAACTGTCTATTTCTGATTTCTGCACTATCCAGTACCCACTTGACCATGCACGTGTATGGGAGGATTTTTGGCCTTGCTGCTATCCGATGTGAGAATGAGAAAGCTAGCTCTGTTAGGGATCCTTCAAAAGGACTCTGTGGGTCCACAATAGCAGTAACTTCCATTATTCTGGGGTTCTCTTCTTCGAGCAGATTATACATGCCTTCCCACATAGCTATTCTCGTGTCTCTGTTACAAGCCATGTCTGTATACGAAGGTGACATTTCCTTTTCTTCGGATCTTGGGGCTTTGCTTTTCTTTCCCATTCTAACCTGTGTATTGCTTTAAATCATTCTATGTTTTCCGTTCCTGCAATTAACAAGTGAAGTAGAAATGAATGACAAGGAAGGGTGATGGGACAGTTTTAAATGCCGCAGAGATACCAAATACACCACCTTATGTGAAATGATTCTTCGAAAAGCACGCACTCATATTCTATTAATAACTAACAACTAACTCCTTTATTAGTATTTAAAGCACATAACTATGTGTCAGCTTATGGAAAATGCTTTTCTTGAATAACGTGCCCGAAAGATCTGCGATGGAGCAATTTTGCGATTTGCTTCGCAAGATCGCAGCATGACAGCATTGATCTGGCGTGATGTCGCAACATTGCTTTATCGCGAAATTGCGATATCACAATATCGTAGATCGTAGCAGTTTTATGTATAACAAATTTTGTTAACATGTTTCTTGCAAGATGTGATCTTGCGATTGGTGTCATCGCATATCGGTAGATTTTGAAATGTTTCATGTAAGTTCTGCTGAATGCGACGCAACATTTATTGAAACAATCTCGCAAATGTTGGGATTGTAGTTGTGAGGTGGCATCTCGCTATCCTTTTACGATGCAATTTTTAAAGATTTTTACCTTATCATAAACTTTGATTTTAAGAATTTCAAAGGAGCTTTCTAAGCTTACGATGGTAACTTTATTTGTGGAAAAGAAATTTAAGCACTACTTTGTTTTTCCTAGTTTTATAACTAAGGGTCCCCACACATTTAGTATTACGAATGACACTAAATGAGAGGGGGGGTGTTGCTGACCACAACAATTGGCGATTCACTTGGAAGAACTAGTTATCTTTGTTTTTCTATTGAATTTTCTAAACTTCCAAAACAGAAAATTTTTCAGAAAGTTAAACTTTATTATGGAAAGATATAGTATATTATGCTCTATTCTGTCAATGACATTTTGTTTCAACTATTTTCAACTTTGATTGTTTGGTCCCTCATGCTAGTTCTTGTATTTACATTAGTCATTACTTGGTCTGTAAAGATAAAACAAAGTCTTCTCTGTAAAATAGTTTTAAATATGCTCATTTGTCGTAGGTAGAGCCTCTGCTGCCAGCAGGTGTTTATAGCCTCAACAGGGTTACCTGTTACCCAGCAATGATCCTGTATCCTACTTAGAACAACCTACAACTTTCAAAGAAGAATCCACATCCACACTTATTGCTTTGATTTTCTTTTTACTCTTAAAGAATAATGTCTTGGTTTCATAGCCAATTTATGACGCAGTCATTCACTTGATTTATAACTTTGCTGAACAAGCTGGCTCATGATGAGACCCTTGTCTTTTGATTGCAACAATCTTGAGTCATTGCCTTATTGTGGTGTACAGTATTGGCAAAGTCAGTAAGTTATAATATATGTGATTATGATAAGCTGGCTCGTGATGAGACCTCTTATTCTTCAAGACGAAGTGTATCCTTGGGTTGTTCCTTTGAAAGTTGCGATTTCCTTAGCATGGAGGAAGTAATTTTTTCCTTAAGATAGCTCTCGACGACAATAATAGAGTTTTTGGAAACAACTGTTCTACATAGAATCTTTATTTTGTTATTGATACCTTTCATTGTATTGACATAAAACAATTTCTTCACTAAAGGTTGTTTTCATCAAAATTTATGGAGTTGAAACTAGTATCATATCTAGACTAGAGTCTTTAACTGTATCTATCAATAATAAAGATCAATTTGCCAAAATATTTGCTATTTATACAAGCGAAAAATCAAAATCTAAAAGAGAATTGGTATCTTATTTGTAAATTCCTAATGTAGCTAATGACAACAAATTTTATTATGGAAGATATATTTAAAGAAGATTAGAAGTAACTATTCCTTTGAATATTTATATGATACGAGGAGGGCTAATTACTTCCTTTATTTTTTCCTGCAAACTGTTAAAACTAAACTATCAACATAACAAACTAACAGAATTAATTCTACTCCTATTTTAACTATATACATGAAATTGACTAGGTATAGTCATATTTCCAGTGTAACGATTCTCTCATTTTTATTCCTGCACATATATACATTTCAAATATTAGTACTAGAAATAAAATTCTTGCTGAAATGAGAACATTAAATGTGGAATTAGAATGTACAACTATTGTTAGAATTTTATTTGAAATCTTCTTATGAAATTTTCTTTCCAATTGAATACCTATTGGATCATAGAAATCTCGATGGATTTCTATTAAGGATTGACAAATGTTCAAGGAAAGAGATGATAAGACAGATTGAAGATATGATTTTTTTGATTTAACAGCCTGTAACATATTATTAATGTTATGTGTGAAAGTTAAGCTTTTGACAATTTTTCGTGAAAGAAAAGTTTCCAAATATATTTCTTTAAAAGGATCAATGAAGAATGGATGGAAATCTCTCTGGTGCTCAGTATGCCAGCGTAATATATCCAAAGTCTGAAAATTAAAATCTAAAACTAAATCTAATTTTATACAAAATGAGTGAAAATAGAATAGAATGAAATGACTATCTGTACAACTAGTGTTATAGTACAATTGGGATCGTTTTGAAATATTTTCCCTTTCACAAGGATTGGCTAGAATTATGGAATTTGAGTAATTTCGAATTCCATCTTGTGAATTAGAAAGAAAATTATGATTATGAACAGGCGTGAAAGCTTGATCATGATATGAATTATAGACTGGAATACTTTCTTGGATAGTGAAATCATGCAGATGATTTGCTGCTTTAGAATGAGAATTGATTGAAATGATTTCTGAATTAAAATACCTCTCATTCTTAGGTTTTATTTGAAGTTTCTGATGATTCTCTCGAGATAAATCAACATCTTCAATGTCAAAGTAATTATCATAAATGACTTCACAAGATTCCCTAGACTTCTCTTTTTCATCCAGTATATTTAAACGAGGGACAAGACTTTCATGTTTATTAATGGGCAAAGGGTGTTCTATAATTACTTCTCTATCTTGAAAAAAACTTATTGGTGATTAATTTATATCAGCCTTTTTATTTTCTGAAATATCATCAATATTGAGAGGGGAAAAATTATCATCATTAAAAATATCATGATAAAGAGAAAAATGTGACTCTGAAATAATGCATTTAAAAATATCTCTTTTCGAGAATTCTTGTGCATTATGTTCATCATAGATTTCAGGTTTTAGGTCATACCTTTGTGTGCTCATGTTTTTTGGAATAATATTACTTTGTTGTTCTAACCTTGGCATTTGCATTTGTTGAGTTGCGGTCATATTTTCTGAATTTGACTGGACGTTGCTTTCCGATTCCAAGGCGAGCTTTCTCCCAAAATTGTTGCTTTCGTCTTCTTGTATTTGATCAGAAATATCCTCTGAGCTTTGGGAAACTTCCTCATCACAATTTATTTGCACATCCAAATTGGATTTCTCCTTTATGTTAGAAGGGAATTGAACAAAGCTTGGACTAATTTCAATGGATCGGGAATAGGAGGCAGAGAATAAACATGATCAATGCAGTGTAGTGACTCTTCATTTATGAGTTCATTTCCAACATCAAATTTCAAACAATTCAGATGAAATTGAATATTAAAATCTCTAACAGACTCATCTTCTTTTCGTAGATACTCAATTTCATCATATACATAATCATAATCATAACAATCAAATTTACAAACGAAAACCGTGACAAATTGATCCCAGCTGTGAATTGAGGCAACCGGAAGGGTTCTACACCAGTTTCTAGCTTCTGCTACAAATGTGAGAGTAAAAATTCTGCATAAAATGCCTTCATCAATTCCTTGAAAATTAAAATTTGAAACATTTTGAGTAAATTGAAGGGTATGATTAAAAGCAGAAGAATTTCTCTCACCATTGAATTTGACCTGAGAAAAGAGTCTTACCACTTCGGGTGGAGTGTTGGAAGATGCACGTACATGAATGCAACTCGAAATTGGAAGTTTAAGAGAGGCCATCGTAATTCAAATGTTAAAACAAACTCCAACAGACAACATGTTTTAGGCCCTCCTTCTAGTGCCAAATATGTTGAAGCCCCGAAAATCGGGTCAACAACAAGGCAGATACCCACTCGGTCTGGACCTTGGTTGGCAGCTCCTTATCCGTTTGGTATAGTGGGTCCGATTGGGGATTTGGGACCAGTTTCCCAATTTATGAGTGTGTGTGTGTAGAATTTGATGTTCCTGATCTAACAGTTCCTAATTAAGATATTCTAATGCTAACTTTGATGTAATGCTATGGTATTGTATTCTAATAAGTAGCAACATCTAAGTCTATACTAACCTGGGGTGCAATTCTTCTATTATGCAATCTAAAAGGATTTCAAATAACAACTGGTAATAAATATCATTCAGCTATTATGAGAAAAGAAATTAATAAAGATGAACCACTTTGTATAAAAACTTAGATGAAACAGTTGTGAAAAACATATCGCATAATGAGCTATTCATACATTAAGAATAAATAAATAGCTATCCCCGTACACAAGTTCCAAATGATAACTCAAGAATTCATGCAGTAATACATAAACAAATATAAAATGTATATCACTTTAACACATAAGTAGAAATGGTTAAGAGATAGAAGTACCATTTATAACTAGTCCTACTCATAAGCTTCAAGTGACAATGATTTATCTCTCTTTGATCTAACATCCACTATGAGTACAAAAGTGCAACATCAGTAGCAGATATTAAATGCAAACATCAACAAATCATGTTCCATTCATTCATCAAAACCTCTTCAGAGGGTGAAAAAGTGCATGTTTTGAGGACAAGTTTTTGATAAATTTCTGGACCCTTCTCTAAATGCATGAGAAGGGTTCAAATACTACTAACTAAATCTAATAATAACTTATTTACAAAATTTCAGGATATGGTTTAAATGACTGTCCTATTTTCAGGAAAATAAAACAAAATTGCAGCTAAAATTGAAGCTAAAGTTAACTACTTCTGTATTTGGTCTTTGAAATCACACGTATGCAGCATTTGTTTAAGGAGAGTTGTCTGGCTAACTTCTGCTTTTAGCTAGGCTGAGAAAACAGAATCGACAAGAGCTGTTACAATTTCTTGAGTTGAATTTATGATACACTTAACAGTCATCCACTGGCTATGTGGCTTTACGAAGTATGCCCAGTAATAATCCAGCTTAACTTAGTTAGCCCTTCAATTGCTTTTTCCTTTTCTTGTGCTCTCTGTTTCCAATTTGCTTCTAGTTGTTGTGCATTCGGTAAATATCCTGGAGTGGTCTCTGCGATCATATTTGCCTGTGAAAATTTTCATTCACACAATCAATAAGACTGCTTGCTGCCATGGCTGCTATTTCTGCCGCTTGTTCTGCTTCCCTGATTTGCTCGTCCCATTTGTTGAAGGGTATTTCTTTATTTTCATTTATTGTTAGTGCACCTGCTCTTTTTCCCTCGTCTTTTTCTTGCCAAGACAAATATCCAGTCACCCGTTTATCAATCTACCACTTGATTAGTGGTTTTATCACTATTTTCACAATAATAACTCCATTGTGATATTTTTTGGCTCAACGCTTCTTACTGCTGTAGTAATTATTCATTTAAGGAAATGGACTCCATAATAAATTCTGTAAGCTTAGGGTCATCGTTGTGCATCTCCTGTAAATCCTGTAACTTCTTTCCATTCTCATCCAAACTTTTTTGATATCCTATCTACATTTGCTGGAAGTCCTACTGTAACCTCTCAAGCTGTTTCTATGCTTCATTATTGGTGTTAGCTTGTTGTAACTGTTGTTGCAGTTCTCGTATCTGGTCTTCCCTTTCTTTTAACAACTGTTGTACCTTAGATGCTTTATCAATAGTCACAGAGGTGTATGCTTCTGCGATCTGAGATAGTTTGGTGAGATTTCAGTAGGATTGCTAATGAGATCTTTCCACAAGATGTCTAATTGTTCTGCGTCTTGAGAGGACATGCTCTCGAATTTCCTTTTCTCCCTTTTTCCTCTTACTATTGCCTTGTGCTGTGGGATGTAAAATATATCCTGTTAGTGTCAGTCTTTACAGCCTTCCTCCAGTGATCAAATGTGCTCTTACATAGTGATTTTGAAGTGTCAAGGTCAAATTTTGTCATTTCAGTGAGTCTTCAAGCAAAATTTGGTCACTAGGCATTAGGCCTAGGGTTTGCCCAAATGTCAGTCCATGTCATCATTCAGCTGAGCCTATCATCATTCAGAGGTTTTTCATCATCATGTCAGTGTCTAATGGGTCATTTTACACCATGTTCATGCTTCAGTTGTGCCTAGGCAAGCTCATTTCCCTCTCCTAGGGTTTTGAAAGCCAATTTCTCTTGGGCGGCCAAATCATCGGCAAAACTTGTTTCCTGATGTTAATACGCCTTCCCCTATCCTTCATGTACCTTATCAAACACTTCCCATCCCTTAGATCCGCCAAATTCCTCATTTTTGCACAAACCCTAGTTTCTAGCTACAACTTGGCAATTTTCTAGGTTTGGCCTGTGTTTTTCCCTTTTGGACCCCTTCCCCTCGCTCAATCTCTAAGATTCCACTTTCCCCTGCTTCCTAACATCCCTCCCCATTCCCAAAAATTTCCCCAATAATTTAGAAGCCCTCTGTCCCCTTCATTCCGCTTCATTTCGACAAAATTCCTTGTTTCACACATCGGGACAAGTTTCACTCAAAAGCTGTTTCTGAGCAATCAAAGATGAATTTTTCAAAACGGAGAGAGGTTTTTGTCCAGAACATGCCAACGAAGAAAAACCTCCTTCATTTTTTACACAGGTGTCATTGTTTGAGAGAAATGTCAAGAATACCGTTGCCTCAGGAGAATCAAAGGCACCTCTGAAGTGACCTTGGGAAAATCAAGTTTTCTCCTAGCTTAGTTGGCCAAATGACTTGCTTGATGGGTAAATTGATAACTAGACACGAAGAGATTTCCAATGAGCTATCCTGCGCTCAATTTGGGGTTGAGGAAGGCATTCAAAAGTTGACTGCAACAGCACTCTTCCTTGAGGCAGCCTCATTGGACACTTTTTGACCAGTCTTGGGAGATTTGCTTTTTACAGGTCAAATCAACTCCAAATTGAAAAATTTTGGTTGGGTTGGAAATTAGACTCAAATACCTTTCCAACGAGCCATCCCGCGCCTGATTCTGATGCCGGAAAGGCCCTCAAACAAGGCTGTGAACGTGCGCGACCAAACGGAGGTGCGCGACCAAAAACAGGCCAACGCACTGTGTTAAATTACACAGGCGCGACCAAACGTAGGTGCGCGACCAAAAACTCTGTTTGCCCTAAAAACTCACTCAAACGCTGAAATCACCCTCAAATTCTCTCAAGTTATTAAGGTATGCCTCATTCACATGTTTGATGATGGTGTTGGGATTGGAAAGGAAGGTAATGATCATAAATTTTGTGCAAGAAATCCATAAAGAAATAGGTTAAATGAATAGTTGTTTTTGCAAGCAATATGTGTGACAGTTTGTTATTTTTTAAGGAAATTTTTCCCTTTGTCCCTCCTTTTATTTTCCCCATACAAATTGCATATGTTAACATGTCAAACTTATTGATCTCATTTGCAAGTCAATTATACAAATCCTACCCCTAAATCATTATGAAACCCTAATCCCTTCTAAACCTATTCAAACCTTAGTTCCTCCATGTATCATGCTAAAACCCTAAGCACCATTATGACACACAGCAAATATATGAAATGCACAGCAAGGAAATGAAGAAGAAACATTGTAAAAAATAAAAAGAAAAGTGATGACAAGGCATGCACACAAGAATTGTAAAAACAGTGAAAATGCCATTTGCATAGCCTTATAAAAAATAAAGAAAAATGTCATCTTGCTGTGTATATGTCAAAGACTTGAAAGCTCAATAAAAGTCATGACAAAATTCATTAAAAATACAGCTGCATAGTTGTCAAAGGAATCAGTTTTGCTGTGATTAGGGTTTTACATTAACATGGTATTCTTCCCCATCCTCAAAACTCTGTTTTTTCCCCTACCTAATTCCCTATGTAAACCCTAATTCAATTGCTTGTCCCTTCAGTTAAACTCCCTAGGCAATTGAATATCCCTCCCTATGATCAAATCACACAGTGAAACCTTAATTACTCATGGCAAAAACATGATGAAGCTGCCTCTGTTTTAAATGAACTGCTGTTATGAAAATTAGTTGGCAGACTTTGTTGATGGGTTTCATTGTCCCCCTAAACCTAATTCCTAATATCCTCTCTTTTCCCTAATTCCCAAGTTACCAATTCCCTCTCCCTTCCATTGTAACATAATCACAGCAAACCTTCCCTTCCTTTTGCAATCAAATACCCTAAATCCCTGTTTCCCAAAGCATCAAATGGCCATTCTAAAGTCATGAAAAAACAGAGTATTCTCTTAAAAGACATTCAAAGCAAAATGAAATGAGCTGCCTGTTTCTTGTACATGGATGATGCTGCCCTATCCCCCTATGCTTATGACACCCTCCCCTCCATCATGATGATTTTCATTGTCCTTTCCCTTGGTGATCATAACACAGTTTCCCTAAATAAGGTATTGATTTGCAAATGGTGAGAGATGGAATGACATGTTTAGCATTATGTGATGTTTTCCTTCAAAATTCCCTGCTTATATATATATTTTTTTTTTCTCCCTTTCCTATATGTAAATTCCCTCCCCTAACATATCCCTCATGATGTTTCCCCTTGAAAACAACATACTTCACAGCATTTTGCAGGCAGGGCAGCGGTCATTTTGACTTGTTGATTCCACCTTGCTCAATAACATCAGGTCAACCAATGAGACTAATGAGCAAGGTGATGACCGGTCTTCTTCCATGGAGGTTGAGACACAGCAGAGGCTTTTAGAGAAGGCAAATCATGACAAAGAGCTGCTACGCAACATGAAAACACATTATTGGGCCAGAATGCATGTTTACAAAGCAAGGATGAAGATCCTTCAACGGCGGTTGAACGAGGCTCTCATGAGGAAAAAGAAAAGGACAAATCCCCGTATCTTGGCTGAGGCATCTCTCACTCATCATGGTACTGATCAGCCTTGATCTAGCATCAAAATGTGAAAATTTTGAGAATTTTGGAGCATTTTGGAAATTTTTGGTAAAATTACAGGTTTTGCCCACGGTTTGGTCTCACCCCGGGTGAGACCATTTTGAAGGACTACTCGGAATTTTGAAAACTTGGCATTTTTGGAAAGGGCATGCAAAAATAAAAATTACCAATACTTGGGAGAAGCCTGATTTTGAGTTTTGAGCCTCCAAAAGCTCAAAATACATCAAAAAAATGACTTTCTGCCCACTTTTTGAGTTGCAGAAAGTGACCTTGGGAGAATTGATTTTTGAGGGGTCAAATCAACACCAAATTCAGAAATTCCACTTGGGATAGAAAGTAGACAGGCCAAGCTTTCCAATGAGCCATTTTGCACCTGATTTGGACCAGTGGAACCCACTCAAAAATAGCTGTGAAGGGGCGCGACCAGAACTTCCAGGGGCGCGACCAGAACTTCCAGATTTGCCAGAATTGCCATTTTCGGTCAAAAAACACTGTTTTGACTATGGTTGACCATTTTTACTTGTAGATGATGGATGAATGTAATATTTTCATGGCACTTTGATAGGTTTTATCTTTATTTACTCTTCTAGAAGCTTCTTTGATGTAAATAGTGAATAATTAATGCATGGATGAGTTAGCTAAGTAATAGAGGCAAGTTGTTGGGCTGCCTATTTTCTAGTTCTTAGTTTAGAATTACTTCAAACTGCTCCTAGGAAGCTGAGCTCGACCCCTAGAGGTGGGGAAAGGAGTTAGATGGTCTAGGAGGTCTATATTATGCTCTCTCCTTCTCATTTTCATGGTTGGACTCTTGTGGGAGAAAGCATTATTGTGTATTGTACATCTACTTCTACAATTTAAGGAAAGGAAGGCCAGGGTTTTGCAGACTTCATTGTGGATTCTTGTGGATCATTGTGTTGATGGTGTGTCTTCTAATTGTTACTGTAAGTTTGTTTATGTGTTACATCTCTCTTTCTTTGCTGCTAATTGAACAAGATGAAGTGATAAAGTTTGAATTCATGCATGCCATGCTCAGCTTTTAATTCTGTTCAATATCTATGTTTTCCACTGTTTAAAGAGGATTCAAAGTCCTTGTTTGCCCTCTTTAACCTCCTCTCTTTCTTCCCTGATCACTCATCCAAGCCAAAGGCATCAACACAAGTTCCTACCTTGCCCCAAAGATCCCCCTGCAAAAACTGTGCTCAATCCCCGCACCTTGAATTGCACTTCCACCAATTGCCACCAAAACCCCCAAAAATCATCAAATCAAACCCCCTATCAATTTACTAGCCTAAAATCTTTATTTCTATTTGGTCAGCCTAATTATATTATAAGATCTATCAAATCTGACCCGAGAGAGCCTTCTCATACCTCGTAGGGCTAGCTACGAGGTGAAATGGTTTGATGTAGCCTTGAGAGTTTGTCTATCTCAGCCTAGGTGAATTCCAAGCGCTAACATATCCAAAGGAGGAATTTCTTCTACTTTGAGTATAAACTCAGAATATGGGTCAATAGGAATATGCTCAATATCTAAGACATTGTTGATTGTTCTTGTGACTATTTCTTTTGCTACCTGTGAATTTCTCAAAGGTGTTTTTATGGTTTGTCCCTCAAGATTGATTAAGTCATTGAAGGTTTCCCATTCTTTATCTAATTCAGTTATGACTGGCGGTGCTTAAAGGACGAGAGGGGGAGGATCTCTTTGCGGGGAAGCAATAATCTGCTGATGTAGAAGCTCTATTGACTGGGCAGTATCCTTTACTGACCCTTCTCTTTTATCTTGTTCATTTCCGGATCTTTTAGAGTGTTCAAACATTTATTTTTTAGACTTGGATTTAGATCCGTTAGTGCTTGAACTCCCACTAAGACTAACACTTGGAGTTGGTTCTCTTGAGGGTAGGCATAGTTTCTCTAGAGGAATACTAGCTAACCTTCTTTCCCTGTATATTTTGAACTTTTGGAATTCTTTTGAAGAAAATTGCAATTGGGTTGCGTGTATAATTTCGTTAAGTGTGCTTTTTTGTTGGAATATATCATCAAATAAATCCTTTTCTTCAGAGAACACCTTTATCTTTACTGCAGTTGTGAAATTCTGGGCAACCTTATTAGGGTCAAATGGTCTGCCTGAAAATTTGAATAGCTACAAACACGTCATATTATTTACTTCTGTGAATGCGTGACCTCTATCAAATAGCGAAAATGCTTGATAGGCTATAGGAAACTGTGGCCATATAGCCTTCTTTTTGTCCTTTAAATCTTTAGTTAAACCACCTTCCCCATAGGTTTGATAGGCAATCTCTCGAGCTAAGAGTTTATCAGGGATATACAAAGGTAGGACATGAGGGGGTGCAGAACATCCAAATACCCTGACATAAGTAAATAATTCCTCCCTGAACCATCTTGCGACAGGGAGGATGTCTACCTCTGATTTAGGCGAGCACCTTGCGGGGTCTTTATCATACACCATTCTGTATAAGGGCGGCATAATTCCGTGACAAATTTGGTATAAGTATGGAGTAAACTGAGAGTCCCATAACTCTTTATGATAGACATGGATAGGTAAGGGGTCTTGAGTTGTCCACTTCCAACCCATAATAGGAAAATTAGAAACATAACATATTGAATCCATAATATATGCAGATAGGTAAAAAGGAGGATAAATTCTCTGAGCCGTAGCTCTTTTGGACCGGTAACTGACAATGGCCATGACTAGGTTATCAGACAAAATTTTGGCCCAATCTACAATAGTGGCATTTGTGGCCGCATCTAATAATGGTAGCCATTCGGATGAAATTTTTTTGATATCTAGCATTCCAAATATTCTACAAAGCATGGCAGTAGAAAAGCAGTAAGGGGAGGTAAGGGAACCAGTACTGTACATACCGTGTTTATCGTTCTTCAGTGGTTCGTCTCTTCTGGACTAGTCTTTGGTGATTTCTGCCAGGTCCTGATTTACTTTTACGAATTTCTCCATAAATTGCTTGTTATAAGTTGCCTGTGGCTCCAGCAGATGATACATGAGCTTTAAGTCTTGCGTGGCGAATGAACCAATGAGTCCTTGACCATGAACTTTGAATTGTCTATTTCTGATTTTCTGCGCTGTCTAGTACCCACTTGGTCATGTCCATTTATGGGAGGATTTTTGGCCTTGCTGCTATCCGATGTAAGAATGAGCAAGCTAGCTCTATTAGGGATGCTTCAGAAGGACTCTGTGGGTCCACAATAGCAATAACTTCTATTATTCTGGGGTTCTCTTCTTCGAGCAGATTATACATGCCTTCCCACATAGCTATTCCCACGTCTCTGTTACAAGCCGTGTCTGTATACAAAGGCGCCATTTCCTTTTCTTCAGAGCTTGGGGCTTTGCTTTTCTTTCCCATTCTAACCTGCGTATTGCTTTGAATTGTTCTTTGTTTTCCATTCTTGCAATTCATAAGTCAAGTAGAAATGAATGACAAGGAAGGGTGATGGGAGAGTTTTAAATGCCACAGACATACCAAATACACCACCTTACGTGAAATGATTCTTGAAAAAGCACGCACTCATATTCTATTAATAACTGACAACTAACTCCTTTATTAGTATTTAAAGGGCATAACTATGTGTTAGCTTATGGAAAATGCCTTTCTTGAATAACGTGCTCGAAATATCTGTGATGGAGCGATTTTGCGATTTGCTTCGCAACATCGCAGATCGCAACATCGCAGCATCACAGCGCTGATCTTGCATGATGTCCAACATTGCTTTATCGCGAAATCGCGATATCGCAATATCGCAGATTGCAACAGTTTTATGTATGACAAATTTTGTTAACCTGTTTCTTGTGAGATGCGATCTTGCAATTGGTGTCATCGAATATCGGTAGATTTTGAAATGTTTCATGTAAGTTCTGCTGAATGCGACGTGACATTTATTGCCATGATCTCACAAATGTTGGGATTGTAGTTGTGAGGTGGCATCAGGCTATCCTTTTACGATGCGATTTTTAAATATTTTTACCTTATCATAAACCCAGATTTTACGAATTTTGAAGGAGATTTATAAGCTTATGATGGTAACTTTATTTGCGGTAAAGAAATTTAAGCACTACTTTGTTTTTCTTGGATTTTATAACTAAGGGTCCCCACACATTTAGTATTACGAATGACATTAAATGAGAGGGGGGGTGTTGTTGACCAAAACACTTCCCTAGATAAACTTTGAACGAATATTCTCATTTGCACATCAACAGTATCTATTTAATAAATTTCAAAATAATCAGTCATCTTCTTGGCGTGTTGCTGGGCTGTATGGGTTCTAGTGCCATCAAAAGTAGTGATCTTACTTTGGTATTCCTGGGGCATGGCACCTAAATTTGTTGGTAGTACCGAGGGGGCATATCTATTGGCCATTGTTGTTGGTAATGGTGAAACAAAAGCTGAGGTTGGAGTAACAGTGGATGTTTGAGTTGTGGATGGAGAGCTAGAGGTGATGGTCAGATGTGGAGTGGTTTGAGGTTGAGATATATGAGGGAATGATAATGAGATTGCAGAAACATAAGTTATTACAAAGGGATTAGGGGTTCCTTCAGTGGTAAGATTAGATTGTGGTGAGTTTTGCAAATGTCTATCAATTGACAAATTGGCTACTTTGATTTCTAGTTCTCGGATGAACACTGGGTCTTGGACTAGGTCTGCTAATTCAGAATTAGATGAAGTCCTCAACAAAGAGGTTCTAAAGTACTCATCAAAGGGTAGGTCTTTGAGGTAAATCCACTTAACAGGACAAGATGGGGATCTGAATGTGGGTTGAGGACTAATAGAACTTTCTTGTCTTCTAAGAATTCTAGGGATCATATTGGGGTTCTCAAACACTTGTGGTGGATTGGGATCATGATTAGCTCTAGTGTAACGAGTACTTTCTAAAGCCATATTTTTGGGTTTTGTTTTTGGATTTCTTAACGGATATCAAAAACAACTTCTATGATTTCTTTAAGATGATTTTAGATTTAAGGTTTAAATTTTTTAAAGATTTTTTTTTACTAAGGAACTATCCTTCCCCAGTGGAATGGGCACTATGTTATCACTCATATTTTCCTTGAAGTTGTTAGAAGAAGGAAAGGGGTCCGAGGTAAGCACAAACCAATATTTTAAGTAAAAAATCTAGCCAATCTGTACTCAAAGAGGGCTCTCTCTTTATGATTTAGCTTTTTTTATGGGATATTAGGCTAGTTATGAAAGATTGGGTAGTTTTGATTTTTTTTGGTGTTGGAATTTAGGAGCAGATGGATAGAACAAGGTATTTCAGGCCATTGGGCTATGGAGTCCACTAAATATGGCTTAACTGGATCAGGTTGAATTAACAAAGGAGAATTTCATAGGGAAAGATAGCTAAACAAAAGACAAATGATAGCTTAAAATGGGTGGATTGGTCTTGAACAAGGAGGAAGGGAAATCAAGAATCCTTCAACAAAATCCAAGATGAAAGAAAGAGGGTGCTCATTAACAAAAAGTAATTAAGTATTCTTTGTTAAATCGTCATCGTGATAAACTATGAAAGCAGGGAGCAATTAAGAATTCCCTACCTATAATAGCTTGGAAGAAAACATTAAGAAACTAAATGATTTTAAAGATAGAATGAAGTAAAGCTCTTTTTGAAATATAATTTTCCATTTATAATTTAGATATGAAACACATATGAATATTTATTAAACCAGAAAAACTATAAAAACACAAGATATAGAATACTTATTTGTTTCTCGTTTGACACAGGTATCCTGTAAAAGTCATTTTCTTGATTACTTTGTTGCTGCCAGCCATACAAGAGGTGTTCAACAACACAACTCCAAAAGTAATTTGTCTACAGAAATGTCTAAGGATCCACCCTCAATACTTCGAATAAGGAAGTACTTATACAAAATTTACATCAAAATTTCTCCTAACTAAGAGAGATACATTCTAGGAAAACTAAATATCTCTTACATGAACTGCTTGTTGCTGTCCCTATTTTTATTGAAGGAGCTAGAGGCAGGTCATATAAATATGCATCTTGCTTTCTTTCTTGTAATTATGTGCTAGATTATTGATTTTAGCTTTTCACTGATACTCTTTACCTGTTTTACCATCATTCATCCTCTTTTTCCAAAATTGAATATGGTAAATACTTGAATTTACTTCACTTTTAACCATGGTAAATCATAAAATGTCTGTCATGATGGTCCACCAATCATCTCTCGATATTCTTGTCCTTGTCAATTTTTTGTAGATTTCATCTTCTTCTATATATTTTACAAAATTTGGCTGCACTTGAAATAAGTGCTTCACTTCATGCTCAATGTAAAAGATGTTATCCAAACTATCATAGAGAACTCTCCCTATGGGCAATGCCTTGACTGCAGATGAATTAGCCTAACTGTTAGCTTGCTGATGTAATTTGTTGACATAATCATTCTGAAACATTAGCTTGTCATTGATGACTAAGGGACTTGGAAGTCCTTTACTTTGTAAGATGCCAAATTTCTCCATGGACTCATCTATATCTTCCCACATATTTTGACATTTGCATTCTAGGCTTTGCATTAGACTCCTTTTGGTTAATACTTTCTTTATTTCGAGGTTGGTAGTAGTCCTATCCTCAACGTTTAATTATTCCAGCTGATGCCAGTTTCTACTGTTTAGAAAGTTTATTAATCTGATAGCTTCTTCAGGCTTCCTTCCAAGTTCTTCCTTGCTTTTTCAATCTCTTGAAGAGCCACTTTCACTAAGTCAATTTGTTCAAAAATTATTTGAATTGATGACCAAATATCATTGATTGAATCAATGATATTGGTCCATAATGTCTTTTTGATATCAATCAAAGGCTTTTCAAATGTAAGATCTTTTTCCAATGTTTTAATATGTTGAGTCAAGCCTTTGTTTTTTCTCATCTCTTCAGCAAAATTGAATTTTGATACATCATATTTTTTCTCTAAAGTAATGAATTTCTCTTTTACGTTTTGTAGTTCAGTGACTTGGAGCTTCATTTCCTCCATGGACTTGATCAACTCCTCTGTGCTCTGATTTGAGGTTCCTACCTGTGATGTCCCTGTACCTGTTACTTCTATACTTGCAACTGTTGCCAAAGGGACATTTGGTGCTAAAGTAGTTGCCAATGTAGAAGGGACTACTGTAGAGTTCACTAGCACTACATTTAGAGGTTGTGTGGTCGACTCACTCTGCTTGCTTTGTAGCATTTTCTCTAATTCTTTCTCTGTCTCTTTTAGTTGCTCATTTAGCTTAAGGACCAAGTCCATAAGCTCTTCTTCATTTTTCTTCTCAATCACTTTAGCAGTTTGAGGGTGAATGAGTGGTGGCAATTTAATCTGCTTTCTTAGTGCAGCTATATCTTCATTCTTTTTCTTTATTAGGCTCTCTCCCTCCTTGATATCCATTGGGTTATGGCCCAACTCAGTAATCAATTCCTCCAATGATTTGATTCTGTTGTCCTTTGCCTATGAGGAGGCCTTTTCTAGGTGTAATTAGGCAGTAGCGTTGTCCAGTGAATTTTGCAACCTATGTGCCATCATTGCCTTGCTTGTCAGTGTAGAATAAACCATCTCCCCTGTTTGCTTATTTAGTTCTATCTGATATATGGGGTGGTTATCTTTAGCTAAGACCTCAAAATTAGTCTTGAGGTAGTCTGCAAATAACTTGGGTTGCTATGCTGTGGGCTTTAGAAAGCTCATATGCATTTTGCCTTCTTTGATGTCAGAAGCTGACATCAATTTTGTTTGATTTGTAGGGACCATCTTCAAGTATTGAGCATAGGTTTGGGTCTTCAGCTGCTCATTCTTGGTATTTATCTCCTTGAATTTTCCTTTTATGTCTATGATCTTCTCAAATGAAGATCTGAAAGATGAAACTTCGGGACTTTGCTATCTTTCAAGGTCTTGTCTTTGTGAAGTGGAAGGTGTCCCACCTATTGGGAATGTATGTAGAGCATCTCCACCTTATTTCCCCAAACTCCCTATTGTTTCCTCAAAGAATTCTTCCTCTGAATATGGATTTAGCCTGTGCCTCTTAACACCAAGCTAGTCTGAAGGACCACTGGTAGGGGTAGCTACTTCCCTGTTCCTTTTCAAGTTCTTTTCCTAATTCAGAGAAGTCTGCAAAACGGGGGTTTTCCCATATTAACCTGAGCTCGATGAGGCTGTGGTGGAGCTTGTTCTTCAAAGATTTCTAGCTGCTCTGACATCTCTGGTTGTTCTGATGCAGGAGTACTTGTTCCCCGGTCTTGTTCCTATGGTGGTTCTACTAGGGGGGCACTAGTTTCTTGTGTGTGCCTTTGAGAAGTCTTTGCTATAGAGGCACTAGGCTCTGGTGTTGGTCTTTGAGTAGAATCAACTGGTACCTATTCACAAGAGTCTAGGTCAAGTCTCTTTTCTAAGTCTTTCATCACATTCTCTACCTCAACTTGATCATTATCCATTTCAACTAAAGTTCCTTTTCCTCCATTCATCTATATTTGCATGTTGTTCTATCTCAAGGATTCTGTGATGGACATAGGATTACAACTTATGTTTCATTCTCCTATCACAAATGAAACCTTGTGGATAATATTTCCAAGCAAAGCTTTTCTTTAGTATCATTTTTGTTTCTATGATTTCTTCTGCCCTTGTCCCTACTTCTCTATGTTGCACACAAATCTTTGCCTTGGTGAAATGAATTTGATCGGAGTTTAAAATTTGCCTATAATACTATAATAGTCTAGGGAAGACAATCTCATAGGAACATACTTAGGCAGTTTGAAAGGAGGGAGTTCACAACCATATATTCAGATCTCAGTGTGATTCTAGTACAAGTACCAGTCATATATCTTGTACTGCTTTGATAGTTGAAGGATTCTCTTGATTTCATCACTAATCCTAGGAGGAGGACTTCCTATCAGCATGGTGGTCAGCATGGTGGTCACATGGTGGACAAACTGGTCAATGAATTCATTATATGAATAGGGACAAGTATAAGAATAGTGGAAGACGGAAGTCCAAAAAATGACTGATTTGGGATTACCCTTTCTATGAAGATTATTTACAAAGAATGGAAACTTGTCAGACTGATAGCAAAGGGAAAGGTGATATATGACTTTAGAATACTTGAATACCTTTTCATTTTCTAGCCTCATGAACTGGTCATGGATTTTCTTAGCAATGAAAGTAGCATAGTTATATTTGACAGTAGGAGGCTGACTAGGGGTAAAAATGGACATTAAAACTAGAGTCAATTCATCCACATACTCACTAGTGTTGAAACCCATGACTGCAGCTATCATATTGACTATGTTTTTGCCTATCTCTATGAAGAAAGATGCCACATAGGGAGGACGATCTTTGGGTTGATGTTGTTTATCTATAAAATTCTGGCAAAGGCGACTGAGTTTAGGCTGGGACAATTTAGATGTTTTCTCTAGTAATTCTCCAAGGGAAATGGGGGTGAGGTCTTGACAGGGCTGAAACTATAGCATTTCATTGATTGAATCTATAGTAGTTGTGAAGAGAAAATTTTGATTGGGGGACAGTATTGCTTTGAGGGTGGGATTATAATTGGCTTGACATTGATGGATAATGTTAGGGAAAACGCGCACAGAGGGGAGCATGTACCTTGGGAGAGTTAATTCCCGAAGTCCTATGGTATCAGAGTCATTCATGTAATTTTCTTGGCATTGACAAAATACTTTCAAGGAGCTTTTATCAGTTTCAAGGTCTTTTATTTGAAAATCGTTATTTGCTAAGGGCAAATAATCCAAATCTCTATGAGGAGTAGTGATAGGAGGTATATTGAGGGCCACGGGGGTTTCCATTTCTGCTTCTTGTGGATTCAGATAGGAAAATGGGGTTTTCAACTAGAGTTGGTGAAAATAGAGGGTCTTGGGAGTCTTCAATTCTAAATTTCGCAACTGAATTGTAATGAATTTTGGTTTTTTCAAAGTAATCACAGAGGAAATCAAGTATTTACAAAGTTTCTAGAAAGAACTGGTAAGTACCTATTTTTAAGTGACAGGTAATGGAGTGCAGGTTCACTGGGTGCATAAGGTGGACTGGAGTGGCATCGAACTGAAAATTTTACGGTGGCTGACGATTGGAGTACGAGTTGGTTGACTTCTATGTTCTAGTTGCATGCATGAGTTTTCAGAATAAGGATGGAAGACTATTTGAAATTTGTTTTTATGAAAAGTCAAAGCTTTTGGCGGGTTTGTGATATGGACAGGTGGCATTAGCAGGGAGGCAACTTGACTTTTTGTCTTTAGCAGGAGGCAGTAAGTGGGTTTCATCAGACCACTAGTGGAGTGTAAGTGGTATTTGGGCAGGACCGCACGATTTCATACACTGCTTGACATGTAGCAATGTTACAATTCATGAAAGCACTCACCATCGCATGGTAAAAGTTGACCACAGAGGTCCGTGCGATATGTGCGATGAACATCGGAATTGCAGGATCCAATTGGACGGTCGTCGGGGAGATGCAGTGACTGGCAGCTATGGAGGGCAGACCTGATATAAATTAAAGAGATTAATCATATCGGGGGTGATTTGATTGGTTATTGAGTTATTAATTAGTCTGAATGACTTAATTAATCCTCATTAAATGGTGGCGAGGTTGGGTTCTTAATTAACTACAAATTATTTAATTAATCCCATTTATTTATTTGTTTTATGGTTATATTTAACCGAGTGGCGGGATATATAATGATTTGGGGTTCTGTATAATAATATAATATAGGTGTGGGTAATTTTGTTTTATAGGGGAATTATATAATAAACATTAGTGGTTAATATGACAAACATGAATGGGAAAGTGCTAAGTCCAATATTTTCCAAAAGTGTTACATCGTATAACATATTACTTAGGCTAAAGTGTACAAAAGGGTTTTCATGCAGATTTGTTTCAATTTCCCTTAGTAAAATAGGATTTTACTTAGGAAGATTTTTATCAAAGGAATGAGTGATCTTATGGGGGGTAGCAATGTTAATGAAGGGACTGAAGTACGTTAGGCATTTCCAATTATTGGGCCAAGGGTCCAGTCCCTCCAAAAGTCTGAGCCCCTATAACTCTTGTAATTGCCTTTAGTACTTAGGGAATTAGTGAAGATATTTAGGGGAATGCGTAGGGAAGTTAATTATTCTGACTTTGAATGTTGATGAGCCTTTCCATGTGATACATTCCTTTTCCTAGTGATGAAAGTAAAATATTTAAAAATTTAAACTTATCATTCACCACATATTTATTTTGCAACCATCATCTACTTACCATACCTACTTTACCCTAGCATTTTCACTTCTTTATTAGGGTGCACTTAGACTGGCAAACCTTTATCAAACTTTCTTTTCTTTTACGTAGTGATATCTATGTAAATCTACACTTATTACATCTAAGGGCTTAGATTAAACTATTGAGCTCCTTTTATTCACTCTACCCATCTACTTATCTGCCAATATTAAATTGTTTGTTCAAATCTTTATTCTCTACTTCTAAAACATGAAATTGAAAACTTGAAATAACCAAGTTTAAAATGTTTGGTTACCCATGAATTGTGGCATAGGCGACAAGCTACACACAATCTTTTATTATACAAAAGTAAAAGAGTAGTGGCATTTAGACTTGCACACTTTCCCAGTCTTTTATTTTTGTTGGGGTTCATTTTTTTTCATTTTTTTGACCTCTTTTTTATTCTTTTCACCATTTTATTCTTTTTCTAGGGTATACCCTCTTTACCATTTTTAATTTTTTGATTTTTTTACAAATCTGGAAAACCTTTGCAACAAGTAAAGGTATGAACATATTTCAAAGCTAAACCAAGTCAATCATGATATATGACAACTATTGGTATAGCGGCATAACAGTGCCCAAAAGAGTTTAGCACGATGGTTAATGCCATCATCGGTGGTCAACTGAGGCAATTTGCAACATTATTGGTGCTTCCCTTCTTATACTTGATATTCAAATGGAACTGTTGCAGGTATGTGGACCACTTATGATGACGATCATTCTGTAATTTTTGTTGGGTCTGTATGAACTATAGGGGTTGATGGTCTGTGTGGATGACCATTTTCTTCCCTGAAATGTAAAGCTTCCATTGTCAGCAGACCTGTACAATGGAATACATCTCTTTGTCATAAGTGAGATACCTCTAGACTGTGTCCGAAAGTGTCTCACTATGATATGCCACTGGATGCCCGTGTTGAGTAAGGATTGTCCCAATAGAATAGTCAGAGGCATCTGTATCAACCTCAAATGGTTGTTGCAAGTCTGGTAATGTGAGCATTGGTGCCATGTAGAGGTGATATTTCAACACTATGAATGCCTTCTATTGGGATTCAAACCAAAATAATTTTTCTTTCACTCCTCCCTTGGTGACTTGACTCAAGGGCCAAGTGATATGAGAAAATCCCAGCACGAACCTACGTAGAAGTTGGCAAGACCTAGAAAGCTATGGAGCTTTGTCATAATGGTTGGAGATGGCCAAACCCAAATGACTTGGACCTTTGCTGGATCCACATGCACCCCATATTCAATGATAATGTATCCCAAATATTGAACCTGGGTCATGCCAAAAGTGCATTTCTCCAAATTGGCACATAAATTGTGTTGGCACGGTGTTTGGAGAACTTGTCAGATGTGGTGGAGGTGCTCTTCCCAACTCTGGTTGAATATCAGGATTTCATCCAAGTATACCACCACAAATGAATTGGTGAATGGCCACAAGATGTCATCCATTAGTCTCATGAAGGTTGTAGGAGCATTTGCCAATCCGAAAGGCATAACCAGCCATTCAAAAAGGCCCTCCTTGGCTTTGAAGGCAGTCTTCCACACAACGGAGGGTTCGATTGGTACATGGTGATATCCTGACTTCAAATCAATCTTGCTGAAATATTTTCCCCCTTTAGTTGGTCTAGGAGGTCATCAATCCATGGGATCGGGTACCTATTATGGACAGTAATCTTGTTTAACGCTCGATAGTCAATACAGAGTCTCCAAGTCCCATCCTTCTTTTGTACCAACACGATCAGGCTCCCATAGGGTGATGAACTTGGACAGATGTGACCTTTCTGTAGCAGCTCCTGAATCTGCCTCTTGATTTCATTGTTCTCCAGAACGGAGCACCAATATATTGGTCCACTGGGAAATGGCGCACTTGGGGTCGGATCGATGGAGTGCTTGACCTAACATTGCAGAGGAACCCCTGTGGGGGAGGTGAAGATGTCCTTGTACTCCTCCATGAGCTTGTCCATCTATAGCTGTCATGAGGAGGGGCCCTATCTGGAGGTCGTGGCCACACTCTTCTTCTTTCCTTAAGGGCGTATCATCAGGAAAACAAATTTCCTAGTTTTGGAAATGAGCTTAGTGCATTGTTTTGCAGTAACCAAAGAGATAGTGGTAGGCGGTGGTACCTCCGGTATCCTGTACAACTTATTTCCCAAAGTAATAATAACATGATAGGTCCTTGATTCATACACAACATGTCGGTTCCACAAGTATGGTTGTCCTAATAATACATCACAAACTTCAAGGGGAGCAATGTCACACAATACCTCATCCGTGAAGGGTTTCATGTTGTATGGAAGGCAACACTATTGGCTCACATAGAGATCCTGTCCTTGGTGAAGCCACCTGATGGTGTACGGTTGTGTATGTGTTGTCGTTGGTAAGCCTAGCCGCTTCATGACATCTGTTGAAATGACGTTCTTTTAGCTCTCAATGTCGACAACGAACTATAGTGGGGAGCCCTTTACCCACATTTGGGAGTGGAATAGATGCTTCTCCTCCTCTATATCTTCGGGTTCCTCCTTCTGTATCTTTGTGGTGGCAACAGTTGCACTGGGCTCCACATCGATAATCTACATCCCTTTGTCATTCCCTTGTTGGGTTTTGAATTAGAGTCGGAACATGCATGCATCTAATTCTGAAACCCTTAGCTCGGTCTCCAGTGACTATTTGGCCCAACACTCACTTGTGTTGTGGGTGGAATTCTTATGGAACTCACACCACTTTCTCGTGTCCTTTTTCAGCTTCACAATGCTGTTCTTTACTTGCAGCTTTGGCGGGTTTTCTTGAGCTGCCGTACCTTGGCTTTGTCCTTTTTTCTGTGGTTTGGGGGCACCTTTCCCTTTCTTCAAATTCATAGATCCAAAGTCTTGCTTCTTCTGTTTAAACTTTTACTCAACCTTGATGGCGTATCGATATGCCGTGCCGAGCGAAGGGATGTTCAGGAATTCTATTTCTTCCTAGATGTACTTGTACATGCATCCCCAGTATTTAGGTACCAAATGTTGCTTCTAATCCTTGATAACCAAATTTGTGCGAAGGGTATGAAAAATATTGGTAAATTATGACACGTCTTGGTCCCTCCCTTGCCGCAGCATGGTCCACTTTATGTATTGATCCTCATAGCTTTTGACAGGGTAGTATTGCTCATTGATGGCATCTCAGAATGAATCCCAAGTGGGTGCGGCTAAAAATAGTGATCCTGTACTTTCATCCTTCTACTTGTAGTAGGTTTCCCACCAGTCCTTGACGTGGGGGGCTACTATGAGAAGAGCGAAACTAATCTTTTCCCGACTGGAAAAATCATGAACAGAAAAATAACCCTCTAGTAGATTTAACCATTTATTGACGACATCTACATCTATCTGGCCCTTGAATATGGGGATTTCAAAATTAACTTGTACCTTAAATGGTGTAGTGTTTCCAGAATATCTGTTGGAAGCCGATGCGTCGCCCCTAGGTAGCTGCTGAAGTATTTGGGCAAAATTGTCCATCATCACATTCCTTTTTCACTCGAGGGATTCTTTGAGAAAGATTTTGATAGTATTTCTTGCCCTCTCATATTTCTTTTCATTCGCCATGGCAGGCCGTTGGGATTTGCGAGGCTGGTCTTATAAAGTTTCAACCAATTCAAGCCCTAAATCCTTATATCCTGACCTCGTTGGGGACATGTAAAGAAAAAAAGAGAAAAAATAGACCGTTCTGATACCACTGAGCTATATTTAAATAGGAATATAAAAAATCACAGAGATAACCATAAACATAGAGATGTAGTGGAAATAATACTTCATTTCGTTAATGTAAAATATTGAAATATGCTTACAAACAACAATGGAAATAAACCATCTAGGGTGATAGTATATTATCTCTGAGAAGAGATGTGGCAACTACATGCCTCTGAACTGTGTTACAATGAGCCTCAAAGGCCTATTTATTATTAATAAACAATGGAAAACCATAAACATCCCAAAATCTAACCCTAGAAGATGAAATTCCAAACTATGGGCCCTATTTGGGTAAATTGGTACATCAACTTCCCAGGGTCATAACTTTGGCATATGATCTCCATTTGACATGCACAGTATCTTGTTAGAAAGATCTATCTGAGAACTACAACTTTTGGAAGAGGAATATCGATCTATGGACCCATGCTGCTCCAATTTATCCCACCAAACGTCGTTTACGGCCTCAAAACTGCTCCGAAAGTTCAGGACCCAAAAACTGCTAAAAATAGTAAACTATGCTACAATTAAGGAAACTGAAAAGCTGAAAGAAACAATGGTGGGGGTCCAAGTGGACTTGGTAGGTGGCCACCAATATCCACCTGGATCACTGGAAATAATGATTTGAGAGTGTCTCAACTAGTGGTAAGGAAGAAGGTTACTTTTGAACCATGGGGATCAGATTTAGAACATAGTTAGCCTTCACATATAATAGGTAAAAAATTTCTTGGAGGAAAGAGCATGGAATATAATGAGGATGGTATTGGTGAATGGGTTGGAGAAAACAATGTGCAAAATTACTAGGGAGAGCTCTTCTTCGGTTTCCAAATTTTAAATCCCAATATGGTTATGAAAATGAAGTATATTCCACCATCATTACTCCCTCACTTTTATGGTAAGGTATATGAAGACCCTAATGCTCTTCTTTTTGAGTTTGATATACTATGTAGGGTCTATGCCTATTTTTTAGAATCCCAAATGCTAAAATTGTTCTCGACTATCCTTAAAGACTCGGCCTTGAGTTGGTTTATGGGTATGTCAGGAAGCATTATACACTCCTCTGATCAGATGAAGAATATTATTCTAGATAAGTATCAGGAGTATTGTAAAACTCGTGAAATGCTGGATGAAATTTCTACAATAACACAATGAGAAGATGACATTTTAGAGGATTATCTCGAGTGTTTCCCATATATTCTCCAAATATCTAATAATATATTAAATATTTATACTATCAGGACCTTATTTATGCATGGGATTTTGGATGAATCAATGAACACTTTGAATTTATTAGCACAAGAAGATATTTCTCAATGAAAATTTGGTCAAATTTGTGACTTATGTAGGAAATATTCACACAACAAATCTAGATCTGGTAGTGGAGTAAGTGGCAATTCTTTTAGAAATACTAAATATGGTTCAACTAATGATATATTACTTATACTTGAACATAAAATAGACATTATGAGAAATGAAATATTAAAGAAAGTTAGTATGCAGCAATATACTTCAAAAAATTCAAAGAAAAATAGAAGAACAAGAAGTTGCATTGTCTTTTTTTTTCCCAAAGTGTTAGAAGAAGCATCCATTGCATGAATTCCCTACAAATGTTCATGTTGTTAAATGTTTTGTTATTTGTGTAGGTAAACATCCTACGAAAGAATGTCCTTCTATACTTGGCTTCAAGGTAGTGATGCAAGAGGATGATTTGATCCCTAAACTGTTTCATCCTATGGGAGTGTGAAAATATTGGTAACATGTAAGTACATGTATGAATATTGAACCTTCATGTTGTTTCCCTAATATAAATGATCCACCAAAACACTCTTATCAAAACTAGAATTATCCTCGATCATGGAAACAAGGATATCATCAATAGTTCTAGCAACCTCCTCCTTGAAATCATGGATATGGGGGGTCCTCACAACCTCATTTTTCATACCCTATGCCATCACATATATCATATGTTGCACCATATACATCTTATCCACCAACAAAACCTTCATTTCCAGCTACTCTAACTTAGGAGACGTGTCCCATGAAAACCCCACTACCTTTACACCACCAATTAGGCCACCTCAGTTACCAGTACAACCAATTCCTGATCCAAATAATAAGTTGGTACAATAGATTCCTCCTATAGAGCCATACCCTTTCCCTACTTATAATATTCCATCAATTGGGGCTCATGACCTACAAATGAGATCAGGATGTGTTTTAGAGAAACGAAAACAAAAAAAACCAACAAATATCATCGAAGAAACACACGAGGAGTAGACTCATAAACATTCAAACAATCATGTTACCCCACAACCGACCCTTGTACACTTAGAATATTCACCTTCTTCTTCACACCAAAATCCTTACTCAGATAGGTTGGCTTTAGAGAAAGTTGAGTCTAATCCTAAGTTTGACATAACTTTAGAGTTGAGGAACTTTTGTATAGAAGTTCCTCTACTGCAGACCTTGAAAGAGATTCAAAGTTATACAAAAACCATATGTGAACTTTTCCTTAAGAATTTAGGTAGTAAAAGAGTTGAGATCCACACCATCCAGTTCGTTGGTAAGATGACTCAATTGATGATAGGATGAACTTGTGTCAATAAATATACCAACCCTAGAAAATGAGTCATCTTTGTTTAGATAGGTTCCATACTTGTTCCTAATGTCCTAATTAACCTTGGAGTGACCATTAATGTGATGACCTAGAAAAACATGGAGTAGTCAGTGGTGAGTGCAAGTGTTAGTAGTGATACCCTTCATGTCCTCATAACTCTAGGAAAATTCACCTAGATCATATTGCAACATATCTATCGATTGCTCTCATTGAGTTGGTTCGAGATCACGATTGATAATATATGCATTTTTCTGAACTCACCTCAATAAGTGCAAGATATAGCTCATGAGTATCTATGGTAGCTACTAATATTTGTAGAGGTGGCATGTTGTGTGGAGAATAATTCTCTTCAAAACATGGACTAAAGACATCTTTCAATATTCTAGTGTTAGGCATAGTATCCAAGTTGACAAGAAAATCGTAGGTATCACCTCAATATTTTTTGTATAATGATGTACCTGATATATGATGGAAAGTAACTAAGTTTTCTCATCATAACTACTAGCATCTAACCACAAGGTATCATGAAGCTCCTGTATTGATCTAGTAGGTAGGTCTAAGGTGACCTTCTTCCTTGAGTCCCCATTTGAAATAAACATATCAAATGAGTTACATCCTGTGCAAGAATCAACTATGGCCAGTGATGGTTATCCAAAAATCAAAGTGTGTCCCATGATAGGATTCTTCAGTTGATGGACAATAAATTTCATGGAGTAATCCCATGAATCAATCAAGATAAACCACATCATTTAATACTCCATGTAGCTCAATTTTAGCTCAATTAGGAAGTTCAAGAGCGGTACGAGTAGCACCAAAATGATTCATGCCTATTACTTGTTTATTTATTTCAAGTAAGTTGCCAAGCTTCATGTAGGAATTAAATTTGATGTCTTATGTATAATTTCCAAGAACTTAGAAGATTTCTAATGCATACTTCATAGCAAGGAGTGGTTTTGCAAGATTCCTAGTATCTTTTGGCATTTCTAGTGTTGTGAATCTTAGCTTATAAGCCTTGGCTGACATTAACGGTTGGGTCAATAACACATTTAAATAATAAAACCAATAACTACAAGAAATATAATAGAAAGGAGAATATTTTGATACTATAAATAAGTCCCTAGGTCCTAGATATAAGTTCAAAGCTATGCTTATGTTATAACTTATAACGAACCTTCCAATTTGGCAAAACATAAGGACCATGTAACCTTTCATAGGCACACAAAGGTTGTATTAAATGTTATTCGTCTTCAGATAATAACATTTTTATCTTAAATCAGTGTCCAAGAGGCTTAAAGATATTTATCATGCTTTATGTGCTTAGTATGATTATCATGTAGGCTATTTACAATATTTTGCATACATTACAAGGATATCCAAGAATAATGATTCACGGGGCCTTCCCTCTACTACAAAAGGTTCAAACTAAGTTCACTTGGAGCAATAAATACTCCTCCTTATAGCTATGATGTCGCTTAGTGGGAATGATCCTGTTCTCTAGGAGTTTTGGACAGAAATAAATCCTTCCTTCAAGGACACTCCACCTCAATCATTTTTTATAAATAAAGGGATCAAGTAGCCCATTGTGCCACTAGAAGTTAGTGGAAGTGGTATAAGCATAAGGATAGTTTTTAATAGCATTAGCACTTTTAGTTCTGCAACTTTTTCTCATAGACATGTAGTTTTTCCATTAATAAAAGACATCTTTACTTTTTGTTCCAAGACTTCTTTTCTCTCAAGTTTCTAAGTTTTGTTGTCTTAGGGTCCACCCTATGTGATCCATTGATCCAAGCGGATCTTTAGAAACGAGTGGCATGGAAAAATCTCAAAATGGAAAGTGGCGGAAAGATGATGAGCTTGACATCAGAACGAAGAACTCGTCACCCTAATTCCAACGGTGTGAACGACACTCCAATCTGAGTCCAAATGAAGGAGATAGAGGTAGTCAAAGTTCGGTTGACTTCTTAAAGAATCGATACGATTAACGAAGGCATAATTTAGACTTTTCGCAGTGGACAGAATCCAGCCAACTCTAGCTAAATTGCAGGCAAAATTGTTGCCTCATTAAAATGACTCCTTCGGTCCAAAAAAATGAATTTTCAAAATTTACAATTTGTTTTTATATAACAAAAAATATATTAAAAAGGGGGTGATGAGCCACCAACTCCGCCATCCAAACTCTCCTCTGCACACAACAGAATATAGGTGGAGGGGTAGGCCATGACCCTCGGTCCCTCCCATGGAACCGCAACAACAAATGGGGTGGGCGGCCATGACCCCGCCAACCCACAACCCACACTACGAAGCCATGTAACGGATGTGGCCATTAAGGTACTGGAATGGCCTCGCGGCACGGACCTAGCCACTTAAAAAGGGATGTGACAAAGGTAGGTACGGGGGGCGGGTCGCCAAAGGCAAGCCCAACCCAACCCACAATTTAATTAAAGAAGTTTTATAATGTAAAAAAAGGATTTTGTTTAAAATTAAATTGTGGTGTATAAAAAAAGGAGGTGGGGTTTGACCTCCTGGCCTCCTCCCTCATAACTGGACCATAAACCAACTTAGCTAGCTACTTTATTGAAAATTCTGCTACCAATATTTTATTTAAACACAATTTGTCAGTGCACCCAGGCAGAGGAGGTAGTGCACGTAGTTCGAGGCTAAATTTTGCAGGAGGGCCAAAATTTCACTTTCTCATATTTTGAAAAATTTTATATGGTTTTAGCATTTCTCAATGCCATGAACACAATGGTGCTGTTCGTTTCTCCATCAAAGTTCCGCATTTTTTGGTCTCTTTTTAGTATGGAGGTATAAAACTCGTTTTTTGTAACTGATGCTTGTACTCTTTTTTCTCATGCCACTTAATTAATGAAGGCCTCCCCATTGATCGAGCAGGGCCTGAAGACGTAGTCCAAGTTAGACGAGCTCAATTATCAAATCTTTTTATCTTCTTTCATGCTTTATGTGTTTCTTCTCTTCTCTCATATGTACATTAAGTTTTCTATGGTAAGCTACAATTTATGCATGTAATTGTTTAATACATCTATAAGCAAAAGATTTTGGATCAAGTGGTATCAGAGCATGAATTTTTTTAGATGTGAATTGCATGTTTGTATTCTAACAAGAAATAGGCTCTGAAGAGTCGAAGGGAAACTAAAGTCTTTCGATCCCGAGGCGGGGCATACAGATCGATGGAGAAACATGGCAGATGAAGAGGCTCGTCATGGAGAGGAGCACAATTTCCACAAAACCTTTTATACAATGGCAGAGAATGTCAGTCAGTTTCTTTCACGTCTGGAGAAAGTAGAAGAGAGAGATCCAGAAGAATAAGGTTTAGTGCATGGAAATGGTGGAGAAGAACCCCCTCCTTCTCCTTCCATGAGTGAAAGTTCTTCTTTCTCTCATCACCATCATCATAGAAATGCATGGGATGCATTTAATAAAAGTTTCTTTAAATTAGATGTCAAATTTGATCTTCCCATGTTTAACGGTGAAAGTAATGTAGAAAAGGTTAATAACTGGATTAAGCAAATTTAAATCTACTGCAGGATTCAGCAAATCAAAGAGGATGACGGAAAGATTTAGTTGGCCTCTCTTCGGTTGAGTAGCACCACTCTCGTCTAGTGGGAGAGCAAATTGTGAAGCACTGAGAGTGTGGGTAATCTTCTTTCCTCATGGTCTAGTTTCATTTCTACATTAAAGGAACAATTATATCCCTTAGGTTATAAAAAATTGGACTTAATGGATTGGCAATACTTAAGGCAAGGCATAGGTGAGGATGTTCAAAGCTTTATAGAGGAATTTAGAAAACATGCACTTAATTTGGGCATTGCACTTGACTCAATTGAAGTAGTAACTAAGTATATTGGACCATTACATAGTTACGATAGACATTCATTATTATTGTTTGAACCAACTACTATTAAATCAACTAGTGTAAAGGCCATCCATCTTGAGAACAGGGGCAAAAGTGAAAGAGGATCATTTCAATAAACCACCTTTCAAACCTCCAAATGGCAAACCCAAATTGAAAGGAAAAGGAAAGGAGAAGGGGATGCCATCAATCAAGAAAGATGAAGGAGAAAGACCTTATTGAAATCACTGCAAAAAGGAAGGTCATGGCAACGATCATTGTTGGAAACAATACCTAGAAAATAGAACAAACAAGTATGGAGGAAAATGCAAGTAGAAGATAGTTGCAACTGTGCAGTAAGACCTTGGATCTGATTCCGGAGATGAAGCATTGATCATAGCAGCAGGAACAAAAGTTACTCTTACACCTCATGTTAATTTTGAATCACATGAAGGCACTAGTTCAATAGACGAGTCTCTTCCTAATGAACAAAAGAGAATTGAACTATTTCATATTAGAGTTGTCATAAATCATACAAAAGTGGAAACTCTATTTGATACTGGATCCCAAGAAAACTTAATTTCAGAGTCCTTGGTAAATAAGCTAGGCTTGGAAACCAAACCACATCCAAAACCTTACCCACTTGGATGAATACATGATAAAGCAAAAATGAATGTAGCTAAGTAGTGCATGGTTAAATTTGTGATTGCTTCTATGTTAGTGGATGAGGTAAAAATTGATGTGATACCATTGGATATCTGTGGCATGGTGTTAGGGAGTCCATATCTATATGATAGAAATGAAATCTAATTCCATCATGAAAACAAATACCAAATCACAAAATATGGGGTAGAATATATTGTGAGGGCTCATCAAACTAAAATCAATACCATCCTTGTAAGTGTAGGACAAATGAAGAGGTTGGTTAATTCTAGAAAGGGTTACATGCTTATGGTTGTAAGGGAAAAATATGTAGAATTATCCGATGCTTTCTAGGGCTGTGATCATGTGCATAAAAAGGAATTATGTGAATTAATTTCTAACTATTATGTGTTTTTTTACGAACCAAGGGGATTACCTCCAAAGAGGGAAATCCAACATGAGATCCATTTGCAACATGATTCTCCTTTACCAAATATTGGCATGTATAGGATTTCGACCATTGAGATGGAGGAGATCAAAAAGCAGGTGCAGGAACTATTGAACCAAGGGGTAATCAAACCGAGAATTTCTCCACGCAGTTCACCAATTTTCTTAGTGCCGAAAAAATATGGCACATGGAGGAAGTGCATGGATTATCAAGCACTAAACAAAATCATAGTGAAAAATCATTACCCTCTTCCCCACATTGATGACTTACTAGATCAGTTAAATAATGCTACCTATTTCACCAAATTGGATTTTCATAGTGTTTATCACGAGGTCTGAATTGCAGAGCAAGATGTGTGGAAAATTTCCTTTAAGACCAAACAGGGGTTGTTCGAATGGATGGTGATGCCATTCAGAGTTTGCAATGCTCTAGCCACTTTCATGAGGGTCATGAATGATCTCTTTAGGCCTTTCATTGATGAATTTGTTCTTGAATATCTTGATGATATTGTTATCTTTAGTAAAAGTTGGAATGAACATGTATGCCATGTGAAGAAAGTGCTTGATGTATTGAAAAAGGAAAAACTCTATGTAAAATTGTTAAAGTGTGAGTTTGGGAAAACCTCTTTGGTTTACATAGGTCATATTATTGGTCATGGTCAGCTAAAAATTGATCCTTCTAAAGTTTAAGCAATTGTAAGTTGGCCTAAGCCTACTAGAGTAACCGAGGTTAGCATCTTTTTGGGTGCACTACATTATTGGAGGAGATTTATTATCAATTTCTCTATTATTACAACACCTTTACATGCATTGACAAGTGTAAAGAAAGTCTTTCAATGGGGAGGAAAGCAACAGAAGTCCTTCGAAAAATTGCAAGAAAAGATCAACACCACACCGGTCTTGGACTTACCAAATCTCCAATATCCATTCGAGATTGAGACAAACTCCAACGGATATGCCATGGGAGTTGTACTGATGCAGTAAAAAAAGCCGATATGTTACCATTTGAAGAAGTTCTCTCAGGCTGTGATAAACTATCCCACTTATGACAAGGAGTTATATGCCTTGGTCCAGAGTGTGAAAAGTGGAAACACTACCTAATCGGGAAGGAGACCATCATCCATATGAATCATTAGCCCTTGCAGTATCTTCAGTCACAAAACAAGTTGCAACAATCTCGTCATTTAAGGTGGATGGGTTTGCTTCAACAGTTTCATCTAGTAATAAAGTATAGGAAGGGCACTAGCAACAAAGTGGCTGATATGCTATCTCACGCTCCTATTTCTACTTCTATCATTTTGCATAATGCTTCATTATCTTCTGAAAATTATGTTGAACAATATGCTAACGATGATGACTTGAAGGAGATTTATGTAAAACTAACCCATGGTTCACAGGTCGAAAACTATCACTTGCAGGGGAAACTGTTGTATCACCTTGGTAAATTGCGCATACCCACAGGATAAAGGGTACATGTAATCCAGGAGGCCCACACTTCCCTTGTGTTTGGTCATTTTGGCATTGAAAAAACTTTGTGTCATGTACAAAGATTTTGTTTTTTTCCTCATACGAAGAACATTGTGACTCGCTATGTAAAGGCATTTGTGATGTGTTTTGTTCCAAAGCCCTCTAATAGAAAACTCGGGCTCTACACACCACTCCCTATTCTAAGTCGTCCATGGGATAGTGTGTCGATGGATTTTGTAGGAGGTTTTCCTTTGTCTAGAAAAATTCACGACTATTTGTATGTCGTCATTGACTGTTTTAGTAAGATGTGTATTTTAATGTTTTGTAAAAAGGAAATCACTGTAGGGAAAACTGCTTATTTTTTCTTTCAGCATGTTTGGGTCCATTTTCGGTTGTCCACATCGATTGTGTTAGATTGGGACTCTCACTTTCTCGGATAGTTTTGGACTAGCTTGTGGAATATGATGGACACCAAGTTGAAAAGAAGCATGACATTCCATCCACAAACTAACGGATAGATAGAGGTTTGTCATCGTATCATGGTACACATGTTATGAGGCTATTGTGGGAAACATCCTAAATTGTGGGATGAGCATCTTCCATATGTAAAAAATTCCTACAATTGAGTAGTACACTCATCTACACATCATTCACCATTTGAGACAAGTTTTAGCTACCTGCCAAAAGATCCTTTTGATATGGTCTTTGGAAGGGAATATGTCTCTAGTGGACGTGATGACAGGGACAAAGAACAACAGTTCATTCAACAGATCCATTTTATTTACCAAGTAGTATAGGAGCAGTTGGAGAAAATTCAAGCCTAGTACAAGGCTCGACATGACAAACACCAATTTGACCACTAATTTCAAGTGGGCGACAAAGTGTGGTTCCATATCAGTAAGGACAGGATGAAGGGAGAAGGGAAGAAGTTGCGACCAATCCAATATGGTCCATTCACCATCTTGGAGATGATTGGAAACAATGCCTTTCATCTTGATTTATTGATCTATATGCAAATGTACTCTGTAGTGAATGTGGAAAACTTAAAGCTATATGAGCTGCCATTGATTATGGACATTGAAGAGGTGGGCATAGTTCCTACAGTTGGTGAATTTCCACCAAAATATCTTGATGAGTTACCTGAAGACATCATCCTTGAGAGAAGAACTAGGACTTCATGACAGGGAGATGTGGAATACCTTCGAGTTCGTTTCAAGGGGATACACCCTAGCAAGGTAAAATGGCTAGAAAAAGAAAGAGTGAGGGAACAATTCCCTCACTTCCCAATTGATTGATAAATATTTTGGTGGTCCAAAAGCTCCTCAATGCGAATGATTGATCTAGGTGGACCTTCATACACTAATGCATAGAAAAATCTAAAAAACCAAAGTGACAGAAATACGATGAACTTAACATCAGATCGAATTGCTCGTCGCCCTAATTCCAATGGTGTGAACAACACTAAAATCCGAGTCTGGATGAAGGAGATAGAGGCAATCAAATTTGGGTTTACTTTTTGATGACTGGGCAGGATTAACAAAGGAAAAATTTTGACATTTTCCAGCAGACGGAAACTGGCCAACTCTGGCTAGATTATGGAAAAATTGTTGCCTTGTTGAAATGACTCCTTTGGTCCAAAAAACTGAATTTTCAAAATCTGAAATTTGTTTTTATATAACAAAAAATATATAAAAAAGGGGGTGGTGGGCCACCAACCATGCCACCTTAACTCTCCTTTGTGCACAACAGAATATAGGTGGAGCGGTGGGCCACAACCCTTGACCCCTACCATAGAACTGCATCAACAAATGGGGTGGGCGGCCATGACCTCCCCACCCCACAACCCACACTACGGAGCCATGTAACAGATTCGGCCATTAAGGTGGTGGGCCGACCTTGGGACATGGACCTAGCCACTTAAAAAGGGATGCGACAAAGGTAGGTACAGGGGGCGGGCCACCCAAAGTTGCCCTTGCCCAACCCACAATTTAATTAAAGAAGTTTTATAATGTAAAAAATGGATTTTGTTTAAAATTAAATTGTGGTTTATAAAAAAAGGAGGAGGTGGGGTTTGACCTCCCAACATCCTCCCTCGTAACCAGATCATAAATGAACCCAAATAAATACTTTATTAAAAAATATGCCACCAATATTTTATTTAAACATAGTTTCTTAGTGCGCCCAGGCAGAGGATGTAGTGCATGCAGTGCGAGGCAGAATTTTGCAGGAGGGCCAGAATTTCACTTTGCCATATTTTGACAAATTTTATATGGTTTCAACATTTCTCGATGCCATGAATGCAATGGCATTATCTATTCCTCCACCAGAGTTCTGCATTTTTTGGCCATTTTTTAGTATGGAGGTATAAAAATTCTTTTTTGTAACTGATGCTTGTACTCTTCTTTCTTATGCCACTTAATGAATGAAGGTCCCCCATCGATCGAGGAGTTCCCAAGACATAGTCCAAGTTGGATGAACTCCGTTATCAAGTCTTGTTGTCTTCTTTCATGATTTATGTGTTTCTCCTCTTCTCTCATGTGCACATTAAGTTTTATATGTTAAGCTACAATTTATGCATGTAATTATTTAATACGTCTATAAGAAAAAGATTTTGGATCATCCATACCCCTTATGCATCATTATTATTTATTCATTTTTTTAATTTCTAAAATTTATTTCTGAATATTGTTCTTATGTATGGTTACTTAGTTTGTTTACGAACAGTCTTTTCCTCCACAATATCTGGAGCATTAGATGATAGAATTGCTATAGATTATTTTTATTATTTAGCATCTCTTTCTATCTATTTGAGTTTACTTTATTTGCTGGTAGTTATTCTCTTTCCATCATTACTATTTTGTTGTGACTCCATAATCCTCTACTTTTGTAGCCATAAGGGACTCTACAATCACATATTTTCCTGAACAAATCCTTCTACCATTAATGTCATGAAATGGAAATAAGTACTATATAATTTTCTAGCATTTCATTAAATTCCTTTTTCTTCCAACATCATCCTTAACATGTTTTATTTCACATTGGACTATTTCCTATAGCAAAATAGTGGCTCTTATAGTAGTTTCCATTTTTCTTCTGAAACTCACCCAAACATGCATCCAACTCATGATTCAACTTCTTTGTTTGTCAAAAAATTTGTATAACCTGTAATATGGAATTTAGAACCAAAGAGACCAAGCATATTGTTTGACCTAATTTTTTGTAGACATTATCTTGTTTCGATAAAATTAGGGTTTTTTATTTAGAAGATTTTTTTTAGTTGTGAATTTGTTTTCTTTGAAAATTAGAATAGATATTCTTTAATTTCATCATATTTGAGATGGTTTTCTTCCTTTCATGGGATTTGTCATAGGTTTTCTTATTTTATTTAATCTCCTACAATTTCTAGTTTTGCATATAGAATAGAACAGTTAGAATGGTCTCTATGAAATCAAATTTCATCTTTGTATTTGCATCCATATAGAAGTAAGCAAAATAAAATGATATTTATTACTACACACACTATATTGACCCCTATCAAGTTTGTGTGAACTCCATACTAACAATTAAAGCTAAAATAGTTGGTTGTTTTAACATTGTCGTTGCAATATTAAGGGCCATCACGTTTTGGTGCCATTGTCCAGGGAATATCAAAAGTATTATTTTATTGTTTCCTTACTTTATTTACTCTTTTTATCATTTCAGTTTCTATAAAAAAATAAATTTTTCATTGTTTATTCTTCATTTCAAAAATAGAAAAGTTACATGGTAAAAATTGCATAGGGATTGAACTTCCATTATTAGAGGGTTGACAAAGGTAAACTGTTAATAAAACAAAAAATAATTATATTAGTGAATAGAATGAGATCTATAAAATGAAACCCTAATAAATAATGACAAATGTCAGGAAGGGTGGATTTACTATCGGAGAGTTAAAACAATTGCCCATACATTAACAATTACATAATTCACCTCAAAGCCTCACCTTGGGGTTAACATTTAGACTAGTTGCTCATACTACACAACAACACATAAATAACAGTAGAGGAAAAGGGAATTTGGGAAGTGTCGCCATGATATTTAAACCATAAACCAAAATGGGGGAAATATTGTGATATCTAGGCAAGGATGTGAGGTATCCAAATTTTCCCAAGAGAAACTTGAACCTAATGGACAAAATACCGAAACAAGGATAGCCTAAAAGTTATTTTCTTGGAACCCTTGATGGTTGGAACTCCACCATTTAGGTATCAAACTTGATAAAAGATTTATGAAAGAGTTAAAACATTAACCATATATCACTAGGCTTAAAATAAATACTTGAAAAGAGTTGTTGGTAACAACTAAAGACTACAAATATAACAAATTACTAGATTTCCTTTCACACTAATGTCCAAATTAATTTCCAATATGAATCTATTCGAGAGTAGTAGCTAACAAAGAGGCTAGGGGGCCTCATAGGGGAAAATGTATGCAAGTCATAGTTAAGTGCCACAATTCCTTAACCATAGATCAAGGAGCTAAAATGGAAAACCAAATGAGTGAAATGAGAGGAAAACAAGGGTAGTTTACCCTATTCCACAAAACCTATGCATATCAAGCCATTGGATCACTCAAAAATATCTAGATTGTGGATGCATAAAGAACATGTCACCACCATGTGATGAAAATAAGATGTAACCACACTACTACATAAAGGGGGGTTTTAAGACAATATTTGAGACATTTTTTGGGTAAATTGTCTTAACTAGAGACAAAAAAAACTTGTGTATTGTCTTAAAGTGGGTGTCTCAAAAATTATTGTCTTAAATATTGTTGTCTTAAAAAATGTTGTCTTAAAGATTATTGTCTTAAAAAATATTTTATTAAAGATTATTGTCTTAAAAAATTGTCTCTATAAAGACAATATATAACACAAGCATTATTGTCGCTTATGAGACAAATTCATTTTTCTCTCTCTTGAGACAATTTCATTGTTTTCTCTCTAGAGAGAACGCTCAGATTAGAGATAATATGTCTTTAATACTAGCTATTTTCTCTCTAGAGAAAATAGATTTTTTATTTAAATATCACTTTTGTCTCTCTAGAGACAATATAAAACAATGAATCCAAAAATATCTCACCATTGAAATAAATGGATATAAAAAACATTTTATTAAAAATAAGCTACAAAATCATTGATTAATTCATGTTAGCGCACATTGGAATCGAACCACAAACCTCTTGCTTGTAAGGTAGACGCTCTTCCATTGAGCTAGCACACTTTAAAGAATTACGTGAAGAGTTATGGAAATCCTAAAAACTACATTTATAGTGATTTATTTAAACAACAACAAAAAATAAAATAAAAAAATCTAACACATGATCTATAATCTTTATAAAAAATATAATCATGGAGACCATATTTTTAACTTACTAAAACTAGCAATTGCCCCAAAAGGTGTAGAGGCGGACTATATCTCTAGCAAAAAAATTCAAAATCTTATATTAGTATACAGTTAAATGTTCATGTATACAAGCATCTATAAAGATAGACTCTATGAAGAGTGCATCATTAAAGATTTAGGCCACACCAAGAGGCAGGTTGGTAGTGCCAAAAGAGGGGAGGATCTACATAAGAGAGAATTAAAAACTCTATCCCAAGAAAAGAAACTCTAATGTAGACCCCATTTATATTATTTTGAGTTATCCCATTGGATTATGAAGGATTTATAAATTGCTTTGAATTTTTTATGATGAGTGACATCAATTGAGAATTTGCTTCACACCAAAGGAATTTGTTGAAAACTTAAGTGGAAAGATGTACTTTTCATATGCAATTATGCCAAAGTTATCATGCATTAAGCATTGGAGAAGTAGAAAATCTAGAGAGATACTGATTGTAAAGGGGTTTCACTAGTAGAGAGATATTGGAATTGATAATGCAATAGGAAAAGAAACCAAAACACACTAGAGAGATATTGGACTTGATAATGCAATAGGAAAAGGAACCAAAACACACTACAAAAAGAAACAAAAAACATAGATAAAAATGTAAAGCTTACATCTTTTGGAAAGTGCAAGAGAGACAATGGATTTGATAATGCAATAAAAAAAGGAATCAAAACACCCTACAAGAATAAACAAAAATCATAGATAAAAGAATAAAGCTTAAATTTTTTCTAAAGTGCAAATTGCATAATAAATTTATAACATTTATTTTAAAGTGGCAAGCTTGATTGAACAAAGTATGACTTTAAAATTTATCAATAGTGTGATACAAAGTTAATTAAAAATAGATATTCAATTGTTATGAACCAACTCACAAAAATATAGAAAAGATAGATCAACGCCTTAGAATTTACCCTCTTCGAGGGGGCAACCTCCTTTACATTACACAAATGAATGATTCTTTGATGATTCAAATGACAAAACCTCCTTTCTATATATAGGATTCTAAAGAGTCACAATATAACCCAGCCGACCTAACAATAATAATATAAAGGCACAAAAATAACAATAGAGGGATTCTATGGGGCACAGTAATAACAATATGGGGATGATAGGGGCACACTAATATTAATAAGGGATATAACTACAGTAGTAATGGGGTAATCACTAGTACTATAGGGACCTAACATGTCCCTCTCCTTCAAAAAAGTGTTGTCCTCAATGGTTGAGTAGTTCTGGATGATTCTGTATAAAGTTCTCATCCTCCCATGTGGAATTTTCAGGGGATAAGTTCTTCCACTTGACAAGATACTCCAAAATTGATCGATTTCGTAGCTGTCGAGTTCTTGGTTCTACGAATGCTTCCGGTTCCAATATAATTTTTCCTTCCTTGTCAAGTTCTGGTAATATTGTTTGAACTGGGAGCTTGTCAACTATAACCTTCTTTAAACATGAATCATGGAAAACTGGGTGCACTCGAGAAGTTGCAGGAATCTCCAATTTGTATGCCATAGTACCAATCTTTTGTAACACCTTGTACGGACCATAATACATTGGTGATAATTTATTATCTTTCTTAGCTTGCTTGAGGGACATTTGTTTATATGGTTGCATCCGTAGGAATACCCAATCACCTACATCAAAACTTCTTTCACTGTGATGTTGATCTGCTTGTTGTTTCATTCTATTATGTGCCAACACGAGGTTGTCCTTTAAGAGTTGGAGGACTTGTTGTTGATGCTCGATGTGATGTTCCATTGCTTGAACCTTAGAATTTTCTCTTAAATATGATGTGATGGATGGTGGCTAATATCCATAAAGTGCCATAAATGGGGTCATTTTTGTTGCTGTATGGAAGGAAGTGTTATACCACCATTCAGCCAAAGCTAACCATTTGACCCATTGTGTCTGTTTATCAGATACAAAGCAACAAAGATATCCTTCCAAACATTTGTTTACTATTAATTTGCCCATCAAATTGAGGATGATAAGATGAGCTATGAGCTAACTGAGTATGAAGACAAGAAAATAATTCTATCCAAAAATTTCCAGTGAAAATGGGATCTCTGTCACTGACAATAATCTTTTGGTTTCCATGTAGCTTTTGAATTGTTTCCATAAATGCAGTAGTAACTATACTGGCTTTAAATGGATGTGATAATGCACAAAAGTGTGCATACTTGGTAATTCTGTCAACTACCACCATGATGACACTCTTTCCCTCAGACTTGGGTAAACCTGTGATAAAATCCATTGAAACTTCCTCCCAACATTGGCTTGGAATGGATAAGGGTTGTAATAGACCCGAGGTCTTAATTGTTTCAACTTTATTTTGTTGGCAAACTAAACATTCTGCCACAAAATTTTGAATATCCGATTTAAGGCCATCCCAAAAAAGTTCCTTCTTAACCCTGTGGTAAGTTTTTAAAAATCCTGAGTGCCCTCCTAAGGGAGAAGTGTAAAATTCCATAAGAATCTTTTGTTTGAGTTGGGAATTCTTACAGAGGTATAAGCGATCTTTGTATCATAATGAATCATTTTTCTAGCTAAATGTATCAGATTTACTGGAATATTCTTGTAACTTTTGAATAAGTGCCCACACTTATTCATCATTCTTCCATTCCTCCCTTGCTTCATTTATCCAATCTGGTTGGATAATAGAAATGGCGCACAACAATGCTTCCACATCCTCATCCTTTCTTGAGAGTGCATCTACCACCACATTTTGCTTCCCTTTTTTGTCGATGATTTCAAAGTCATAACCCAACATCTTTGTGACCCACTTTTGTTGCTCTTCAGAGGATAATATGTGTTCTAAAAAGTATTTAAGGCTACCATGATCATTTTTTACCTTGAAGTGTCTTCCCATTAGGTAGGGTTGCCATTTCTTAAGTGCATGTGGTATTGCCAACATTTCCTTCTCATAAATAGATTTGTGTAAAAAATTTCTCTTGATTGGGTGACTTTCAAAAGTAATGGGTCTTTCATCTTGCATTAAAACAACACCAATTCCATTTCCTGAAGCATCACATTCAATAATAAAGGTTTTTGTGAAGTCCAGTGTAGCTAAGACTGGTGTTTGGCACATTGCCTCTTTAAGATGTTCGAAGGCCTTTGTTGCTTCTGGAGTCCATGAAAATTCATCTTTATTCAATAATGTTGTTAGAGGTGCTGCTATTCTCCCATAATTCTTAACAAACTTGCGATAATACCCCGTCAACCCAAGAAATCCTCACAGATGCATTATGGATGTGGGGATTTTCTATTCATTAATGGATTTAATTTTGCTAGGGTCTACCTTAACTCCTTCATGAGATAAAATATGACCCAGATATTGCACCTCTTGTACTCCAAAGAAACATTTGGATCTTTTTTCATATAATTGTTTCTCCTCCAATAGTTGTAGCACCCTGTCAACATGTTCAACATGATCCTTCCAAGACTTTTTGTAGATTAGTATATCATCAAAAAATACTAACACAAATTTTCTAACGAAGGGTTTGAAAATGGAATTCATCAAACCTTGAAATGTAGAAGGTGCATTGGTAAGGCCAAAAGGCATGACCAAAAATTCATAATGACCCTCATGAGTTTTAAATGTTGTTTTCAGAATGTCTTCTATCTTCATTCTGATTTGATGATATCCTAAATGAAGATCCAACTTGGTGAAGTAAATTGATCAATGCAATTCATCTAGTAATTCATCAATGACAGGAATGGGAGACTTATCTTTAATAGTGAGCTTGTTGAGTTCCCTATAATCCATACACATGCACCATGATCCATCCTTCTTGTGCACCAATACTACTAGAGTAGAGAAAGAACTTTGACTAGGTTGAATTATACCAACCTCTAGCATTTCTACAACCATATGTTCAATTTCACTCTTTTGGGCATAGGGATATCTGTATGGCCTGATGTTTGGAGGAACACTTCCTGCAATCAGATGAATAGCATGATCATGATCACGAACAGGTGGGAGACCTTTGGGAGTCTCAAATACCTTGGAATGATTGTCCAATACTTTTTGCAGATATGGAGAAATAGATGATTTCGATGTGGAAACATCTAGTGAACATAATTGTGCAATTACACCTCTTTGTTCCTTTTTTAGAAGCTTTTTCATACCCTTAGAGCTCATTATCTTTCCCAGTTTCCCTGCAATACCCCTTAATTCAACTTCCTTTCCTTCTGCAGAAAATTTCATGAAATGTTCTTGAAAATTAAAAGCTATTGTACCCAAGGATTGTAGCCATTAAACTCCTAGTACAACATCAGCACCTCCCATTGGAATGGAAAGCATTGGTCTAGTCAATACATATTCTCCTGTGGATAACTTGATATTATAGCACTTTCCAGAGAAATTGATTGTTCCTCCATTTGTAACCATCACTTGACACTCTGGTGCTGGATATAGGAAGCATTTCAATTCTTTTGCTACCTTATAATGAATAAAATTGTGGGTACTTCCTGAATCAATCAACACTATTACCTTTTTCTTCTTGATTTGTCCTTCTATCTTGATGGTTTGAGGAGTGGTTATTCCCACCAGTGCATTACAAGATATGGTCAGATCCATTTCTTCTTTATCTAGGCTTTGTTCCTCGAGTATATCCTCTTCTTTTGACCTTTCTTGCTCCTTTTCTTCTTCCTCTTCACAATCTATGTAGAATAATTTCTTCTCAGCACACTTATGACCTTTAGTGTATTTTCTATCACAACTGTAACAAAGCCCTTTTGCTTCTTTTTCTTCCGATTGTTGTGGTGTCATCCTTATAGGTTATGGAAGACTAGGGGTAACAACACTTCCATCTTTATAGTTGTGAGTGGTATGCTTCCTAGTTGCCATAATTTTATTTTCCATCTTTCTTGCTAACCTGAATGCCTTCTCTAATGAATCAGGTTCCCAAAGGCGAACATCATGTTGGATATTATCCTTTAAAGTCTCTATGAACTCATCAATCCTATGCTCCTCTAGAATATTTTTTACCCTTACGTTCAATTTCTGGAACTTTTCAATGTGCTCCATTATTGAACCCTTTTGTTTGAGACTTATCAATTAGCTCAAAAAAGTGTTTCTTTTTGTATCCTCATAATGTGCTGTCAATTCTTCCATAAAAATTTCCCAAATGATAATTTGTTTACGAGAGAAAAGCCACTGATACCATAAAAACTGATTTTGTTCCAAATATAAAGTTGCAATACGTACCTTTTGTGTGTTTTTCACATTATTGAGATCGAAGAATTGCTCCATATGTAATATCCATGTTGCGGGATCCTTGCCATCAAACTTCCTCTTATCGATTTTTGGAATATGGTGGGTCTTTGATCCAACATTAGAGTCTATGAAATCATGATTAACATTTCTTTTGTTCACATCATGAGTTTCCTTTACTACCCTTTCACCATTTGTAAGTATTTCTTGTAGAAAATTTGTCAAATTTGTTTTCAAATTTTCCATGTTTATCTTCAAATCTATCTTCAAATCTGCCATGTCTCTCTTCAAATATGTCTTCAAATCTATCTTCAAATCATCCATATTATCTTCCACACCCTTTATCTTAGATTCCATGCCATTTATCTTAGCTTCTATTAGCTTTTGTGAGAGTGACTTTTGTTGCACTTGGCCTTGTAATTTTGATATATCATGTAGCATTTCTTCCTCTTCTTCATGAGTCATGCTAGAGCTTTTGAGTTGCTTACTATGTGTTTTCATTTTCTTTCAAGGCATCAGTTACTGATAATAATGCTCTACTATGCCCTTTGAATTCCTTCAAAATAATTTTTCAAACCAAGCTTAAGAAAAAATTAGAAAAAATCTACACACCTTTTTTCACTTTGTAGGGGCTCGCTATTTCTCTGTTGTATCTCTGTAATTTCGGATCATCGAGTTCTGAAATTGTGATCTATAGTAGCCCTCTATTTCCTCTTTCCAATGCCACCAGTCTGATCCAAATTGGATTCTCCAAGGAAGAGTTATGCCAAATCTCCCACAATGACCTGATTATAGACTAGTTCAATAGAGCGAACTTGTATGACATTCCATGTGTCCCTATTTTGACCTTTGGCTCTAAAAAACATATACAAGAAACTATAGTCCGTCCTATTTCTATACCTTCTTACGAAACTTCAATCCGATACTCAGAGAGAAAGTTATGATGATTTTCCCTAGGTCACCTGTTTGGAATGTAATTCAGGAGTCTGCAAAAAGACCAACTTCGTCAGATCATATGTCCGCAAATATAGTGCGAAAAGCTCTGCAATTCAAAAGGTTTAGTGTAGTTTCATCTCAAGTGGGTTTTTTTCTTTTGAAACATCACAAAAAAAAAAAAATTATAGCGAAAATGCCACGAGGACCTATTTGGAGCAGCAAAACCCTAGAATCCAAAGCTCTGATACCAAATGTTATGAAACCAACTCACAAAAAGATAGAAAAGATAGATCAATGCCTTAGAATTCAGCCTCTTCGAGGGGGTAACCTCCTTTACATTACACAAATGAATGATTCTTTGATGATTCAAATGACAAAACCTCCATTCTATATATAGGAGTCTAAGGAGTCACAATATAACCTAGCTGACCTAACAATAATAATATAAAGGCACAAAAATAACAATAGAGGGATTCTATGGGGCATAGTAATAACAATATGGGACAATAGGGGCACAAAAATATTAATAAGGGATACAACTACAATAATAATGGGGTAATCACTAGTATTATAGGAACATAACATCAATTGTGAAAAAACATCTTAAAATAAAAATATTTCAACACTTGCACTATAAAAAATCTCATTACTATTTCTTACAAAATCACATAATTCATTTGCACATAATTGAGTTGGCCCATAAAAAGACACATCATAAGGGAAAATAGATGGCTAAATTCAATGAAAACAGTCTCAACTCATGCATTGAACTAAAGGATGAATGAAGTATCTAAATCATATTGAGTTTTGATGAAGGATAAATGCACTTGCATGGACAGGAGTTGAATATCATCACCCAACAAGAACACTCTTCATTCTAATTTAGGTTCGATTCATTTGTTATTCCGGGGAGTTTGGTGTTTTTGTTTGAAATGATAGTTTGTACGGTTATACATTAGAAGGTTTTTTGGGAAACAATCAACATCTTAGGTGTGGTGTGTGTTTTCCTTCCAAAAATATCTCTGTGCCCATGCCATTGCAAAAAAATTGTAGAGTTGAATTCTTCAGTAAAAGACAATAAATCTAAGGACATGTTATCACTCAGGTTGTTCCCTTAGGACTCCTAAGGGAATACGATCGAGGTAACCACAAACCAATCTTTGGACTGCAGGTCCTAGCCCACTTGCAATCAGAGAGGGCTCTCTCCTTAGGATTTAGCTTTGTTTTATGGGGTTTTAGGCTAGTTATGATGTACTGAATTTTGTTTGAAGTTTGGTTGGGTGATATCTTCTAACAGAGGGGACAGGAAATGTTCAGAGGGTTTAGTCCATTGGGCATTGGAGTTAGTGATTATGTGTTGCTTGAAGTATTTGGTAAGAGTGGTGATACTGCAAAGCCAGATAGGTTTTCATGAAACAAACCTTCAAATTTAAGAGGAATGGGATGCAATCAGGCAATGAAAGGCAATTAAGGTTCTTTCACTATGCAGATGGGACGGAAGAGTGAAATAACCTTCAGGAGCAAGTTAGAATTCCTGAACAGTGATCACCATGAAAGATTCAGTGCAAATGTGAGCAATTAAGAGTTTCACATTTATAACTAATTCTGAGGAAAACATAGTTAGCAATAAAGATTGAGCTTAGGGTGTCTTAATGGACAAATCCTGAACTATTCTTTTTATTTATTGCTAAGAGCATGAAACATAGAGCATATGTGGGCTTTGTAAGCGAAGAAAACATAAAAACATGGTTCAGAAAAACTTATTGTATCATGAAATAACACAGGAATTCTACGGCAGCAAGCAATCTCATCACAACACATCCAAGCAATGCCAAACTTAGGAAATCCACCAGCCCCTTGTATTAAAGTCTGAGGATATACAGCGTAGCTCTCTAGAAGAAAATCAACAACCCCAAATTCGTTCTACGAGGGGATATATATACAAAAGGTGATTATAAAATATCTAAAAGATGAGTCATTAACTCATAACTTTCTTCACCAACTCTTTAAAAATAGTAGATACAAAAGTTATTGCTATTAAAAGATTAATAAACAGCTGTTTATTTTTGTCAGAAATCTTTGACTTTGGAACCAATTGGGCCGGCTGACTGTTTCGCATTCACTTCGGGAGTTTTTTGCCTTTTGCCGCTTTGCCACGACGATGCTGCTTTAGTCACATCATTCGCACTCGTTGATCTGTTCCTAGTCACCATCCTTGTCATTTAGTTGCCTTTTTTCATTGCTCTTCCAGCTAGACTAAACATATGAGTCATTTGAAAATGCTGATTTGTGACTGATCTAAAGGATTTTGATAAACAAACTTGATTTATCAGAGTAATGTTTTTATCATGCACTTACACCATTCTCCTATAGGTAATTGGTGCCTCTGTATTTTAACTAAAGTTTCATCAGCCTCAATGTACTTGTAATAATTTGGAGGTACCTCAAACAGGTGTCTGATTTCATGCTCAATAAAAAATAGATTCTCCAGTTTGTCATGAAGACTCTGTCCAGATGGGGGCCCTGTTTCCTCTGAGGTGCTTGAGGATGCTGTGATTTTATTAGTTGCATAATTATTGACCCTCTTGGCATAATGTTCATGTGACAATAACCTCCCTGCACTAGTCACTAAGCTTGGAAGCACTCTGCTATGCAAAGCTGTGATCTTTGTGATAAACTCATTTACCTCTGCTTGCATTTCTTGGCATTTTCTGTCTAATGCATGCACATAATTCCTCAAGGTTAACACCCTCTTTATTAGTAATATGGTATCAGTCCTATTCCTGATACCCATTTCTGCTAGCTGAGTGCCAGTACGATGGTTAAGGACTTGAATCATTCTGTTTGCTATTTCAAGCATATTCCCTAAAGATGCTCTGGCCTTTTGATTTTCAAATTGAGCCAATTTTATGAGATCTATTTGATCATGGATGGCCTCAATGGATTTCCATTAGTCTGTGATGGACTGACCAATTTTGGCCCAAAGGATTTTCTTGACTTCAATTAAGGTTTTGTCAAGAGTAAGCTCTTTTTCTAATTCTTTTATCCTTTTCTTCAGAGCCCTTACCTCTCTTGTCTTCTCAGCTACATTCTGCTTTGATTTGTCATATTTTTCTTCAAGCCTAGTCAATTTTTCCTTAGTTTCCTTTATTTCTGCCATCTGTGTTTCAAGAACTTCAAGTTCTTTCATCATATTCTGCATATTGAGGCTGGGTGTCTGCTCTGATGTTGCTGTCTGTGTTGACACTTCTGGAGCTGGTGTTCGGCCTGGAGGGCCTGCCTCTGATGTTTCTCAAATGGGAGGACCCGCTGAAGTAGTTGCAAGAGGTGTGTCCTCAATAGTTATAGTTCTTTGTGCTGGCTGGGGAGCTAGCTCTCCTTGTTTTGCTTTTAATGATGCCTCCAAGGCACCCTCTGTTTCCACCAATCTCTTATGTAGGGCCATGAGCAGAGCGACCACATCCTGATCCTTCTTTTGCTCTACAACACCTGCAGTTTGAGGGTGAAGAGTAGGTGGTAGCTTGATTTGTTTTCTCAGGGCTGCTATATCCTCATCCTTTTTCTTCATTAAGGTCTGCACACCCTTAGGATCATTGGGATCGTGTCCCAGCTCTATAATGATTTCTTCCAAGGATTTAATTCTGTTGTCCTTGGCCCATGATGATGCCTTTTCTAACTCTAACTGAGCAACAGTATTATGTAGAGAATTTTGTAACCTATGTGCCATCAAAGTTTTATCAGCCAAGGTAGAGTATACCATCTCCCCAGTTTGCTTATGCAACTCAATCTGATCCATGGGGTGGATGTCCTTAGCAAAAACCTCCAAATTGGTTCTAATATAGTCAGCAGCTGATTGAGGTTGCTGCATAGTTGGTCTAAAATGACTAAGAGTCATTTTTCCTTCTTGAATATCATAAGCTGCCATGAACCTCTGTTGATTGGTTGGTGCCATCCTTAGAAGCTGGTTATAGAGCTGATATCTGACCGGCTCATTTCTTGCCTTGATGTCTGTGAACTGCTTCTTGATACTAGAATCTGACCTTGTTTGCTGCCCTGAGGAACTGACTTTAGCCCCTTGCTGTCTTTCTTGCTCCTGCTGAAAGGAGCTGGCTGATGTCTCTATGCTAGGAGGAACCATGCTCTCAGTTGGCCTTTCAGGCATTTCCTCCTCTAAGAAAGGGTTTAGCCTCTGTCGCTTCTCCCCTGGTTGATCTGTTGAGGTTGTAAGAGGAGTTTCCTCTTGCCTATCCCTTTTCTTGATCCTTTCTTCATTGATTGGGGTTTGCAGTACTGGGATTTCAACTACTGCTTCCTGCATTGGAGGGGCTTGCCCTCGAATCTGTTGATCTGTAGAAGCAAGTTGCTCTATCATTTCTTCTTGCTGCTCCAAATTGGGGAGTTGTTCTTCTTGCTGCACTTATTTTCCTTTAGCTATGGTTGTTGCCTAGATAGTTGCTTGGGCAGATTGCTGGGGAATGGTGGAAGAGGAGGTGCTTTGTCCAATATGCCCAGGGGCTGAGAAAAATACATGTCCAACATATTCTAGGTCAATTGATTTTTCTAGCTTTTTAATTGCTTTTTGTGCTAATTCCTCTTCAAAAATAATCTTCAACTAATGTGCCTTCTATCCACTCTTGTTAGTTAGCATATTTTTCAATTTGTGGAATGCTAAAGTGGTCATAGCTAGCAAGCTTTTACTTGATTCTCCTAAGGCTTATGAAGTGGTTAGGGTCATATGGTGACCAATAGAAACTTGTTTCCAGCTGGAAACCTTTTAGGATTTTGTCTGCCTCTTCCCAAGCTTCCTCCCTCTTATTAAAAATGAATGGGCTGAGTTGGTGCTTAATTTTGAGCTGTGATTTCTTATTTCTGCTATAGAAGTGAACCATGTCTGCATTACCAAATTGCCGAAAGTATTCTAAGGCAAAAAGTCTCATAGGGACATACTTTGGCAGTCTGTATGGGGCTAGCTCACAGCCATATATCCTGATTACTGTGTGATCTTGGTAAAAATACCATTCTCCAATGCTATAGCTCTTTGAGAGCTGGAGAATCTTCTGCATTTCATTTGTGAGTCTAGGAGGAGGAGAACTCATCAGCAAGGACAAGGCTGGATGGATAAAAAGATCAATAAACTCATAGTAGTTGTATGGAGAGTGAGAGAAAGGGTGAAAGATTGGTGACTAGAATATTACCGATCTTCTGTTTCCCTTTGCATCTAACTTCTTGAGGAAAATAGGAAAGCTATCAAGCTAATTGTACAATAGAAAATGATATATATATGAGGTGTATTTGAATACCCTCTCTCTCTCCAAATTCATGAATTGTTCATGAATCTTGTCAGCAATAAATGTAGCATAGTCATACTGGACAGCAGGATGCCTTCCTGGGGAAAACATAGATAGCATGACCAAGATTGTTTCATCCACATATTCACTGGTGTTGTACCCCAAGATGTAGGAAATCATGTTCACTAGGACTTTGCCTATGTCATTGAACCATGTATGTAGGTAGGGAGGAGGTCGCTGAGGTTGGGAATCTGGCTGCATGAACAACTGAGCAATTCTTGTAATTTGTGAGTTAGACAGCTTGGCACCTTTCTCCAGCAGAAGTTGCATAGAAAGAGGAGTTAGTGGCTTTGCTGCCTGAAATTGTAACATTTGATTGATGGCTTGAGGAGTTATATGGAACAATACAGAGCCTGAAAGACTCAAAACAGCCCTTTGATTTGGATGATAACTTGCACAACATTGATGAATCAAGTCAGGGAAGACATTCACCTGAGGGAGATAATAGACTGGCAAGTTGGACTCCTAGATTCCCAAGATATCAGTACCATTTCTATGTTTTGCTCTTATCTCAGAAATGACTGCAATATGATACTTGCTAGCCAATTCAACACCTTCTATCATTTGGTAATCCCTATTAGCAAGGTATAACCACTCTAAACTCTTATGTGGGGCATTTAGGGGGGCAATGTTTAAAGCCACAAGAGTCTCCATTGTTTGATTATGACTAGAATTGGGTTATGCCTGGGTTTCAACAAGGAGCAGCGCTGAACAGTGGTTTGTGAGGGGTGGGGTGATTTGCAGAAAGGGAAAGAGTGAATTGGTGAATAAATGAAATAGCTGCTGCTGAAGGAAACGAAAAGGAATCAATGCTGAGACATTGCACTACTTTTAACCGTGAAATTCGACTGACAATGGATTTTTAATTGCAAATGGAGAGCAGATTGTAGGAATTCAACAAATTTTGAATAGGGGACCCCTTTTAAATGAGGTTTGGGTTGAATTGACAGTTCCAGAGACTCAAATTCGGAAACTTTGGAAATTTGTTATACTTTTAATGCAGAGAACTTTGGCAGACCAGGGTACACAGAGGAAAAATGGTAAATACCTGGTAATGGTGAGGACGAGGATGCCTGAGAGTTGATGAATTCGTGGTGGCAGCAACTCAGGGGATTGAATTCGCAATCGGACGTGTAAAGGACGTAATGCAGCATGCAGGGGACTATTACAATTGTCCAATAGAAATGTGAAAAAACAATGATTTTGCGCGCAAATACGTAAAAAATGGGATTTTTGGCGCCTTTTGTGAAATGACGCCAGCATGACGTCACTGGGCGGGCCCGGGTACGGTAGGATGACAGGGCAATTCATGTATGGGCTGAGCTGGAAGGGTGACGGGGCAACCACGTTGGAACAGAGGTGAAATGATAGTTGATGCAGATGTTGATGTAAGCGATGATGTGGGCACGGGAACAAAAAGCGGTAAGCAGTTTTATCGGACCACTTATTGTATGGGGGTGGTATTTGTCAGTGGTCGCCCGACACAATAGAAACTGGACACGCGTCTCCGGTATGGGGCAAAACCACTGACAATTTTGGAGGCTATTGTTCGGATGGCGGAGGGGTTCCGAAATCTCCGAGAGCTATCGGATGGAAGGGCCTAGATCCGACGACAGACGAGAGACAAGCTGATGGCGCGATAACATCGGGACCCGCCGATTATAAAATTATTTTTGGTAAGGCGCGGCGAATAAAAACCTTTGGAAAACGACGAAATGTGGGTGCGCGGACATATATACAAATGAATGGGAAAAGGGGGGGAATAACCTTATAAACAGTATAGTGGATGAGGGTTATTAAATTGACCGGATGTCAATTTAAATCCCGAATATAACATTTAAAACTATATACATCAATCCCTGATTTTATCAATACTTTCCAAACTTTAGAATATATGGCTATAATGCCAAGGGGGGGGTATGTACATATTTTTTGGGTTTGGTTTTGCATAGAATGCTATAATAGTAGGGGGAGGGGAAAACTTAGGGGGCTATATAATAAGGTTAGAAGTCAATATGAATTTGAGATGTGAAAAAGGAACAAAGAGCTAAGTTTAAGGAGTAAACTTAGGTTTAGAAGCAGATGAGAGTGATAAATGATTTTACACAGGAAATGTGGCTTTCTTGTGTGATGGAAACCAACACTTTGGCTTGATATTTCACAAAAAATAAGGTGATGCTAGGACTTGTAGGGCAGATCCCAAGGTCCATTGGAGGGATGTTAGAAAGAGATTTTCTGGGGGAAAATAGGTAACTTAGACATGTTTCCATACTTTATCATCAAAATGTTGCATAGGTACCTCTGCCATTGCCAATATGAGCCTTCTTTATCAAGGCCAAAACTGGAGAGAATCAGGCTTCTGCAACCCCTGGCTACCTACCCATCTTAACATTCCTAGCATTTTTTGTTACTTCGGGGATGGTGCACTTAGACTTGAAAACCCTCATTTTCTCTTTTGTTTTTCTTTTTCAAATGAATTGCTATCTAAAACTACCCTTATTACTTCTAAGGGCCCAGATTAAACAGTTGGGCACCTTTATTCTCTACCTAACTACTAATCTGCCAAGCTTAAACTGTTTGGATAGATTTTCTTTCTCTATTCTACAGCAAAAATTTAAACATGGCATGATCCAGATTGAACTGTTGGATCACCCATTAACAAAAGAATAGGACCAGAATTATTTACAAATGTGTTTGTGAACAAAATTATGGAACCTTTGCATCATCAAAGCTGAACATATTTGGAACTTCCCATGCCAATCATGAAACATGAAACCTATTGGTATAGGAGGCTAACAGTGGCTCCACTTGGGGATGGTTTTTCCCTATGAAAGGCCAAGAACAACAGGTCAGAATGCCTTGGTTTTTGACTTTCATTAGAATCTGAAACTTCCCTTTCTTGATGACCAAAACTGAAGATTTAGAAGGCAAAACAAAGATCTGAAGTAGTGCACTTTCCTTTGATCCTTTCGAAAATTTGTTATGCATAGAACCTTATTTATCTGCTGAAAGCAAACTACCAAAAACAAAGTAGCAATGTACAGGGCAATACTGGGTTATATACATGGAAAGTAATCAAAATAGTGCTTTAGCATTCAGCCATTTACAGGGCCCTCTTCAGCTTCAGTGCCATCTAGATTTTTTAAGAAATATGTGTTGTTTCCTTGCACTGCTTGAATAACAAAGGGTCCTCTCCAAAGAGAATCAAACTTGCCATGCTTTCCCTTGTCTTCTCTTTTTGAATCCCATTTAAGCACTTTATTTCCTATGAAGAAATATTCTGCTTTGGTTCTTTTGTCAAAAAATTTCTTGAGTTTTTCTTGTAATACCTGAACTCTACTGTATACTTGCTCTCTGGTCTGCTGTAAATGGATAGTTTGATTAATTCTTCTTTGGATATCATCAGGTTCAGCTTGAACCTCTTGAAGCAACTGGATGACAGAAACTCCTAAGGATGAAGGAAACTTGGCCTCCATACCATAAACCAACTCATATGGGCTTGTTCCAATAGATCTCTTGGTTGTTAGCATGTCTGCCCATAAGGCATTTACAAGCTTTTTGTGCCAATTTTTCTTGTTTTCCTCTAATATCTTCTTGATGATGTTAATGAGGCTCTTATTAGATGATTCAGCTAGACCATTTCCTTGAGGATAGTAGGCTGTGGAGTGACCTAAGGTAATATGAATCTTATGGCAAAAATTGATCATTTTCATGGATCTAAAGGCAGCAGCATTGTCTGTAATGATCTTTTCAGGGCAGCCAAATCTGGACAGGATATTGGTTTCCAGGAACTGGATGATGGTGGAGCCATTTGCCTGCCTACATGGGATGGCTTCAATCCACTTGGTAAAATAATCTGTGGCTGTTAAAATCCATTTATGCTGGCCTGGAGATGATGGGTGGATTTCTCCAATGAAATCTGACCCCCATTGTTGAAAAGGCTTTTCTGTTGAAATAGGCTTGAGGGGTAGTGGCAATAATTTCATTTTTCCTTCAAAGATTTGACACTTATGACATGAAATAACAAACTTCTTAACATTTGAAAAGAGGGTAGGCCAATAGTAACCGGCCCTTAATATCTTGTCCACAGTAGATTTCCAATACAGATGTCCTCCACAATACCCTGCATGAAAATCTTTCATAACATTGTGAGTCTCATTCATATTTAAACAATTAAGCAATATGCCTTCATGATTTTTCCAAAACAAGGCACCATCTGCAACACAAAATTTTGAAGCCTTCATCTTTAAAAATCTGCTTTTAGTTCTGGACAACCCTGGGGGAGCACATAGGTTTTGCAGTATAAAACAAATATCAGCATACCTAGGGGATTGTACACAGGCTACATTGATTTGTGGAGTCGCCAGCTCTGGTTCATTGTCCAGTTCATTAATGTCTAGGGCTTGAAAATTTGTTTTAGACAGTAGTTTAGCTAAACCCCGCCCCTTTATCAGCTTAGTAGGCTTTATTTCAATGTCATATTCCAGATACTAGCAATCCACTTGCCTCTTTTGACTTCTATGCCTTCTTGAGTCAATATGTCTTTCACAATAGCATTTGGCACATAAGCAATCACATGAGAGTATAGAATGTAAATCCTAAAGTCTTTGATGGCCTTAACCAGGGCATAGGCCTGCTTTTCCATGATCTGATATTTCAAGGGTGCATCTCTAAGGGCTCTGCTGAAAAAGGCAATGGGCTTCTCGTTCCTTGATCATCTCTTTGCAATAAAACAGCAGCAATAGTATGTTGTGAGGCAAAGGAGAAGATGATGAAATCTCTGTCAAATTGGGGACTTGTGAGGACTGGTGTTTGAGTCAAGGCAGTTTTAATGCCCTCAAAGGCTTGTTTGGCCTCTAATGTCCATTTTACTTTGGAATCTTTTTTTAACATGTTGTTTAGTAACCTTATCAATTCTGCTAGGTTTGGGATAAATCTTCTTAAAAAGTTGATTTTTCCCAAAAAGGCTTGCAATTCTTTAATGTTTCTCAGATGGGGGACTTGTAGAATGGCTTGAATTCTATCTGGATCAATTCTGATACCATCTTTTGAAATAATATGGCCTAGCAACTTTCCCTCCTCTAGACCAAAGAGGGATTTTTTAGGATTCAAGGATATGCCATACTTTCTACATGTTAGAAACACTTGCCTTAGGTGCTTTAGATGCTCTTGGTCAGATTTTGAGAAAGGGGTCAAATCATCAAGATAAACCACTAAGAAATCATGAATTTCTTTTGCAAATGTTATGTCCATGGCTCTTTGAAAGGTAGCACCTGCATTCTTAAGTTCGAAAGCCATTTTGACATACTTAAAAGTTCCCCATGGGGTTGTGAATGATGTTTTATCCTGATCATCCGAATGGACCAGAATTTGATTGAAGCCTGAAAACCCATCAAGTAATGAAATTCTTGAAGCTCCCACCACTCTTTGTAGGATGTGATCCATTTTGGGTAAGGGGTAGTGGTATTTAAGAGATACTTGATTCAAATTTCTCAAATCAACACAAAGCCTAATCTCACCTGAATTTTTTCTTGTAGGAACAAGATTGGAAACCCACTTTGAAAATCTAATGGATGCTATAATACTAGCTTCAAACATTTTCCTTACCTCTTTCTCAATTAAAAGAAGAAGAACTGGGTTGATTCTCCTTAGTTTCTCTTTGAAAGGCTTTTGATTTGGTTTCAGAGGAATGGTATGTTGAATAACTGAGGTGTCATAGGACTTTAAGTCCTCATAACTCCATGCAAAAACATCTTGGAACTCTTTAAAGAGATCAACATACTTTGGCTTCTGATCAGGAGGCAATGATTTGGACAGTTTTATTATTTTGGGCTTTTCAACTGTCCCAATATTGCAATCTTCAATGGCAGCATTTAGCGGTTGCATATTTGGTTTCCTAGGGATATCATTTGAGTCAAAGATGTCTTCCAAAGGAGTCAGGCCTGTGGGTAGAAAATTGTCTTTTAACTCGATAACTTCAACCTCTGCCTCAGTTATTTCATCTAGGTTGATGTGTTTAATCTCTTGCAGATTTTTGTTATCAAAGGTTGTGGGGTGCAGCATTTGACTTGCTGTTTCAGCTGATATGGTTTGTTGGTTTTGGTTCGTTTGCTGTTGTGGGTCTTCCATAACATCAACATCAATGTTTAAACCTGAGAATTCTTGTTGTAAAGTCAAGAAATTATTTATCTGTATATCATTTTCAAAGACTAGCCAATCTTTAACATTGTTCGGGACAACAGGTCTATGCTTTATCTCAGCTATGAAATAGTGGTTGGGTTCAAAGGGAAATTTACAAGTACTAGCAAAGGTAGCTAGACTATGTGCATGGAGGTTATGGGTTCTAGATATCTTGGTAAGTTGGAACTCAGTGAAAGTGTTAAGTATTTCAGTGGCAGTAGATCTGTATGCTCTCAATCTACTATCATTAGTGACAAAACTGCCTTTCATTTGTTGAATGATGAGGTCAGAATCTCCCAGAATTGACACTCTTGTTGCCTGCAATGATTTGATTAATTTAAGCCCTAGCAAGAGAGCTTCATACTCTGCCATATTGTTAGTGCATCTGAAATTTAGCCTATAAGCACGACCCTCTGCATGATTGTTTTGCTTATTGTGGATCCACACTCCTGCTCCTGCTCCTAGCCTATTCACTGACCCATCAAACTCAAGATACCAAAGGATCTCTTGATCTTGGATAGTATTAGGAGTCTCAGTTAACTGTGGAGTGGACAATTGAGATTCTTTTTTTTCATATGGTTTACCTCCCAAGACAGTTTCATCAATTGACTGCACGGTTTCAAGGTTTTGGACAATAGACTGCTCAATTATGTGTGTTTCTTGTTCAAGAGCCAAAGGTTTATCATTGGCTGGAGGAAATCCCTCATCATTGAACTAGATGAAAGAATCCATATCAAAATGGATTGCATAAATAGGAAAATTTTGGGGTTTTTCCTCACTGCTTACCACATATTTCATTAGTGTCTCTCTATATAGTCTCTTTGGTTGCCCAAAGACTGAAATGGTGGCATAAGACATGTCTAATTGTAGGGAACCTTGAAGTTTGGCTCCCCAAGATCTTGATAATAGCATTCCATATTTAGGTTGGATATCAGCTACCACCACATCCATATGGATGGTTTTGTTTGGGTATTGGACTAGGGAAACACACAAATCTTTGATTAGGCCCAAACATTTGACTTGGCTAGAATCAAAAGAAAATAAGTCTTTGTATGGTCTTGTAATGTCTAAGTTTAATTTCTCCATTACAGATTTAGGCATGAGGTTGTGTGAGGCTCCTGAATCAAACATTGCATTGTGCAATATCTTATCATGGATGTGCAGACTGACATAAAAGGGTAGAACACCAGCATTTATTGTTTTTCCATCAACTTCTGGACCAAAAAGTAGTTCGGGTGTGTCATTCAGTACGTTAACATCATCCCTATTCTCAGATATTTGAAGGGACTTTTTGATTTGCTGCTTGTATAGGTCATGTTTAGCAAGTTCTGAGAGAGGGATGGCTATCTTCAATTTACCAATCTCAGCCTCTAGGTCAAAGGGATTTTCAGGTTGAGTTTTGGTGTTATCACTGACAGATTTTTCTTTCTCAGTTGTATTTTTAGTGAATTTATCTTGATTCTCAGTTCCATGCTGAGGTATTTCTGTTTTGGAAGCCATTTGAGGGGTGTCATTGGTATTCTCCTCTGAAGAAGATGTTACCCATGGCTGGTTTTTTGAGGGGTATGTCTCAGTCACATCTTCTACTGTCACTTCTTTTGGGTTTGAATCTGTTTTGTTAACTGGTTCTGTGAGGATAGCCTTTTCCTTTATCATCTTGGGCTGTTTGGTATCCTTTGTTTTGGCAGGTTCTGACACATCTATGGTCCTGCTTCTCAGCTTGTATTGCTTATGAACTTCATAAACAGCTGTGTCATAGCCTTCTTTGAATTCAAATGACTCCCAGGATTTGGTTTGGAATTGATTGATATCACTATCCTCCTGATCTTCTTGGGTTAGAAAAACTTGTTGCTCATCATTTAAACCCATCAAGTTAATGTGAGTGTCATCTATCGGTTCATTAGATGTTGATGCTTCAGTATAGTTTTCTTGGAAAGGAGGTCTTATATCTTGATATGGGCCAACCCTTCCAGCATTTGGATTTTGATTTTTTCTAAAATTTGGATTCCTGACAGTATTATTTTGTGATCCATCCCATGATGATTTTCTTTCAACTGTTTCTACCCTATCCCCCAGTCTGTGCATACAAGTGATTATTGCATCTAGTTTTTGATCTAAGGCTGATGGTTCTTCTTTGAAAGTAGTCCTTCTCTCAGTCCTTGCTCTATTTCTCTTGGCTGTCAGGTTAGCCTCCACACTAACAACTATGTTTTTCATTTCTGCTAAAGTTTGGGGGGCTCTTTCTCTCAATTGATAAGCCATGTCTGGGTCAAACCCATCAGGAAATGTATATAAGGCCAGATCAGGTGGAGGCCTAAGGTTTTGTGGGATTGCATTGCAAACATTGTTGAATATGGCACAGTAGTCCAAAACAGCTTCCTGAGGGCCTCTTTTTATAGTATTATATTCAGATAATATGTGAAGTGGATCTTTCTTCTTTTCCCATCTGTTTAGGAAAGTTTGGTGAAGGGCTTCTGGGTCACCAATAGAGTTTGCAGGAAGAGATCTAAACCAGGGCCTTACATCACCTGTTAAACTTTGAACAAAAATTTTCATTCTTACACCATCATCATCTATCTCATAATTTTCAAAATAATCTTGCATTTTCTTGGTATGTTGTAGGGCTGTATAAGAACTAGCACCATCAAAATAGGTGATCTTGGCTTGATAATCTTGAGGCATAGCCCCTGGGTTTGCTGGTAATTGTAAAGGGGCATACCTATTGGCCATATTTACTGGGATAAGTGGACAAAAGGAACAAACGGAACAACTGGAGTAACAGGGATGAAAGTAGTATGTGCAGTAAATGGAGGAGCAGAGAAAGAACTTTGTGAAGTGGATGAGGAACTAGGAGATAGCGGAGCTGTGGTATGGGGATGAAAAGAAATTTTAGCAGGAGTAAGGATGTTACTTTGCAATCCTACCTCAGGGCTTGAATCTGAGAAAGGTTCTTCCTCCTCTTTCTTCCTAAAATTTTTTGGAATTAAATTGGGATTTTCAAAAATAGGTAATGGATTTGGATCTGGATTAGATCTGGTGTAACGGGTCTTCTTCTTCGGAGCCAGCTTCTGAACTTTTGAACCTGTTTTTTAGGAATTTTCTAGGAATTGTTGTGGTTTAGAAAGAAACTGATCAGATTTTGGAACAGCTGTATAGGACTTAGGACTGAATAATGATTGATTGAAGCAGCTTTTATATACTCCTGCAAATGCAAAGCAAAAGCAGTTTCCAAGGCTTTCTGGCTGTCATTCAGGATTTATCTATAGCATTAAGAAGTATACAGCAGTTGGAAAATTTATTCTGCTCCCCAGTGGAGTCGCCAATTATGTTATCGCTCAGGTTGTTCCCTTTGACTCCCAAGGGAATATGGCCGAGGTAACCACAAACCAATCTTTGGACTGCAAGTCCTAGAAAACCTGCAATCAGAGAGGGCTCTCTCCTTAGGATTTAGCTTTGTTTTATGGGGTTTTAGGCTAGTTATGATGTACTGAATTTTGTTTGAAGTTTGGTTGGGTGATATCTTCTAACAGAGGTGACAGGCAATGTTCAGAGGGTTTAGTCCATTGGGCATTGGAGTCAGTGATTATGTGTTGCTTGAAGTATTTGGTAAGAGTGGTGATACTGCAGAGCCAGACAGGTTTTCATGAAACAAACCTTCAAATTTAAGAGGAATGGGATGCAATCAGGCAATGAAAGGCAATTAAGGTTCTTTCACTATGCAGATGGGATGGAAGAGTGAAATGTCATTCAGGAGCAAGTTAGAATTCCTAAACAGTGATCACCATGAAAGATTCAGTGCAAATGTGAGCAATTAAGAGTTTCACATTTATAACTAATTCTGAGGAAAACATAGTTAGCAATAAAGATTGAGCATAGGGTGTCTTAATGGACAAATTCTGAACTATTCTTTTTCTTTATTGCTAAGAGCATGAAACATAGAGCATATGTGGGCTTTGTAAGCGAAGAAAACATAAAAACACGGTTCAAAAAAACTTATTGTATCATGAAATAACACAGGAATTCTGCGGCAGCAAGCAATCTCATCACAACACATCCAAGCAACGCCAAACTCAGGAAATCCGCCAGCTTCTTGTATTAAAGTCTCAGAATATACAGCGTAGCTTTTCAGAAGAAAATCAACAACCCCAAATTCGTTCTACGAGGGGATATATATACAAAAGGTGATTACAAAATATCTAAAAGATGAGTCATTAACTCATAACTTTCTTACCAACTCTTTAAAAATAGTAGATACAAAAGTTATTGCTATTAAAAGATTAATAAAAAGCTGTTTATTTTTGTCAGAAATCTTTAACTTTGGAACCAATTGGGCCAGCTGACTGTTTCGCATTCACTTCGGGAGTTTTTTTCCTTTTACCGCTTTGCCACGATGCTGCTGCTTTAGTCACATCATTCGCACTCGTCGATCTGTTCCTAGTCACCATCCTTGTCATTTAGTTTCCTTTTTTCATTGCTCTTCTAGCTAGACTAAACATATGAGTCATTTGAAAATGCTAATTTGTGACTGATCCAAAGGATTTTGATAAACAAACTTGATTTATCAGAGTAATGTTTGTATCATGCCCTTCCACCATTCTTCTGTAGGTAATTGGTGCCTCTGTATTTTAACTAAAGTTTCATCAGCCTCAGTGTACTTGTAATAATTTGGAGGTACCTCAAACAGGTGTCTGATTTCATGATCAATAAAAAATAGATTCTCCAGTTTGTCATAAAAACTCTGTCCAGATGGGGGCCCTGTTTCCTCTGAGGTGCTTGAGGATGCTGTGATATGATTAGTTGCATAACTATTGACCCTCTTGGCATAATGTTCATGTGACAATAACCTCCCTACACTGGTCACTAAGCTTGGAAGCCCTCTGCTATGCAAAGCTGTGATATTTGTGATAAACTCATTTACCTCTGCTTGCATTTCTTGGCATTTTCTGTCTAATGCCTGCACATAATTCCTCAAGGTTAACACCCTCTTTATTAGTAAGAAGCAAGTTGCTCTGTCATTTCTTTTTGCTGCTCCAAATTGGGGAGTTGTTCTTCATGCTGCACTTCTTTTCCTTTAGCTGTGATTGTTGCCTAGATAGCTGCTTGGGAAGATTGCTGGGGAACGGTGGAAGAGGAGGCACTTTCTCCAATATGCCCAGGGGCTGAGAAAAATACCTGTCCAACATATTCTAGGTCAACTGATTTTTCTAGATTTTTAATTGCTTTTTGTGCTCATTCCTCTTCAAAATAATCTTCAACTAATGTGCCTTCTATCCACTCTTGTTGGTTAGCATATTTTTCAGTTTGTGGAATGCTAAAGTGGTCAAAGCTAGCAAGCCTGTACTTGATTCTCCTAAGGCTTATGAAGTTGTTAGGGTCATATGGTGCCCAATAGAAACTTGTTTCCCGCTGGAAACCTTTTAGGATTTTGTCTGCCTCTTCCCAAGCTTCCTCCCTCTTATTAAAAATGAATGGGCCCAGTTGGTGCTTAATCTTGAGTTGTGCTTTCTTATTTCTACTATAGAAGTGAACCATGTCTGCATTACCAAATTGCCGAAAGTATTCTAAGGCAAAAATTCTCATAGGGACATACTTTGGCAGTCCGTATGGGGCTAGCTCACAGCCATATATCCTGATTACTGTGTGATCTTGGTAAAAATACCAATCTCCAATGCTATAGCTCTTTGAGAGCTGGAGAATCTTCTGCATTTCATCTGTGAGTCTAGGAGGAGGTGAACTCATCAGCAAGGACAAGGTTGGATGGATAAACAAATCAATAAACTCACAGTAGTTGTATGGAGAGTGAGAGAAATGGTGAAAGATTGGTGACCAGAATATTACCAATCTTCTGTTTCACTTTGCATCTAACTTCTTCAGGAAAACAGGAAAGCTATCAGGCTGATTGTACAATAGAAAATGATATATATATGAGGTGTATTTGAATACCCTCTCTCTCTCCAAATTCATGAATTGTTCATGAATCTTGTCAGCAATAAATGTAGCATAGTCATACTGGACAGCAGGAGGCCTTCTTGGGGCAAACATAGATAGCATGACCAAGATTGTTTCATCCACATATTCACTGGTGTTGTACCCCAAGATGTAGGAAATCATGTTCACTAGGACTTTGCCTATGTCATTGAACCATGTATGTAGGTAGGGAGGAGGCTGCTGAGGTTGGGAATCTGGCTGCATGAACAACTGAGCAATTCTTGTAATTTGTGAGCTAGACAGCTTGGCACCTTGCTCCAGAAGAAGTTGCATAGAAAGAGGAGTTAGTGGCTTTGCTACCTGAAATCGTAACATTTGATTGATGGCTTGAGGAGTGATATGGAACAATACAGAGCCTGAAGGACTCAGAACAGCCCTTTGATTTGGATCATAACTTGCACCGCATTGATGAATCAAGTAAGGGAAGACATTCACCTGAGGGAGATAATAGACTGGCAAGTTGGACTCCCAGATTCCAAAGATATCAGTACCATTTCTATGTTTTGCTCTTATCTCAGAAATGACTGTAATATGATACTTTCTGGCCAATTCAACACCTTCTATCATTTGGTAATCCCTGTCAGCAAGGGATAACCACTCCAAACTCTTATGTGGGGCATTTAGGGGGGCAATGTTTAAAGCCACAGGAGTCTCCATTGTTTGATTATGATTAGAATTGAGTTATGCCTAGGTTTCAGCAAGGAGTAGCACTGAACAGTGGTTTGTGAGGGGTGGGGTGATTTGTAGAAAGGGAAAGAGTGAATTGGTGAATAAATGAAATAGCTACTACTGAAGGAAGCGAAAAGGAATCAATGTTGGGATAGTGCGCTACTTTTAACCGTGAAATTTAACTGACAATGGATTTTTAGTTGCAAATGGAGAGTAGATTGTAGGAATTCAACAAATTTTGAACAGGGGAACCCTTTTAAATGAGGTTTGGGTTGAATTGACAGTTCCAGAGACTCAAATTCGGAAACTTTGGCAATTTGTTATACTTTTAATGCAGATAACTTTGAAAGACCAGGGTACGCAGAGGAAAAATGGTAAATACCTGGTAATGGCGAGGACGAGGACACCTGAGAGTTAATGAATTCGTGTTGGCAGCAACTCAGGGGACTGAATTCGCAATCGGACGTGCAAAGGACATAATGCAACATGCAGGGGACTATTACAATTGTCCAATAGAAATGCGAAAATACAATGATTTTGCGCGAAAATATGTAAAAAATGGGATTTTTGGTGCCTTTTGTGAACTGACGTCAGCATGACGTCACTGGGCAGGCCCGGGTACGATGGGATGATGGGGCGATTCATGTATGGGCTGAGCTGGAAGGGTGACAGGGCAACCACATTGGAACAGAGGTGAAATGATAGTTGACGCAGATGCTGACGTGAGCGATGACGCGGGTGCAGGAACAGAAAGCGATAAGCAGTTTTATCGAACCGCTTATTGTACGGGGGTGGTATTTGTCAGTGGTCGCCCGACGCAATAGGAACTGGACACGCATCTCTGGTATGGGGCAAAACCACTGACAATTTCGGAGGCTATTGTTCGGATGGCAGACGGTTTCTGAAATCCCCGAGAGTCGTCGGATGGAAGGGCCCAAATCCGACGACTGATGGAGAGACAAGCTGATGGCACGATAACATCGGGACTCGTCGATTATAAAATTATTTTTGGTAAGGCGCGGCGAATAAAAACCTTTGGAAAACGACGAAATGTGGGTGCGCGGACATATATACAAATGAATGGGAAAAGGGGGGGAATAACCTTATAAACAGTATAGTGGATGAGGGTTATTAAATTGACCGGATGTTAATTTAAATCCCGAATATAACATGGAAAACTATATACATTAATCCCTGATTTTATCAATACTTTCCGAACTTTAGAATATATGGCTATAATGCCAAGGGGGGGGTATGTACATATTTTTTGGGTTTGGTTTTGCATAGAATGCTATAATAGTAGGGGGAGGGGAAAACTTAGGGGGCTATATAATAAGGTTAGAAGTCAATATGAATTTGAGATGTGAAAAAGGAACAAAGAGCTAAGTTTAAGGAGTAAACTTAGATTTAGAAGCAGATGAGAGTGAGAAATGATTTTACACAGGAAATGTGGCTTTCTTGTGTGATGGAAACCAACACTTTGGCTTGATATTTCACAAAAAATAAGGTGATGCTAGGACTTGTAGGGCAGATCCCAAGGTCCATTGGAGGGATGTTAGAAAGAGATTTTCTGGGGAAAAATAGGGAAATTAGACATGCTTCCATACTTTATCATCAAAATGCTGCATAGGTACCTCTGCCATTGCCAATATGAGCCTTCTTTATCAAGGCCAAAATTGGAGAGAATCAGGCTTCTGCAACCCTTGGCTACCTACCTATCTTAACATTCCTAGCATTTTTTGTTACTTCGGGGAGGGTGCACTTAGACTTGCAAACCCTCATTTTCTCTTTTCTTTTTCTTTTTCAAATGACTTGCTATCTAAAACTACCCTTATTACTTCCAAGGGCCTAGATTAAACAGTTGGGCGCCTTTATTCTCTACCTAACTACTAATCTGCCAAGCTTAAACTATTTGGACAAATTTTATTTCTCTATTCTACAACAACAATTTAAACATGGCATGATCCAAATTGAATTGTTGGATCACCCATTAACAAAATAACAGGACCAAAATTATTTACAAATGTGTTTGTGCACAAAAATATGGAACCTTTGCATCATCAAAGCTGAACATATTTGGAACTTCCCATGCCAATAATGAAACATGAAACCTATTGGTATAGGAGGCTAACAGGACAACAAACCTATTATTTTTCTACAATGTAAAACCAATAGTGAAGACTATATATTGATCCCATTTACTACCAATAGTGTATGCGATGTATATGAAAATGTAAATCATAGGGATGTTCCAGTTGTAAAAAATAAACGATATGCTCACACTGTCAATAAGTTTAGCAGATAAAGTTACAAAATTATAATGTCTACTTGTCAAAAAGAAGAAAATTGGTGATTAGATTCCAAGACATTCATATCTTAGCCATTGATGAATACAGAATATCAATTCCCAATGTTTCATTGGGCAGTAAAAGGCAGGTTGAGACAAGTCAACAAGGGATGGATAATGTAACTTTATATTTAGACCCACATGTGCCCAACAATAGACATCCATAGAAAAGGAGAGGGGAATAAGACTAGTTTTGCAACAATAAAGAGGAAAATAAAACTCACACTACATGCAGCTAATGGAAATGGACTCAAAATATTATATAGTCACCATAGTCACTGCTCTCTTACAACACTCTAGAATGTAGAAGAGCTTTGGCCTCTGCTAGCGTTGTTGTTGTGAGTTGTACTTGCATCACCCAATAAACATGTGAAATCTAACTGTGGCTTTGGAATTCCACCAATGCCTTGAAAAGTGTCTCTAATGGATTGGAGTGTGCCCACAATGTCCATCATAGTAGCTCATCCTTCAGGAGAATCTCTTGCGCAAAGTAAACCCACGCTTAAGGATTGATTGAGGAAGCTAATATCTTTATATGTTTGAGTGCTCATACTAGCCCATCTCAATAAAGGTCCCTAGCAATAATTTGTCTATCTAGCTGATACTTATATAATGTATAAAAAAGAAATGGCAAATAGAAAGCACCAAATGCCATCCAGGTACAGTAGGATAAATACTCTGTGATATGATCACATGTACTTAAGAAATGAACCTTCCAAATAAAATGCAAACAAAGGGAATGCTATCTTGCTATGTTCATGAAATGTTGCTACTCAAAATTAATTGCCCACATTTATCACATCATTGTAAGTTGTATGCATTATACCATTGTATGTGGTGGCAAATCAATATTAACTTTACATGTTATGCTTCAAGTCTGACTGAAAAGATCCTTACCTCAGAATTCGAGGTGAAGATAAAATATATTTTGTCGTATTCAGGATAGCAAGATTTGAGGGCAACAATATTTGATAATATGGATGAAACACAGTCAGGATCATGAATTGGGGTAGACCATATTAAATTTCTTTCCACAATCACTGCATTCTTGAGGAAAAACTGGGCCAGAACTAGGTTCATATCGTACACTATTATTCTTGAGCATACCAAGGCCATGGGTTGCAAGTATCAACTAAATTTTATGCAAGACTAAACTTGCATATATTTTACAACACAGTTTTTTTAAAAATGATTCCATTACTTTGGTGTACATTGCTAAAACAGGTTTCTATAAACATTTGAAGATTTGAATCTTCTATGTAGTTTATTTTGTACCTTAAAAAATTGAAGATTTATCACCATCTTTTAAAATGGAAAGTTAAGTATACCTTGTTGACAATTCATTCTAGAGGATGAAAATGGAATGAATCACATCCAATACATTGGTACACATAAGACAATTTCACAGGTGTGTTTTTCATTGCATTTCCATACCTACAAGCAGACAGAGAAGGTTAGATATTTATGGCTATCAAAGGAAGACCCAATCAATGTTGTTAGATTAGGTTCTGTACTCCTCGGAGCATTCAATCCAATCACTAAAGAAAGTTCAATGAGGTGGAAATATATATAGAAAATAGAAACTAATGTTACCACTAAATTATCTGGGGGGTTGGGCTCCTTTCCAAAGTCATTGGAAGATAAAAATAGGATAAGCTCAGCCGAGTATTAGTTGGAACTATTATAATTCGTTGTCCTTTCAATTTGTTATTACATTTTAAACTATAACTCCAATAAACTATAACTATAATACACAGAATCTCTTTCTGTAATACACATAGAATCTATGTGAGGAAGAATTGTTGATTTGAGAAGAGGAATTACTGGAAGAAGGAGAAACTATGAGTGCATCCTAATCATTGGTGCAGAGCTCCGTGTTCTTCACATATACAATTGATTGCATAGTTTTATTTGGGAGCCCACTCCTTGAGTGCCTTGATCCTATGCTGCAGCTGATTCACATACTTGATGATATAGAATCAAGTATATACCAATAAAGAGGAATCCAATATTACTATATATTACTATATTACTATGACAATTTGGGTTCAAAAATCATGTTTTTGAGTGTACTTTAAAAAGAAATTTCCTTGTAGATGGGACTATTAGACCTTATTATGAGTGGAATAATTACATTTCATAATTTCCGTAATGGAAACTTGTAATTTCAACAACCCATCAAAAATCGATCTAATTTGTAAATAAAGCACAATGAAAAGTACACGAAAAATCTATTCTAGTTATTTTAAGGATTCTATAAACTATGGAAGATTACTTACATTAACTCTAGAAACAATGGGTGGTACTTTCCGGGAGAGAACCAAGGTAAGGTGAAGAAATAAATTGTATCTAGATATGTTGGATGACAGGATCAATGATATTTTATGAAATTAATCAATAAACACTCAATACCATAGTACTAAATTTTGTACATGATAAGGTACACATCATTTGAGGGATCTATGACCTAGTAGTTTTCCAGTGCGATTTTTTGGAAAGTTTTCCAGTTTATTTTTCTATATAGTTTTTTCTAGCCGACATTAATTGAAATCACAAGTGTGATAGGTGAACTCTTCACAATCAAAGTGATTCAAAGGTTTTTGAGGGTGTTGAATCCATATATGTAGTCAAAAAAACTAGTTTAAACAACACAAATCAAAATTTGGCCACAAATGTTTTCACAAAATTTTGACCAGAAAAATGCTAGAAACTCCAAAAAAATCGAACTTAAGACTAATCAATTTATTATTGTGCAACTAAATTCCCAATGCCTCATCTACATCATAGGGGAAAATGTTTGGCTAGATTTTCTAATCATTACTACTTTGCACTGATGAAACATATTCATTGAATTGAATTTGTTGGAAATAATACTGAGGGGGGGTGAATCAATATTATCTAATTCTTTTCAATATTCCTTCCAGATTTTTACTTTAATTTATTCTTCAGATATTGATCATTAACTTGTATGTCAGTTCCATATGAACAAGAATAAGAAAAAACCGACAATCACATCAAAGAACACCATATATAAGGTGGAAACCCAATGTGGGTGAAAACCACCTGCTGCAATATGTCTCTATCTTCTTTCAATTAGAAACTTCTTTTTACAATGATTTTGTACTAGTGCAGTCCTTTACTAGTACATAGGCTACAACCTGCAGAGAGCTACAACCCTCTCTCATTTTCCAGCTTCTCCTGGAAGGGAGCTACAACCCCCTTAGCTCTTGTACTAGCCAAGATACCAGTACATAGGTGCTGGCATACTCCTTTTCTTTCAAGGACCATGTTTCATAAATTTTCAGACTGGATCCATGAACATCAAATAATCATCAAGTACATGTGAATCAACCAATCTCTTTTTACAATCAACCAATGAATCAACCAATAACTTCTCATAATGCAGTAACCAGAATAACAATACCAGTAATATAAACCTAGAATTCTTCAACAATAAATAAAAGACATCCAACATTGATTTCAAGAAAGGTCTGTGACTTCACCAATGGAAACCTGTGAATATCCACAGTTATTCTGTGTCTAGATTGTGTAGGTCCGCACCCGATTCTTCTTCATCTCTGCGTGCCTCCGCACCTACGCTTCTGCTTCACTGCATACCTCTCTACAAATCCGCACCCGCACTGTCTGCTTAACAGCGCACCTCCACACCTGATCCTTCTGATTCTCTGCTTACCCTCGCACCTGTGCCGTCTGCTGTGCTCCGTGCCTACGCACCTGTAGCTACTGCTGCGCTGTGTACCTCCACACTTGCGCCTTCTGCAGCACTGCCTACCTCCGCACCTATGCTGTGGATCACCTGCGGACCTCTGGATAGAGCCAAATTACCAGTCCTCCAATGTGCCACAAACTATCAGATCTACAAATCTGATCATGCACCAAAGAGATCACAATAGATCTACCTTACAAATTAGAGTTTTCACCTTGATTTAGATCTAGCTTCTCAAACCAATCACCCAAAATTTCAGATCTTAAGATGTTCAAATTTCCCAAGTGACTAGCCAAATGGTCTCCTTTCCTTTTTATAGGCAAGCCCTTACTAAAACCATCAAACAAAACCATAGAGAGCCAATACAAGGGATCCAAAAACCTGGGGCTCAATAATTTAGAATCAATACCATGGACCAAAACCATAGGATCAAGCACGTCAGACAAGATACCATGAATCAATCATAAAAATTCCCACGTGCACGTGCTTCTTTGCATTGGAGTGAGTGAATTTGAGGTCCGCACCTTTTGAATGGAGTACCTGCGAGTTTATCGCACTTCTTGTTTGGGGCACCTATGGGTCCGCAACTTTTCTTAGGCTCACCTGTAGGTATCTCATTTTCTATGATTTTGAGAGTTTGATCAGAGATTTGTCACTTGAGAGAGTTTCCATCAAGTACAACACCTGTGCTATAGCGCCAAACCTGAATCATAATGCCAACAATATCCCCCTTTGGACTTGATGGCAACCCCAAGATCCTCAAAGTCATTCTCCTCCTTTGTAATCAAGGGCAAAGGGTTATGGTCCCTTTGAGAACACGCTGAAAACCCTGCTCTGCTAAGCTAATCGTGCTCCTCCTAACTATAGACTAGATCTGCAAAAGAAATTTTCTTCAAGAAGAACCATGATCCACCATACGCCATAAATGACCTTGACAAAAGAGATAGAGACATATTAGCAGCAATATTCAGATCAGCATCCATGTTCTCCTTCAAAATTTTCTCCTCCAAGATCTTCTACCATAATGCCAACAATGCATTATTAGAAGAATATATGCTCCCCCTGAACCTGTGCCATTCGATCTTTGACCAATTCATAAACCAGCGAATGTACGCATATACCCCATATGAAACTTGCATACAATCAACAATCTCTTAAACATATAAGGTTCAATAACAGGATGATGCATCAACTACCCCCAGCTTTTTCTTGAGGTATTCAAAGGTCTCCCTAGGTAGTGGTTTGGTGAGAATATCAGCAACTTGTTCCTTAGAAGGAACATACTCCAACTTGATATTTTGTTCAAGCACTTGTTCCCGAAGAAAATTACATTTGATTGGTATGTGCTTGGTCTTTGAATGCATGACAGGATTCTTTGAAATACTAATTGCACTTGTATTATCAAAGAAGATAGAGATAGGTGGAGTACAAATTATTTGCATATCTTGCAATGTTTGCATCATCCAAAGAAGTTGTGTGCAACAAGATGCGGCATCCACATACTTTGCTTCAGCTGTAGATAAAGAGATTGAACTCTATTTCTTGTTGAACCAAGATACTAATCTAGAACCCATGAAGAATGCACCTCCACTAGTGCTTTTTCTGTCATCCACGCTTCCAGCCCAATCTGCATCTGTATAAGCATGGAGTGTGAGATCTGTATCTCTAGGATACCACAAGCCATAGTTTTGAGTTCCTTGAAGGTACTTGAAAATTCTCTTAACTGCCCGAAGATGAGTTTCCTTTGGATTTGCCTGAAATCTTCCAACTATTCCCACTGCATGCATGATGTCTGGTCGAGTACCTGTCAAATAAAGTAGACTTCCAATCATGGATCTATAGGTTGGTTGATGTAGTGTTGTTGACTCATCATTTGCACTGAGGCTGCATCCTGTCACCATAGGGGTAAATACTGGTTTCAAATCCACCATCCCATATTTCTTCAAGATCTGCTTGAGATACTTGGTTTGTGATAGAAAAATACCATCTTTTTTTGTTGAACTTGCAAACCAAGGAAATATGTGAGCTCACCAAGCATGGACATTTCAAACTCCTTTTGCATCACCAAGGCAAACTTTTGACTCATGTCTTCTTCATTGCTACCAAATATGATATCATCTACATACACAACAAGTATTATCAACTTTTTATTATCAATCTTTACATATAGATTACTGTCAATTGATCCTTTTATAAATCCTTTTTGATGAAGATATTTATCCAAACGATAATACCATGCCCTAGGAGCCTGTTTAAGACCATAGAGAGCCTTTTTGAGCTTGCATACAAGATTTGGATCATTCCCAAGGATGAAACCATTTGGTTTCTCAATGTACACTTCTTCTTCTAAGTCTCCATTTAGAAAAGCTTATTTCACATCCATTTGAAATACTTTGAATTTCTGAAAGCTAGAGAGAGCAAGGAACATTCTGATGGCCTCAAGTCTTGCAACAGGAGAAAAAGTTTCTTCAAACTCTATTCCTTCTTGTTGAGCATACCCCTTACAAACAAGTCTGGCCTTGTTTCTAATTACTTCCCCATTTTCATTCAACTTATTTTTGAAGATCCATTTTGTCCCTATGACATTCTTATCTTTTGGTCTAGGAACCAATTCCCAAGTGTTGTTCTTTTCGATTTTCTCAAGTTCTTCATCCATTTCCTTGACCCAGCATTCATCTTTGCATGCCTCCCTTACATTTTGTGGTTTAGTGGAGGAGAGTAATGCCAAATAACATGAAGCTTCTGCAATTGTTCCTCTTGTTTGTATTCCTGCCTCCTTTTGCCCCAAAATTTGAGATTCTGGATGATTCTTTTGAACATACCTGGATGGAGCCTTTTCTTCTATCCTTGTCTATTCCTCTAGTGCCTCTTGAGGTTCTTCTTCATGATCGGTCTGATTTGGAGGGTAGTCTTCATCGTCTTCGATATTTTCATAATTTACTTGCCTAGGAATGTATCCTTTTTCATCAACCACTACATCAATGTTGTCAACAATTCTTCCAAGTCTTTTATTGTAACACTTATATGCTTTGCTGTGGGGAGAATAACCAAGGAGAATGCCTTCATCTGCTCTATGTTCAAGTTTGCCAAGATGTTCATCATTATTGTTAATATAGCATTTGCTTCCAAAAATTTTGAAATGCTTTACCGAAGGAGTCTCACGATACCAGAGCTCATGAGGAATTTGAGTGTTGTTCACTCAGACATTTTTTTTGTTGAGAATAACAACCCCAGCAAATGCAGCTTCACCACAGAAGGTTTCGAGAGTTCCAAACTCATCGAGCATAGCATGAGCCATTTTTTGAACCGTTCTGTTTATCCTTTCCACCACTCCATTTTGCTGAGGAGTCCTAGCTATAGAGAATTCCCTCCTTATTCCATGTTCTTCACAAAAATCGAAAGATTCACTTGAGGTAAACTCCCCACCTCTGTCAGACCTGAGGCACTTAATTTTGTGATTCAATTCGTTTTCAGCCAAGGCTTTGAAAGCTTTGAATTTTTCAAATGCTTCATCTTTGTGCTTCATAAGTCCTAACCAAACCATCCTAGAGAATTCATCAATGAATAATATAAAATATTCTTCTCCTCGAGGTGACCTTGTCCTAAATGGACCACATACATCTGTATGGACTACCTCAAGAGGCTTGCTAGCTGATCCTTCCTTCTCAGGGAAGTTAGTTATGGCTTGCTTACCAAACTGACATGATTTGCGTATTGTGTTGTCTGGAATTTTGATATCTGGAAGACCACGAACTGTCTGGTATTTGCATGCTTTCCTTATTTGTGAAAAGCTTAGATGCCCCAACCTCCAGTTCCATAACCAATGTTCATCATCCTTACTCAAATAACATTGTTGTTGTCCTTCTTCAAATATGTATAAGTTATTTGGAGTTCTCCTGCCTCTGATCACTGTTTTTCCTGTATCAAGATTACGAACACTACATCCATTTGATTGAAATATTACCTCGGTTCCTTGATCACACATTTGACTGACACTCATAAGATTATGCTTCAAGCCATCAACATACAAAACATTTCCAGCTTTGACCTTTTTCTTTAATTGAGCAGTGCCTCTTCCTTTTATGACTGCAGGGGTATCATTTCCAAAAGAGACTTTCTTTCCCTTCTCTAAAACACTATATGATTCAAGTTTTTCTTTATCACCTATCATATGCTTCGAACATCCACTGTCGATGTACCATTGATTTTCCTGTCCTTCTGCATAAAACGCTATCCCACATCTTTCTGGTTGTGGTTCCTTTATTCTCCATGTTCTGATGCTTAAGGTTTGTTCCTTTGTCTGTCGAAACCTGCTCCTGCATTCAAAATCTTCATGACCGAAGTTATTACAAATAGAACATTCAATTTCATTTTCAAGAGCCGAAAAATTGTTATAGGTCCTTTTCATAATCCCAGTCATACTTCTTTGTTTTTGAGCTTCTCTAGTCATGATTGTCTTATAGGAAACACATTGCGCTGCTTTGTGACCAAAGTTATGGCAAGAGAAACATTGGCCATTGAAGAAACTTCTGCAATTATCAAATCTACCAGCCAAATGATTGTAGTTTCTATTGTCATTCATTCTTGAGGAAAATTGAGAAGATCTTCCCTGTGGCTGATTGTAGCTTTTATTCACCCTTAAGGTGGATTGCCCTTGATTTTCCTCATAGTATTTGTTTATTTTTGATGGAATTCATCCCTGTTTTACCTGGTGATCTTCATTGGTCTTTGGCTCATGCCTCCTTGCTGCATCAAGATAACTCTTTGAGGTGGATGCTTGAGATGTTTCTCCATTATAGCCCAAACCTGTCTTGATTAGTGGAGAGTGTTGTATATTGATGATCTCATCCAAAGTTTCAGATCCTTTAACAAATTTGAGATTGAGAGCCTTTGTTTTCTCAATTTCTTTTCTAAGCCCAACAATTTCACATTCTAACTTCTCAAGAAATTGTTCCTTTTCATCAAGTTGGAATTGCAAAGTATCAATGATCATATTCTTTTCTTCTAAACATATTTTAAGTCTAGAAATCTCTTCATGAAAACCATCTACATCTATAGCATCCATGTAATCATCATCTTCAAAAGCCATTAAAATTTTATAGTTATTACCTCGTTCATCTTCATCACTATTTGAAAGACCATCACTATCTTCATGAGTGTAGTAACTTTTCTTAGTTTCATTCTGTTTCTTGTTCCATCTAACAGGTTCCTTCCCTTTATCCTTATGCAGACATTTGGCAGCATAGTGACCGACTTTCCCACAAGTAAATCATTTGAAGGGTAACTTACCTTTGAATCTTCCAGTACCCCGTTGAAGATTCTCGACAAAATTTGATTCTTCTTCCTGTTCTGATGCATGTGCTAACTCGTAGTAGTCTCCTTTGCCTGAAGCCTTGAAAGTTGCTTCTTTCCTATCTGATGGTCCTCCTTTCCTCATTTCATAAGTAGTTAGAATCTCCTGTAGCTGTGACATGGTAAGGTTTCGAAGATTCTCCTTTTCTTCTATTGCCGAAACTTTAGATTCAAATCTAGGGGACAAAGATCTTAGAACTTTTTCAACCACAATAGCCTCTTTTATTTCTTCACCCAAGTTTTTCATACAATTAACAATCTCATCTACAGGAAGGAAATAGTTAGCCACACTTTCATCATTGTGCATTCTGAGATTTTTATACTGAATCCTGAGGGTTTGAAGTTTTGCTCGTTTTACTTGTTCATCTCCTTCATAGCTCAGAACAATCTTGTCCTATATTTCTTTTGCGGATTTATACTACATAACCTTGACGAATTCTGATTGAGATAGGCATCCTAATAGGGTATTGACTGCCTTTGCATTTGTTTCATATTTCTTCTTCTCAGCCAGATTTGTAGGAGTTGTTGAAGGAAAAGAGTACCCTGTATCTATGATATCCCAAACATCTATACCAAGAGATTGAAGATAGGCAGTAACTCTTACCTTCCAATATATGAATTTTGTCCCATCAAAAATCGGTGGCCTGATTGATTCTTCCCTCTCGTAGTTTCTCATGATGAACGATCTTCCTTCAAGCGATCATGCTTCTTCTGAAGGACCAGCTCTGATACCAATTGTTGGAAATAATACAGAGAGGGGGGGTGAATCAGTATTATCTAATTCTTTTCAATATTCCTTCCAGATTTATACTTTAACTTATTCTTCATATATTGATCATTAACTTGTATGTCAGTTCCATATAATAATGAACAAGAATAACAAAAAAACCAACAATCACATCAAACAACACCAGATATAAGGTGGAAACCCAATGTGGGTGAAAACCACCTGCTGCAATATGTCTCTATCTTCTTTCAAGTAGAAACTTCTTTTTACAATGATTTTGTACTGGTGCAGTCCTTTACCAGTACGCAGGCTACAACCTGCAGAGAGCTACAACCCTCTCTCGTTTTCCAGCTTCTTCTGGAAGGGAGCTACAACCCCCTTAGCTCTTGTACTAGCCAAGATACCAGTACGTAGGTGCTAGCCTACTCCTTTTCTTTCAAGGACCATGTTTCATAAATTTTCAGACTGGATCCATGAACATCAAATAATCATCAAGTACATGTGAATCAACCAATCTCCTTTTGCAATCAACCAATGAATCAACCAATAACTTCTCAGAATGTAGTAACTAGAATAGAAATACCAGTAATCTAAACCCAGAATTCTTCAGCAATAAATAAAATACAGCCAACAATGATTTCAAGAAAGGTCCACGACTTCACCAATGGAAACCTACGAATATCCGCAGTTATTATGTGTCTAGACTGTGCAGGTCTGCACCTGATTCTTCTTCGTCTTTACGTGCCTCCACACCTACCCTTCTACTTCATTGCATACCTCTCTATAGATCTACACTCGCATTGTTTGCTCGACAATGCACCTTCGCACCTGATCCTTCTGATTCTTTGCGTACCCTCGCACCTACGCCGTCTGCTGTGCTGCGTGCCTATGCACCTGCGGCTATTATTGTGCTGTGTACCTCTGCACCTGCACCTTCTGCAGCGTTGCGTACCTCCGAACCTGTGCTGTGGATCACCTGTGGACCTCCGGATAGAGCTAAATTACTAGTCCTCCAATGTGCCACAGACTATCATATCTATAGATCTGATCATGTACCAAAGAGATCACGATAGATCCGCCTTACAAATTAGAGTTTTCACCTTGATTTAGATCTAGCTTCTCAAACCAATCACCCAAAATTTCAGATCTTAAGATGTTCAAATTTCCCAAGTGACCAGCCAAATGATCTCCTTTCCTTTTTATAGGCAAGCCCTTACTAAAACCATGAAACAAAACCATAGAGAGCCAATAAAAGGGATCTAAAAACCTGGGGCTCAATAATTTAGAATCAATACCACAAACCAAAACCATAAGATCAAGCATGTCACACAAGATACCATGAATCAATCATAAAAATTCCCACGTGCACGTGCTTCTTTGCATTGGAGTGAGTGAATTTGAGGTCCGCACCTTTCGAATGGAGTACCTGTGGGTATATCCGCACTTCTTGTGCAGGGCACCTGCGGGTCCACAACTTTTCTTAGGCTCACTTGCAGGTGTCTCATTTTCTATGATTTTGAGAGCTTGATCAGAGATTTGTCACTTGAAAGAGCTGCCATCAAGTACAACACCTATGCTATAGCGCCAAACCTGAATCATAATGCCAACAGAATTAACGAAAGAGACAAGTGATAGGGGCTTACGGTGTAAGAAAAGCTCCAATAAGAGAAATGGCAATACAAATTGCTCCACTTCCTCTTAAATTAGGGATGAACATTTCTTTTAACACCTCATTGGCTTTAAGCTTTGCATATGCCAGCTCTCTAATGAAACAACCAAACATTGTAAATACAAGAAAAGCAATGATCACCTCCAAATTTCTCGTCTCCAATGTACCAAGATATAACACAGTATAAAAGAGTTTGAACTTTGCATGTTAACACTTCTAACACTACCATATTTATTGTGCTATGCTTAAAAACACAGGTAGATATCCACGTGGACAATTTCAAAAAATCATTGGACAAACATATAACATTAATAACAATATCATACCTTTTTAGATTATAGTGAATGTCAAGGCAGAACGCATTCAATATCCTAAATACAATTTAAGTTTCAGTCATTACCCAAATTAATACCCCTATTGAATATTCCAGTGTTACATGGGGATTCATCCCCCAGATTGGAGAGCACACCCCAAACATTTACCACACATTCCATAGATGGGGGTTCCTGGAAAAACATTTCACCACATCCCCCTTTTGGGGAAACTCATGGAAACATTTCCCCGATGTGAGAGAAAAATTTTACCAAAAAGGGGATGTTTGGTTGCCCCTCCCCCCAGAACAGGAATTCCAGACCCCTCACATCATGTTTTTCGTTCAATAAAATGAAGACACAAAAAAAATAGGAGATTGAGCTTTGAGTCTATTTTTAGTTCAATAAAATGAAGATACGAAAAAATAGGAGATTGAGCTTTGAGTCTATTTTTAGTTCAATAAAATGAAGATACAAAAAAAATAGGAGATTGAAATTTAAGGTCTCTGCAATAATAATTAATAGTAATATTACATTCTTGAAGTAAGGTGAACATTTTCAAGTGGCACTCTTTATCTCACAGTCTACTTTAAACTGTTTCGATATGTTTGAGGGTGATTCCAACCTCATCACACATCATATGGAGAAACTAGAATTTTGTATCCCATTCAAAATTTAGCAGACTAAACAAATTTCAGGATTGGCAACATTATAGTGTTTCCACTAGATTGCACAATAATGAATTTGCATGGGATGAATTTTTATTATTGAGATTTTATCATTATTAATTTTTTTATAATTTTGGAGGTGGCATTTTTTGTAGTTCTCCCATCTTCTGCAACTTTAGAATGAAAATTTTCTACATTCCACATTATTGGGTTATGGCCATGTTCTTGTTGCTTATATGATTTCTCTATGCAACTAGAAATTATTGATGTTGATGCTACCTTGTAGGTGTTTGTCTATATTCTTCATACTAATTCCATATAGCCAACTTTGTACATTTCCTGGTCCCACTGCAAAAGTATTCAATTTCCATGATACAAAAAGCCATGTGCGCATCATGTTTTATTGTCGGAAAAGAAAATGATGCATTGTAACAAAATAACTCTAAATTGAATATAGAATCAACAGCTAGATGATTACCAATTAACGTGCAAAAGAAACAAACTCGTGTCCTGATATCATGACAAGAACCTGATCATATCATGCCTAAAAAATTTCCTTTGTAGTGCCTTTGAACTAACAATAAATGTAAAGGTTCACAAGTCTGTAAAAGGAAATTGTCCCTAAGGACACACAAGTCAACATTGGTGGTGATTGTTTTCAACACATTTACCCACCTTGCATATAAGAGTATAAATTATCCAAATCCCTAGTGCATTGAGAAAACATAACTCCATCCAATTTTTTTCTCTTATCATTTGGTTAGAGATTGAAAAAATTTCTAATTATAGAAGTTTATTTTATAGGAGGAAAAACAAAAGAAAACTAGGATTATATCCCTCTTCTTGATTGAAATAGCCTAGAAAATATTGGAAATACTTTAACAAAGATGATTTTTCACTAACCACCTTGTTCCTAAAGCTTTCCAACTACAAAATAAAACATCGAACATCAATTTGACCTTCATCTTTGAGGCTCAAGCTATAACAAATCATTGCAAATTGATAGAGACAACACCATAGAATCTGAAATAAATTCAACATCGTTGCCCGATGTTGTCCCTTAAGAAACCAATTTCTTGTTTGTGTATAAATTATGCTTAATACATTAATCACTTATTTGTATGATATATCCTCAAATGTTAATGTCACTTATTTGTATGGTGTATCCTCAAATGAAGGATCTGAAAGACCTGGTTTTTAACGTTTAATACTTAGCTGATATGAAAGTCTCAAAATGCAATATGATGTTGGATATAAATGCTAAGCGAAGAATGCTTTGAAAGGTTAGAGACAGTATGTTGTTTTTCACAGAAACTATTATCTATATCACATAAGTAAACAAAGACCTGCAACTTCATTACTATACTTAAAGAAAAGAAGACATATAATGACACATAACATAGAAGTTACAAAATCATACCCAACAATGTGTGGGAAACTTCTGATTCTTTCATTAATCAACAATTTATCAAAAATGCAGTAGCCTAGTCTCTAGGTTCATCAAAATTCGAACCCTTTTTCTATAATGTTCCCTCGTTTTATACATTATGAGAGAGTTGATAATCACAAAAACTATCAAACTGCCTAACTATCTCCTAACTGTTTAAGGTAAATGTCATTACAAAATATTGCACTGGAGGGTAAAAGACACCTCATTTTTCTCAAGAAAACAAAATAACAAAAAGTAACATAAATTAGAAGGTGATGGTTTCTTGTTGTTCAAATCTGTGGCTTGACTGTTGATGAAGTTTCTATGCAGATTTTCTGATAATAGCTAGATTGGTTTAACACAACAAAATGCATCTTTACAAAACTTCATTCATAGACTTGTGGTTATGGGCCCACGTATCTATTGAAAGTGTTCTGAATGGCGGAAACATGAAGAAACCTGACCAATCACTATTCCTTCGAAGTTTCGATCATCCACCTCTAATTGTAGTTATTCTACTAAAAAAACAGAATTGGTTGATTTACGTCGCATATCAGCTACTACAGAATTGAAAATAATTTAGAATCTGGTTCATAACCTTATCATGTCTACCTTTTCCACAAACATTTGCCTTCCCCATGGACCTAATAGGAAATAAAATTATAGTTAAAATACTTCTTGGGTCTGAAATATATAAAAAAACCCGTGCACTTTTTGATGCAATATCCGTCGGATCTCATCCCTTCATGATGAGTGACTTTGATTGATCCAGACTTCAATGGATTAGATTACATGCCATAAAAAATTGTGTCCATTTCCTAAATTAAACCTCATCCACATTAACCATCCGATTAGCATCAGATCTGCATTCTTTAAGTGGACAACCCTGATTAACTGAGGTTTTAACTCAGTTCTATAACTTCTTGTGTCCGATTTTGGAGTAAACCTCACCCTTGTTAACTACGCGACTATTGTTAGATCTATTGCCTATTGATCAGATGGCTAAGATCCTCTTCGGGTTTCTCACGTTCAAAAGTTATCAATAATAAAAAACAACTCATTTCTTTTGAATTTCCACACTTTCTTTTATTTCCATTATAACATAATATTTGCTTCTTTTTTTTCTTTTTTTTTAATGGGATAAAACTGGAACTAAAATTAAAATGACAATGGATGCTACAACACTTGGTATGACGTCCCTGCAACATAGATAAAACCAATATTTTGGTGACCAGGTTACATAAGAAAAATGAATTTTCATTTTGTCTTAAAATAAATGCATAGAGTATAGTTGAAAGGGTCGGATGGAGCACCCCGAATCTTCGCACTCCAATGAGAATGAGTGTGTTGAATCTGGTTAGAATAACACTAGCCCATGTAGGTATATCAAACAACATGTTAAGAGAAAATTTAGTTCCCAGCACTGCGATAAAAACATGAAGGGATGAGAAAATTGCAAACAATGAATGAAGTGAATGAAGTAAATTGGGGTAAAATTGTTAACCCTTACTCAATTAGGGTTCTTGTGGAAATTATTTATTGTTTAAATGTATGAAACTAAATCAATCATTTACCTATTGTATATAGTGCATATTTATATGTACTATGTACATTATTTTTCATACCATTCTTAACAATAATGTTGAATTCCTTTTCCAACAAAACTCAATATTCTCTACATTAGTTGCAGACTTACAAGTATAAACATCAAGACTACAAATAAACAACATCCATACTTTGTATCAATGTTAAAAATAAAATAGTTTTTCAATGCAAAACTCAAAGTGTTGGGAATATAGGCCATAACTACCCAAAGAAGGTCTCTAGAAAAACTAAACTATTAAAGCCACTTTATCAACAAATGTCAAGGAATATCAAAAGCTTCCTAAAACCCACAAAAAAACAACACGCTTTTGTGTGGTAATGCTCCATACCCCGAATAATACTCCTCAAAGTGAGAATGTAGTCAATTATTTGATAATCCAAACAATAATTCAATAATCAGTCCATAAAACTTATCTATATCTAAATACGTTGATATATGAGTGTTTAAGATAGTGGAGTGAAGCTCGCCTAATATATGTTCTATTATAATTGTTCTACAATATATAACTACTTGTGTTTAATGCATCACTGAACTTATGGATGGGATGAATAATATCATTGCTCCAAGATGGTCAAGGAAAGGCATATAGCTTAGCCGTGGTTGAGGCAAGAGGTTTCATGCCATGAGTCAAACACTCAAATTATAAGCCTTCAATGTCTCTTGCCTTATTCACCTATAGTTTAACAAAATTTTGCTAGGATTTCTATGGAGGTGGAAGAATCACATCAAATGAATCAAGGGGCACACATATTACATGATTGGTGGGGAATTTCATAAAGTTAGACGTATGCGAAAATCCAATAATGAGATCAAAGATGGTGAAGATGGAATTTTTTTGGAAATAAATTTCACTTGATGGATTTGGTTAAATGCCTCAAGGCATGCAAAAGTTCAATTCTTTGTTGGGATATCAAATGATGTTTCTTCCTCCTACAAAGAGAACAATATTTGAGGTGGGAGACCACTACTAGTTCAAGGTAATTCTCCAATCTATCTTAATCTATCTCCATAGGTCAACCATCTCGACCCCATATTTTATCTTTCTTGAAAGATACCAAAATTCCTTTGAATTCCTTTTTTGAAACTTCCTTCGTTGATATCGGATTATCCTCCTCTATCACATATCTAGGGAAATATGTAGATAACTACAAGATTCCTCTAGATATACCCTGTTTAGCTCCTAAATTCGCTGGATGGGCTTGAATCTAAAGTACGCTTTATCAGGGAACTTTCTGACTATGATATGCTCTTCATTCTACATTTCCCAAATAATATTTACTCACTTTCTATGATTAGTAAAGTTATGAAAGGGTTTTGTATTTTCATTATCTTTTTCAAGCCACACAACTCTACTTTTCATTCTTGATTCAGCCTCTCTCCATTCTAACATTCTGTTATTCTTTCTCTCCACCTATATTATCTTGGATTCTTCTTCTCCCTAAGGATTCCTTCCTCATTCTTCTCAGAGATCCCTGCAGTTTCTTTGTCAACACACTTCAGCTCCTTGTCCATTATTTATTTTTTGATAGAGGTTGAGTAAGTTGCAACATCTTTTAGATTCTTTAGCGAAGTTGCAAACTGAAAGCTAACATCAACATTTTTGCTAGCAATCCTATCATACCCCACCCACTCTTTACTGATTAATTCCTGAAAATAATCTTCATCGAACCATATTGGATTGAGGTTGAAATGATGGTCATGCTTTTCATCTAGTTTCCCCATTTGAAGGAGAAGAGAGGAGTGATGGAGACATATATCTAAGTTTTAATTGCATGCATAATAATAACAAAAACGATAATAATAGTTTAATTTTAAGGTCATGACAAATCTAGAAAATAATTGGTATATGAGAAACATTTTTTTTTGGGACGAGGGATCCTGTTTCGTGCATTGATTTGACTGCTAAAATCTATGGAGGTGTACATACTTTGCTTCACTATGGATTTAGACCTGTAGCCTTGTAGGAGGAAACACATGTTCATAACCCTTAGGCTCATTGAAGTTGTACCCGTAATTGACATGTTTAAAGATTTAGACCAGTGTGATCATTTGATATATCATGTTTCTTACCTGATGACAATTACTAAAATTTTAATGGTTAAATTCTTGCAGGTACCAAATCAAAGGGAAGAAGAGATGCTTGGGTGAGTAGAAATTCTATTTGTTGAATATTCTTTCTTGTGGTCTACTTGTAGGTGCAAAGAGCATAATATTATCTACCTAGATTGTTCTCACAATATATGAAGTTTCTTATTGCAATATCTCTGATTATTATTTAATGTGTTTAATCACCCACATCCTATGCAATATTTAAGTTGGAATCTTACAACTATAAAATATGGGGAAAAGTTTGTATTAAATTCTATATTTTTACTACTTAGTGATTGCGTGAAGTTATATAAGAAAGAATAAGTTAGAAGGTCCAACAATGCATCATGTATTCTTTGATAAATATTCCCACCACAAATTGTAAAATTTGCTATATAATATGGATATTTGCATTAAATTTCCAAATTTTGAAGAGTACAAGCATGTTTACAGTACACATGAGAGAGTGAAGAGAAAATGCCAAACAACATTATATTACTACTATAGTGAATGCACAATAGAAGGCTAGCATAAGGTAGGCTTGTGATATACAAGCTTATGTACTACACACAAATACATCTCATATGCTTCAAATAGTGCCATAGACTTCCTAATGTAATGGATGGTTTAACCACCTAGCACTAACCTTACCTTTGATGGTTACATATTTGTTAGATGCCAAGCCATATGACAGAGGGACAGGGAACACACAAATACAAGTGTCTGATATGGGACTTGTTGGCCTTTTAAGCAAAACATGGGGGATATATATATATATATATATATATATATATATATATATATATATATATCTTGAGAATAAAATGTAAACATAAAGATCCAAACTTTTTAGAATATTTACAGAGTACTAATACAACTGGCTACTATATCAAACACACAAGAAATTAGAGTATTCAAAAGCAGTGCACAAAAAATAGAGGTTTAGACTATGTTGCACAAAATGCTTAGCTGGGCACAAAATGCCTAGCTGGGGCCATATTCGTACTAGAAATGCCTAAACACGGTTGAAATGGCCCCAAAATGTTGTTGTCCATATTGTATAGTGTTTCATGATTTTGAAAAGCCGTATGGTATGCAAAACAATATTTTGTGGCCATTTCAGCCAAAATCCGTCATCTTTCGGCTTTTTTTGGTTTAACTTTTTTTTTATTTTTCTTAAACAACATATGCAATTAGTAGTTATATTGTGGGTTTATAATTTGAGATTTGTTGAAAAATATTGCAGGGTGCCTTTGCCATAAAACTAAAATGTTCCTATAAATGATAGAAGATTGATGCAAAGGATCGTATTTATATTCACTTCACAGGTGGAATGAATTGGAATAGTGAATCATCCCTGCTTTTCTTTTCTTTCACTTCATGGGAGGAATGAATTGGCATAGTGAATTGACCATTTTTTTTTCTTTCCACATGATTGGATACAAAAACACTACGAAAAGTAGAAGGTTACAATCAGACGGTAGGGATCCTTTGCGATAGTGTGGTCCCAACAATCTCTAGAAGACATGTGCTACAATATTTTAACCTTAAACTGTCATGTTCGATACATATTTCCTTTGCTAAAATGTCATGTTCGATACAGATTCCCTTTGCTGACTTATGAACATTGAGTACATTACATCCATGTAGGTTTACATGACAATTTTTAATACATTACATGGGATTAATATATTAATATTTATATGCATTGACTCAACACATTCACAGTCTGATGAAGAGGCCAATACCCATTAAATATGATGAAGGCGGCTAATACCATTAAATCATCTTATGGTTGTTGTTGTTGTAAATATTGAGTGGAGTTCTATGACCTTCAATGTTGAGATCTCTACCAGTCGCACTCCACCTCTTCTGGCTTTTCCATAGTATAAGCATAAGGCATGGGAGATATAGATGCATATGGAGTGGGTGGATTATTTTGGACCACATATTTAAAAAAAAATTGGAGGATAATGATGCACTGTTGCTCGCTGCCCTTCCATACATGAGTAAAACCAGAGATTTGAATCCTTGTATTTTCTATAGTGATAATAGTGCTTGATCCTCAGTTTGCTTCCCTTCAAACAGAAGCTGTTGTTGGTCTACCGGAGCTTATTGCATGTGCTTTAAATTTAGGTTTATATCGTCCACAAAATCTCTAGAATGCATCCACATCATCAAAGATTTACTTGAGGGTGATTTGGTCATGTTTCAAAACCTATGTTGCACTGCCTTGGTGGGGCGGGTCCCTATGCAACATAGTTTGAAACCATGGTTGATGGCCTATCATTTCTTCAAATACATGACCAGTACTCAAACCATCATACACTTGGCATATAACATCAAATATACACAATGGCTTGATCTGGTTGTGCATACGAATTTTGTCAAACATTTTTTGGGATGCCATTTTTTATTTAAATACTTCTTGTATAGGCTCTCCCACCATGGAGTTGTTAGCAAAGCCTACCAAAGTGGTTAGATTCTTAAAAGAGAGCAACCTTGAGCATAGGTTGAGAGTTGTGCCATAGAGACCAATCACCCTAAAATATTCAATCTTTGTCTGTCCTAGCTCTTGTGCATCAATTTGCATCACCTTCATACTATCAGAGCCCTCTAGGTGCAAGAGATCATTTAACGCATCAAACTTTGGATTGTATTTAGGAGTAACTTTCTCCATGAATTTATGAATTTCCACTTTTTTATATGCTTCTTTGTACTTTTCAACCAAATCAGAACCTTTACCCATTCTAAAGTAATCCTAATCATTTGGTTGTAGTTTCTAGGATAACCCTAGTATCAAGAGTTCGCTTAACTTTTTCATAAGCTCAATAGATTTGGAAGAAGCCCTTGTGGGTTTAGTTTGAAATGAGAAGCTTTGGACACGCCATCTCAATTATTTGTCTTAGTGTTCTCCAAAATCTTCTTTTTCCTTCTACTCCTTTCGACCATGCGACTCAATCTCATGACTAGAGTGAGATTTGTGATGCCTAAGTGAGGGCCTCTCTCACTCTCTCTCTCTATACACACATAATGAATTGCAAATACAAAAATGAAATATAGGCATTAAGATCCAAGTTTTTAAATACATTTACAAAGTATTTTTACAACTAGTTACTATATGACATGCACATGAAGTTAGAATATTCAATACACAAAATAGAGGTTAGTAGTAAGAAACATTAATTATAATTTTCTCATCTCATTTTATGTCACCAAAATCAAAATATATTACATAAGCACTGATACTATAAATGGGAAACAAATGGAAAATAAAAAATATGGTGGATACTAGAATCATAGATGGAAGAATTTGATAGCTCATAAATGGTCATCGTTCATGTTAGAATAATCAAGATCACCACCACTGCCACTATGCTCTCCCCCATCCTCTTCCTCCTCTATATCCAATCCAAAGTCTACATTTGTTGGTGTGGAGGATGACATCTAAAGAGGATCATCATCATCATCAAAAGTGATCGGCTTTAGCATTGGATCTTTAAGATCCAAGCTGGCTAATACTAAATCAATGTTGTTGTCCAAACACATATCATTAGAAAATACATCTCACACCTTTTTATTTTCTAAATACAAAGGAAGAGATTGGCATGCACTTACAACATTGTTTTAGCTATGGATTTCTCAGGTTTGTTGTTAATCAAAGTGTGAAAAGTCATGTATGTGCTCGAATTCTTCTTACAATAAGAGGATAAATTAACATGAGAGGAGAGACTCATAGTTAACTACTATAAAATAACATACACTAACTTAAGAGTTCCCCATTGATCATAGGGATCTTTAATCCCCCCATCTCTAAGAACATCATAGCCTATGAATCTACTAGTGCCAATGGATAATTATTTGAGCCCTTCTCCATCCCATCAAGGGATGCCTTGTCTTGATATGTCATTCTAGATGCTTCCATCCTCCCCTATGAAATGTTAGGGTACTTGTTGAACATGTGGCATAAAGACACATAGGTGTTGGGGAACATGTCATGTTTTTTAAATAGAATGATGTTTCTTTGTTGTTGCTTGTAATGCATTCACATTATACTCTATTCTTGATGTTGTCACTTTTGAAGAAATGAGGCAACATGACCAATGAAGTCCTGAATAAAATTCATGTTTCCAAACTCAAAGCATTAGAATATACTAATATAGAGAGAAGACAACATATGATCAAAGTAGGCTCATGAATATATCCATTATATCAAAATGGCACCCAGTGCACTATCCAATACATAGTTATTACTAATTAGAATTTAGTACATACATGATATAGAGATCAAAACAAAAACACATAACCAAGGAGGTTCCAAATGGCCTCTACAACAAAAGTAAACTATAAAACATCACTAGTCACCATACTATGAAAATGCCACTGCCAACAAATTTGTGAATTGTTGTAGCTTATTCTTATGCATGTATCAGTTCATAATTGCAAAGCAGTTTATGAGATTAATCACCCGAGATGCAAAAGAAAGGTATCAATGCCTAATATCCAAGGCTAGTGCTCAAGAACAATGCAAGACACCACTGTTATGCTAGATCAAACCACTACACATTTATATCAGTTAGCTGTAGCGAAAATATCAGTCTTAGTAAAGTAACCAAACCTCATAAGATACCAGTAGTCAGTGTGGTTGGTTTAATTTAGACTCAGCTGAGCCAGGCAGTTTGTTACCGAACTGGCCGAGTCAATGTCTAGCTGGGTTGGTTCAGTAACAAACTTGCCACCAGATTACCACTACTAGTTCAAGGTAATTTGCCAATTCCTAATCTATTAATCCCTATGCCTTCATTCTTCCTTCATAGGCCAAGTTCAAACATGCAAGGAGGCCCAGTTCCAAATTTAGAACTTGAGTTCCAATTGCGAGTTAGCTAAGAGTGTTATTTTCTCTCCTTCCAATCATCACTGGAGTTGTTAACTTATTCTCTCTCTAATCAACACTTGAGATCTAACTCACTCTTCCTTCAACCAAGACTAAAGGCTAACTTTTTCTAACTTAACTACTAATCACCACCTCATTTTGTAGTCAAACTAATGAAGACTCCACTTAATTGAAACTCCAACTATACACATGCAAACTAGAAGATTATTCCATTAAATTGGAAATAACTCATCCTAACTGAAGTTTAACTCATGAGGAAAATTCAAGGTCTTCATTGGCTAAGGCATGAGCCAAAAGGCCTTGCTTGCTACATTTTTAACATTCCCTACCAATATGGTTGCAATAAGGAAATACTGAAAGTGGAAGAAAATAATTTTGCAAAAACATCCATTAAAATGTTTTCCTTTTTCTAAAAAATTTATGAAGCATTTACAAGGACTACTTTCTTACAAAACATTTACTAGTACATGAATTGGCAAGAAGTCCATATTTTAATGGGGTAACCTAGATTTTTAGGGACAAGAAAACTAGGATGGCACATTAAAAGGATGTTCATCTCCAAGTTTAAACATTAGGCAAGCAGTTGTTCCTTGTCTCTTTTTATGTTATGTCAATGGACAGTAATGTAGACTCTTTAAGAGAAGTTTTTCCAAGGGCAGCCCACTTTTTTACTTTTGGACTTGCTTGTGGAGTCTACAGTTGTGGCCCTCCTTTTTTGTATTAAATCCTTGTATATATTACTCTTATTAAAATTTTATAATGTGTAAAGAAAAATTCATATAACTAATCACAAAACTAGGAAAAGAGTCTCACCTTCTTATTCTCGAGTCTTGCGTAGAAGAAAAGACAATATTCAAGTATTCAAGTACACATTTTCACAATCATAGAGACTTTATGGAGTTGTAGAAATTACCATCAACATCAGAAATTCATAATAGTCATTTTTGAGGAATACAAACTTCTGATGGAACCTTATTTCCTACATATAGACCAAAATAGTTATAGGCTATGATCATGGAAAAAATATGAAAGATCTAAACTTACTTATAGTCAGTATAAGAAACAATTGATAGGTAGATGTAGCCCTATCTTGCTTGATGAAACATTGTACAGAGGGCTCCCTTGATCCTGGCTACACACAAGAAGTAAAAGGCAATCATTCAAATGGAGACAAAACAACTAATTAACAAATAATCATCATGCCAAATACTAGAGCAACTTCACAAGAAAAAACTACAGAGGAGTAAAAGTTAATATGAAGGAAACTAAATAGTGCCCTTGTACCAAATGAGGTGAGTAAATAATCAGGTAAATGCAACAAATGTTATAGCAAAACAAATCTGAAACCTCAAATTTCAAAGCATTCAAAAGGCTATTTTATTATTATGTGTCATTGAAGGGCTTCAGATATAGTTACAAAGAAAGTTTCCACTCTTTTTCATATTTTTTTAGTTGGAGATTACTTCCAGTTGCAAATCAATTAAAGGAACAATTTTAAAATTCTTACTAATACCAGATTCACTGCCTTAAAATGGGCCTATGCTACATGTTGTGCTTCTGAGTTGACAATGGTTAGTTATCAAGCCAGAGCATCTAAGATAATTGTTTTGGGGTTTTTGTTTTAATTTGGAGGACCAATGAATGAAACAAATTTAACACTATAATGCCTAACCTTTTACATAATATTAATTTCAAAATACAGTGATAAAGCTTGAATAGTGGTGAGCAGAAACAAAAAAAAAAAATATGATTATCACAATTTTCAGATAGAAAATTAAATAATCATAAGTATGAAAACCTCTGACAAATTTTCAGAAAGTTCAAGAGAATATGCTTATGCTTACAACAAGATGTTAATGATTTATTTTTTCAAAGTGAATTAATTAAACAGATAGTCCATTAATCCATTCTCTTTATAGATTATCACTTCAGAAGCTTACAGGAATAGATTGAAACACAATTATTCCTGCCTAGGTATCTCTGTAAGACATAAGAATATGAATAAAAACATAATTTGTGTTGGCATTATGGTACAGGATTGAAGCTATGGAATAGGTGTTGTCCTTGATGGCAACTCTATCTGGTGACAGATCTCAGTTCAGGCTTTCAGAATGAAGGAAAAGTCATATACGCAGGTTCATCTAGATAAAGTTACATATACACGTTGGTTGGATGTTTTGAAGGTGCGTATGCGTATACACGCACTTTCATGCAAGGAAAAGCACATATATGTTGGAAAACTTACCTTTGCTCCGTAGTAGTTAGTCCTTGGTATTTGAACCTAAGTTTTTGGACCATGGTATCTCGTCAAAAGTGTTTCCCCCAAGTATTGAGCCCGTGGTATTGTTTTATTATGGTTTTGGATCGTGGTATTGAGAGAGGCCCAAGACTATAAAAGAGGGAGGAGATCATTTGGCAAAGCATCTTTGGAATCAATTGAATATCTAATCTATGCTAGATCTGAAACTTTGGTGATTTTGGTTATGGTGCAAATATGGATCTGAATGAAGGAAGAACCTAAGCGCATAAAGAAGGATAAGATCTATTGATGGGTCATAATCTTTAAGGCTTGAATGATAGTATATATGTATGATCTTGATCTGTTCTATAAGGCACGCGCTTGATCTATAAATTTGATAATCTGGGTTAACTTGTATTTTATTATTTGAAATAGCAAATTATCCTTTATAGATATGTACGCAGGTTCAGTGAGGCGAAGACGTGTATACACGCAGGTTTAGCAAAGGCAAACGGTATATATGCAAGTTTCTCCTTATACAGGAGCGTATACACGCACGTTTCATGTTGTTCAAGTAGCGTATATGTATTTTATTGTGATCTAGCTCCCTTTGTTTGTTGCTGCAGTGTTCTGGGCTCAGAATTTGGTATATGGACACTGTTACTGTGTTCTGGGTACAGCTATCAGAGAAGTGTTAATTAGTTTGTTCGGTTGAAAAGGAGTTTGGGTAAAGCAGAAATTTTGATGATTGATGTTCATGGATCCAGTTTGAAAATTTATGAAACGTGGTCCCTGGAAGAAAGAGAAGGTTGTAGCCTTCAGTAGGCTAGCACATATGTACTAGTATCTTGGCTAGTACAAGAGCTAAGGGGGTTGTAGCTCCCTTCTAGGAGAAGTTGGAGAACGAGAGAGAGTTGTAGCTCTCTGCAGGTTGTAGCCTGTGTTAGTGTCAGTCTTTCCAGCCTTCCTTCAGTGATCAAATATGCTCTTACAAAGTGATTTTGAAGTGTCAAGGTCAAAATTTTGTCATTTCAAAGAGTTTTCAAGCAAAATTTGGTCACTAGGCATTAGGTCTAGGGTTTGCCCAAATGTCAGTCCATGTCATCATTCAGCTGAGCCTATCATCATTCAGAGGGTTGTCATTATCATTTCAGTGTCAAATGAGTCATTTTACACCTTGTTCATGCTTCAGTTGCACCTAGGTAAGGTCATTTCCCTCTCCTAGGGTTTTGAAGGCAATTTCTCTTGGATGGTCAAATCATTGGCAAAACTTGTTTCCAGATGTTCATACACCTTCCCCTATCCTTCATGTACCTTATCAAATGCTTCGCATCACTGATATCTCCCAAATTCCTCATTTTTGCACAAACCCTAGTTTCTAGCTACAACTTGGCAATTTTCTAGGTTGGGCCTGTGTTTTGCCCTTTTGAAACCCTTCCCCTCACTTGATCTCCACGATTCCAGTTTCCACTACTTCCTAAAATCCATCCCTACTTCCAAAAATTTCCCAAAGAATTTAGAAGCCCCCTATCCCCTTCATTTCGCTTCATTTCGACAAACTTCCTTGTTTCACACATCGGGGCAAGTTTCACTCAAATGATGTTTCAGAGCAATAAAAGATGAATTTTGGAACACTGAGAGAGGTTTTTGTCCAGAACATGCCAAAGAAGAAAAACCTCCTTCACTTTTTTCACAGGTTTCATTTTTTGAGAGAAATTTCAAAAATACTGTTGCCGCAGGAGAATCAAAGGCACCTCTGAAGTGACCTTGGGAAAATCAAGTTTTCTCCTAGCCTGGTTGGTCAAATGACTTGCTTGATGAATAAAATGATAACTAGACACAAATATTTTTCTAATGAGCTATCATGAGCTCAATTTGGGGTTGAGGAAGGCATTAAAAAGTTGACTGCAACAGCACTCTTCCTTGAGGCAGCCTCATTTGGCACTTTTTGACCAGTCTTGGGAGATTTGACTTTTGATAGGTCAAATCAACTCCAAATTGAAAAATTCCAGTTTTTTTGGAAAGTACCCTCAAAGACCTTTCCAACGCGCTATCCTACGCCCAATTCTGACACCGGGAAGGCCTCCAAACGCCTCCTTCAAAACGCGACCCGTTGAGCCTGGTGCGCGACCCGTTGGGAGGGGCGCGACCCGTCAGGAGGCTGCCTGCAGTGTATTTTTTCAACGTGCGCGACCCGTTGGGAGGGGCGCGACCCGTTGGGAGTGGTGCGCGACCCGTTGAGCTGTCTCCCTGCAAATCAATTTTAAACTTGCTCAATCACCCTCCAAATCATCAAATCGCTTGAAGTAGGGTCTCCCAACTTGGAAATGGTTGCTGGTCATGTTTATAAGACATCATGAATTTGTTTTGAAGATCAAATTGTGCATGAAAAGACTTATATGGCTGCAATATTCATGTGCAAACTGTGCTAGGGTTTATGGTGTTTCAAGCTATTTTTCGTTTGGTTTGTTTCCCTCCCTTCCCTCTTGTTCACATTCATATGTACATCTCATTTTCCCCCATGTCATTTTGTAAATGAAGTGAAAATCTTTCCCCATCCCTAATCACTAAAAATAAACAAAATCCTACCCCTCTCCCAAAGAATCAAAAACAAAAATTCAAAACCCTAATTCCCTTCTACCATATGCATGTGCAAAATAACAAAAAATGTTGGTAAATATGTCAGCATATTTTTGTGCATGGTTTCCCTTTTTGTTTTTCTTTTCCCTATTAAACATGTATACATATATTCCCATGTTCACTTTTATGCATGTTTTTCCCATATGCAATAATCTTTGTAAATGATTTCCCTATTACAAATATGTCTTCCAAAATGCATAATGATTTGCAAACTTTCCCTTGAAATTCCCTGTTATTTTTATATATTCCCATTCCTGGTTAAAAAGTTCCCTCCCCTAACATTCCCTTCATGTTCCCTTGTCCCCTTGAAACAGCAAAGAAATCAGCATTTAAAGGCAGAAACAACAGTACATTTTGTCCACTCAACTCTTTAAAACAATGTCAGAAACCGAAACATATGAGCAGAGTGATGACCAAGCATCAGTTTCCGAGATTGAGGTACAGAGGAGGCTACATAAGGGTGGCAAAGGTGGCCATCACAGCAGTATAGGAGCCTTTACCATTATGGTTTGATTCAGCTCATAGTCTCACATCAGTTGACTCAGCAGGGCATCTCATGGGAGGAGTTCATCTCCCGTGAGTTTTTCACAGTGCCACCTCAGCCACACCATGAGGTCATTCATGAGGAGGGAGGACCATCTCAGCAGCCTGATGCTCCCGTCACTCGACATGTTAGTTCCTCATCTCAGCTCACTTATCAGAGAGGCTAGAGGGCCTTATTTGCAGCAACTAGGCGAGTATTATCTCCACATCAGGTGGAAGGGGTCTCGCCTTCATCTTCAGCTCAGCGAGTGTTATCTCCACATCAGGTGGAAGGGGCCTCGCTTTCTTCACCAGCACAGGTACTACAGAAGGGCAAAGAGCCCATGATTCATGAGGATCCGGTGATTGATCTTGAGGCCAGTTCTCCTAGCCAAGAGGCGAAGGAGATCATTCAGCATCTCAGGGCCGAGAATGATGTTTTGCAGAGGAGACTTGAGGGTGCCCAATGGACTATTACTTACCTGGAGCAGCGGAACAAACAATTGGAGGAGGAGAAAGCACTTGATGAGCTATGGAGGATTCATAGCGACCGAGTCTTGAACCGTAGAAGACCCGGTGATCCATTGCCTGCTGACCGAGAGTGACTACTCATTCAGGAGAATGCCCACTTGGAGACGCTGTTGGCTAAGGCCAACCAAGAGAAAAAGCTGTTGAGAAACATGAAGAATCACTATTGGGCAAGAATGCATGTATGCAAAGCCAAGATGAAAATGTTCCAAAGGAGGTTGTCTAAGGCTCTTAGGCGGAGGAAGAAGACCAATCCACTCTGTATCTTGGCTGAGGCATCCCTAAAAGATCATGGCACTCACTAGCATCAGCTACAGCACAAATCCCAAAAATTTTTGAGAATTTTGGGTAATTTTGGTATTTTTGGGAAATTTACAGGTTTTGGCTTCTCAACGGGTCTCACCCCCTGTGAGACCCTTTGTCATCGTAGCTCCGTTTTGCGAAAACTCAGCATTTCTAGATTTTTCATGCAAAGTTATACATGCCTATGAATGTACTTGAGTTTTTATGGAGTTTTGGGCCTCCAAAAGGTCAAAATACAGCCAAATTTTGACTTTCTGCCCCTTTTTTGAGCTGCAGAAGTAGTCTTGGGAGAATTGACTTTTGGCTAGGCAAATGACCTCCAAATTCAAAAATTCTGGTTGGGTTGGAAAGTAGACTCAGAGACCTTTCCAACGAGCTATCCTGCACCTCATTTTGACACCGGGAAGGCCTCCAAACAGGGCTCCAAATTGTGTGACCCGTTGAGGAAGATGTGCACGACCCGTTGAGGGAACTTTGCCAGATTTGACCAGTTTAGCCCAGAAAACGCAGTTTAGCTCCAGTTTGACTTTATGAGGTGGATGGTGATCCTCTTGACTGTACTTGTGGCACTTTTTGGATACTTTTACTCTTGTTTAACTCTTCTAGAAGATTCTTGCATGTAAAGGGTAAAAATTGAATGTATTAACTGGTTTCCAAGTTTATAGAGGCAAGTTGCTTTGACTGCCTATTTTGTAGTGCTTAGTTTAGAAGTGGTTCAAACAGCTCCTAGGATAGTGAGCTCAACCCATGGAGGCAGGGAAAGAGGTTAGATCATCTATATTATGTACTTTCTTGCTCATTTTCATGGTTGGACTCTTGAGGGAGAAGCTTTCACTGTATTATTTCACTTGTATCTCTGCAATTTTTGGCTAAGGAAGACCAGGGTTTTGCAGTCATCTTTGGGATTCTTGTGGACTCATGTGTTGATGGTGTATTTATTCATGTTCTTGTAAGCTTTTTTATGTGATTCATTTCCTTTCTTTACTGCTCCACATTAAACAGATGAAGTGATAAAGTATGAATTCATGCTAGCCATGCTCTGCTTTTAAATTTGTTTAATTTCAATGTTTTTTTCTGTCTAAAGAGAATTCAAAGTGATTTTTTGCTCTCTTTAGCTCCTCATCTTTCATTCCTAACCATTCATTTCAGTTAAAGGCATCAATACAGGCTCCTACCTCACCCCAAAGACCCCCCTGCAGAAACTGTGTCAAATCCCCGCACCCTAAATTACAGTTCCTCAATTTGCCACCAAAAACCCAAAAAACCCCCAAATCAACTTTTATAATCAGTTTACTAGCCTAATATCAGTGTTACCTTGTTTGTCATCTCATCCCCATTGAAGATCTACTGAGATTGACCGGAGAGAGCCTTCTCCTGCCCCGTAGGGCTAGCTACGAGGCTGAATGGTTTGATGTAGCCTTGAGGTTTACCTTTCTCAGCCTGAGGTGAAATTTCAAGCGCTAACATATTGGCGACCATACTGGGGAGAACAACTAATCCTTTGCTCATTGACATGTTATTTCATAAGTCTTAGACGGAGCCTGAAGTTACGCCAGGTAGCCTTCGAAAACGCTCTTGTTTTACATCAGCGTTAGTAGATAAACGCTGCTTCAGTCAATCTCCGTGAGCTTGTGAATACGACCACTTCATTTGCATTTTAGCCCAGTACATGTATCAAGTTCAGATCTGATTGTTGATGGTGAACAACGATCAGGCACTTGAAAGGCTGAAATCATTCACTTGGCGACTCTAAATCATTTTTGCGATCAGATCCAAAGACTCCACTGGAGGATGATCCCGACCAGTAGAAACATTAAAGGAGAATATGGCAAGATCAGGTACTCAAATTGGAATTTCATCCAAGACATTTTGTTCTTTGTCATAAATTATTTCTCCTCTTTTCCTGAGAATGTAAAAAGGGCTTTGCAAAGTATACTGTATTTGAGAAGAGATCCTCGACCTACAGTTAATTCTTTTCCTTCGAAGATTGTGAATACCAAGGATTTGCATACCTTTGAGCTTGATCAAGACCTTTCTTCCAAATTTTGTGATGGCCATCTTCAAATTGATGAACCTCAAGTGACCAAAACTAATTCTATACCTACTGTACATACCCCTATACCTTGTAAAATTCCAGATCGGTATAAACCTCTTGTTTTACCTTCTTTTCTTCATCCTTTCCCCAAAAACTATGATCTATACTTGCCGATGTTTGATGGTGAAAGTAAGAATGTCAACGCTGAGCAACATGTCCAGAATTTTGAGAATTTTCTAGATCTTTTTGAAGTTGATGAAGAAGATGTTAGTATAAGGCTTTTTGCTCTTTCTTTGCAAGCCAAAGTGAAGAGTTGGTTCAAAGCCCTGCCTGATGCAAGCATCTCAGATTTCCAGCAGTTTGTCAAAGTTTTCCTCTACAGGTGGATGATCGGACAGAACCTTTTCTTGATTGTAGAAGAGTATAACCAGCTGAAAAGACTGCCAGGTGAGACAGTACAACAGTTTTCGGCCAGATTTAATCAAGTTTATTATTCGATGCCAGTTGATATAAGACCTTCTCCTAGATCTGCTCTCTTGCACTATCCGGGTGCCTTTGATCCGGAGATGGAGTTTCAGCTGAGAGAAAAGAATATTGCAACACTTCACGAGATGCAGAACAATGCAGTAGATGTAGAGGCTCATTTGTTGATCCGAAGGGCAAGAATGAAGGAAGAAGAGATGAAAAACATAGATCCGGCCGAATCAACATCTTTAGAGGTGAAACTTGACATTTTGGTAAGTGCAGTGGAAAAGATGATGGACAAGATCAACGCAAGGAATGATTATGATGTTCAAACTCATGGCTCGCTGATTGAAGAAGAACAAGTTGCTGACCCAAAACATTTTGTTTCTGATCCCAGTTGTCATAGTGATTGTTTTATAGATCATTGTGAAGAAGAAAGAACTGTTGATATGACCTGCATGCTTGATGATGTGTTTTATAGTGATGATTTGCCTCATTTTGATCAGTATGATGATGATTATGTTCTCCAAACAGAAGCTAATCTTGCAATCAAACAAGCAGCTAGTTTGTGGGAGGAAGAATTTCATTTTCAGCAGCTTGAATACAATGTTCAGCCATCACATATCAGCTATGACAGTGACGAGGAAAGTGCAGCAAATTTTGAAGTAAGTGAAGGATCTTTACCTTTTTGTTTTGATTCATGTCAGTTCATTAAAGACAACTTCCATGAAATTAGAAATCAGCTGTCAACAAGTCTTGATCTAGACCATCTTGGAGGCAATAAAAACCTTGTTCCAGACTTCTCATATTCAGATTTGCAGCCCCCAAATGCCATTGGTTTTCAAGTTGCAGATGAAAGCATGGAAGCTAACATATTTGATCAAATGATACAAGAAGGTGACTCCGTACCATTCTGTTTTGAATCATTTCAGTTTTTGAAGGGTAGATTGCATAGTAAATCTTCAAATGAACAGCCTATAACAAATCAGCAATCTCTCAGTGTTAATGTTGAGGACGAGACAAATAACAAAATTCTTGAGCAGCCTGTAGCATCAAATTTGCAGCTACCAAATGAAATTGAAAGGCAGATTATAGATGAAGCTGTGGCAGCCGAAATACATGATTTGATGATACAGGAAGATTCTATACCCTTTTGTTTTGAAGGATTTCAGTTTATAAGGCAGAATACTCATAAAATCTCCCAAGAACAAGATGAACAGCTAGAAGGATGTCATACATTTTCAATGGATACATTGTAGCAGTCTTTTCAAGTTTTTCATGATCCAATAGCTGATGTTTTGGATGAGGTTTGCAGTCAAAGTCTTTCTCCATTGACCACATGTGAGCTTGAAACATGTGCTGATATGAATTTGATCCGGCAGCCAGTTTCTTTCTCATTTTCAGCAGAGGTCTCGTCACAAGGCTCAGATCAAAGTTTGCATTCATGGTATGAGGAAACGAGAAGTAATCTATTAGATGAGCTAAGTTCCAGTGTGCTTGAATTTCATGATCCTTATGCAGTGTTTTTGGAGGCGGATAGAGAATTTATATCATTCAATGGATCTGTTTCTAAGTTGTCATGGGAGTTGCCTTTCAGTAGTTCTCTCTTGTTGGTCATAAGTGAGAACTTGCGGAGATTTCAAACAGCAGATGAGATACTTACTTGGTTGCATTGGTTGTTTCATTTCACTTGATCAGGTGATGAATGAAACTGTTAGAGTAGGTTGTGATGAATAAGCTCCCCTTTGAGCATCATTTAAGTTTGTCGGTCGTGCTTAAGTATCGAGTCAGTTTTTAGTTGAGTCATGAGTCCTTAGTTAGTCCATTTTCAGTCTTGTTGTTAAGTTAATTTGAGTCGGTTTTCAGTCATGCATTTCAGCTTGAGTTTTTGACTCCATTGCCCAATGGCTGAAAGCACTGGTCTGCTCTCCTAGAGGTCTAAGGTTCTTGGTACCTCCAAGGAGCTACCATCCCCATTGGAGCCAATGTTAGTGTCAGTCTTTCCAGCCTTCCTTCAGTGATCAAATATGCTCTTACAAAGTGATTTTGAAGTGTCAAGGTCAAATTTTGTCATTTCAAAGAGTTTTCAAGCAAAATTTGGTCACTAGGCATTAGGTCTAGGGTTTGCCCAAATGTCAGTCCATGTCATCATTCAGCTGAGCCTATCATCATTCAGAGGGTTGTCATTATCATGTCAGTGTCAAATGAGTCATTTTACACCTTGTTCATGCTTCAGTTGCACCTAGGTAAGGTCATTTCCCTCTCCTAGGGTTTTGAAGGCAATTTCTCTTGGATGGTCAAATCATTGGCAAAACTTGTTTCCAGATGTTCATACACCTTCCCCTATCCTTCATGTACCTTATCAAATGCTTCGCATCACTGAGATCCCCCAAATTCCTCATTTTTGCACAAACCCTAGTTTCTAGCTACAACCTGGCAATTTTCTAGGTTGGGCCTGTGTTTTGCCCTTTTGAAACCCTTCCCCTCACTCGATCTCCACGATTCCACCTTCCCCTACTTCCTAACATCCCTCCCTACTTCCAAAAATTTCCCCAAGAATTTAGAAGCCTCCTATCCACTTCATTTCGACAAAATTCCTTGTTTCACACATCGGGGAAAGTTTCACTAAAATGATGTTTCAGAGCAATAAAAGATGAATTTTGGACAACTGAGAGAGGTTTTTGTCCATAACATGCCAAAGAAGGAAAACCTCTTTCACTTTTTTCACAGGTGTCATTGTTTGAGCGAAATGTCAAAAATACCGTTGCCTCAGGAGAATCAAAGGCACCTCTAAAGTGACCTTGGGACAATCAAGTTTTCTCCTAGACTGATTGGTCAAATGACTTTCTTGATGGATAAAATGATAACTAGATACAAAGAGATTTCCAATGAGCTATCATGAGCTCAATTTGGGGTTGAGGAAGGCATTCAAAAGTTGACTGCAACAACACTCTTCCTTGAGGCAGCCTCATTTGGCACTTTTTGACCAGTCTTGGGAGATTTGACGTTTGATAGGTCAAATCAACTCCAAATTGCAAAATTCCAGTTGTGTTGGAAAGAAGACTCAAATTCCTTTCCAACGAGCTATCCTGTGCCTAATTCCGACACCGGGAAGGCCTCCAAACGCCTCCTTCAAAACGTGACCCGTTGAGCCTGGTGCGCGACCCGTTGGGAGGGGCGCGACCCGTCAGGAGGCTGCCTGCAGTGTATTTTTTCAACGTGCACGACCCGTTGGGAGGGGCGCGACCCATTGGGAGTGGTGCACGAACCGTTGAGCTATCTCCCTGCAAATCAATTTTAAACTTGCTCAATCACCCTCCAAATCATCAAATCGCTTGAAGTAGGGTCTCCCAACTTGGAAATGGTTGCTGGTCATGTTTATAAGACATCATGAATTTGTTTTGAAGATCAAATTGTGCATGAAAAGACTTATATGGCTGCAATATTCATGTGCAAACTGTGCTAGGGTTTATGGTGTTTCAAGCTGTTTTTCCTTTGGTTTGTTTCCCTCCCTTCCCTCTTGTTCACATTCATATGTACATCTCATTTTTCCCCATGTCATTTTGTAAATGAAGTGAAAATCTTTCCCCATCCCTAATCACTAAAAATAAACAAAATCCATGTCAGCATATTTTTGTGCATGGTTTCCCTTTTTGTTTTTCTTTTCCCTATTAAACATGTATACATATATTCCCATGTTCACTTTTATGCATGTTTTTCCCATATGCAATAATCTTTGTAAATGATTTCCCTATTACAAATATGTCTTCCAAAATGCATAATGATTTGCAAACTTTCCCTTGAAATTCCCTGTTATTTTTATATATTCCCCTTCCTGGTTAAAAAGTTCCCTCCCCTAACATTCCCTTCATGTTCCCTTGTCCCCTTGAAACAGCAAAGAAATCAGCATTTAAAGGCAGAAACAACAGTACATTTTGTCCACTCAACTCTTTAAAACAATGTCAGAAACTGAAACATATGAGCAGAGTGATGACCAAGCATCAGTTTCTGAGATTGAGGTATAGAGGAGGCTACATAAGGGTGGCAAAGGTGGCCATCACAACAGTATAGGAGCCTTTACCATTATGGTTTGATTCAGCTCATAGTCTCACATCAGTTGACTCAGCAGGGCATCTCATGGGAGGAGTTCATCTCCCGTGAGTTTTTCACAGTGCCACCTCAGCCACACCATGAGGTCATTCATGAGGAGGGAGGACCATCTCAGCAGCCTGATGCTTCCGTCACTCGACATGTTAGTTCCTCATCTCAGCTCACTTATCAGAGAGGCCAGAGGGCCTTATTTGCAGCAACTAGGCGAGTATTATCTCCACAGCAGGTGGAAGGGGTCTCGCCTTCATCTTCAGCTCAGGGAGTGTTATCTCCACATCAGGTGGAAGGGGCCTCGCTTTCTTCACCAGCACAGGTACTACAGAAGGGCAAAGAGCCCATGATTCATGAGGATCCAGTGATTGATCTTGAGGCCAGTTCTCCTAGGCAAGAGGAGAAGGAGATCATTCAGCATCTCAGGGCCGAGAATTATGTTTTGCAGAGGAGACTTGAGGGTGCCCAATGGACTATTACTTACCTGGAGCAGCGGAACAAACAATTGGAGGAGGAGAAAGCACTTGATGAGCTATGGAGGATTCGTAGCGACCGAGTCTTGAACCGTAGAAGACCCGGTGATCCATTGCCTGCTGACCGAGAGTCACTGCTCATTCAGGAGAATGCCCACTTGGAGACGCTGTTGGCTAAGGCCAACCAAGAGAAAAAGCTGTTGAGAAACATGAAGAATCACTATTGGGCAAGAATGCATGTATGCAAAGCCAAGATGAAAATGTTCCAAAGGAGGTTGTCCGAGGCTCTTAGGCGGAGGAAGAAGACCAATCCACTCCGTATCTTGGCTGAGGCATCCCTCAAAGATCATGGCACTCACTAGCATCAGCTACAGCACAAATCCCAATTTTTTTTGAGAATTTTGGGTAATTTTGGTATTTTTGGGAAATTTACAGGTTTTGGCTTCTCAACGGGTCTCACCCCCGGTGAGAACCTTTGTCATCGTAGCTCCGTTTTATGAAAACTCAGCATTTCTAGATTTTTCATGCAAAGTTACACATGCCTATGGATGTACTTGAGTTTTTATGTAGTTTTGGGCCTCCAAAAGGTCAAAATACAACCAAATTTTGACTTTCTGCCCCTTTTTTGAGCTGCAGAAGTAGTCTTGGGCGAATTGACTTTTGACTAGGAAAATAACCTCCAAATCCAAAAATTCTGGTTGGGTTGGAAAGTAGACTCAGAGACCTTTCCAACAAGCTATCCTGCACCTCATTTTGACATCGGAAAGGCCTCCACACAGGGCTCCAAAGTGCACGACCCGTTGAGGAAGATGTGCACGACCCGTTGAGGGAACTTTGCCAGATTTGACCAGTTCAGCCCAGAAAACGCAGTTTAGCTCCAGTTTGACTTTCTGAGGTGGATGGTGATCCTCTTGACTATACTTGTGGTACTTTTTGGATACTTTTACTCTTGTTTAACTCTTCTAGAAGATTCTTGCATGTAAAGGGTAAAAATTGAATGTATTAACTGGTTTCCAAGTTTATAGAGGCAAGTTGTTTTGACTGCCTATTTTGTAGTGCCTAGTTTAGAAGTGGTTCAAAAAGCTCCTAGGATAGTGAGCTCGATCCATGGAGGCAGGGAAAGAGGTTAGATCATCTATATTATGTACTTTCTTGCTCATTTTCATGGTTTGACTCTTGAGGGAGAAGCTTTCACTGTATTATTTCACTTGTATCTCTGCAATGTTTGGCTAAGGAAGACCATGGTTTTGCAGTCATCTTTGGGATTCTTGTGGACTCATGTGTTGATGGTGTGTTTCTTCATGTTCTTGTAAGCTTTTTTATGTGATTCATTTCCTTTCTTTACTGCTGCACATTAAACAGATGAAGTGATAAACTATGAATTCATGCTAGCCATGCTCTGCTTTTAAATTTGTTTAATTTCAATGTTTTCTTCTGTCTAAAGAGAATTAAAAGTGATTGTTTGCTCTCTTTAGCTCCTCATCTTTCATTCCTGACCATTCATTTCAGTTAAAGGCATCAATACAGGCTCCTACCTCGCCCCAAAGACCCCCCTGCAGAAACTGTGTCAAATCCCCGCACCCTAAATTGCAGTTCCTCAATTTGCCACCAAAAACCCAAAAAACCCCCAAATCAACTTTTATAATCAGTTTACTAGCCTAATATCAGTGTTACCTTGTTGGTCATCTCATCCCCATTGAAGATCTACCGAGATTGACCGGAGAGAGCCTTCTCCTGCCCCGTAGGGCTAGCTACGAGGCTGAATGGTTTGATGTAGCCTTGAGGTTTACCTTTCTCAGCCTAAGGTGAAATTTCAAGCGCTAACAGCCTGCATACTGGTAAAGGACTGCACCAGTACATTGTAAAAGAAGTTTCTAATTAAAGAAAGATAGAGAGGAATTGTAGCAGGTGGTTTTCACCCACATTGGGTTTCCACCTTATATCTTGTGTTCTTGTGTGGGATTGTCTTTCTGCTCTGTTTTATTGTTTATGGTTAATGGTTATTTGATTCTGAAACACAGATTAACAATCAAAATCAGAAAGATAAAGTAAATTAAAAGTTTGCATTGTATACGCGGGTTTCCTTCTGCATAATTACGTATATACGCGGGTTTAATTAGTTGAAGTAGCGTATATCATTTGATTTTTAAAAAGAATTAATTGTCTTGATAATACGGATTCACCCCCCCTCAGTATTATTTCCAACAATTGGTATCCGAGCATGTCCTTCTGAAGGAGCTTAATCGCTTGAAGGAAGATCCATCATCATGAGCAACTACAAGAGAGAAGCATCTATCAAGCCACCAATCTTTAATGGGACAAACTTCGTATATTGGAAGGTAAGAGTTACTGCCTATCTTCAATCTCTTGCTACAGAAGTCTGGGATATCATACATACAGGGTACACTTTTCCATCAGCAACTCCTACAGATCCTGTTGAGAAGAAGAAATATGAAACAAATGCAAAAGTAGTCAATACCCTGTTGGGATGACTATCTCAATTAGAATTCGTGAAGGTTATGCAGTATAAATCCGCAAAAGAAATATGGGACAAGATTGTTTTGAGCTACGAAGGAGATGAACAGGTAAAACGAGCAAAACTTCAAACCCTCAGGATTCAGTACGAAAATCTCAGAATGGACAATGATGAAAGTGTGGCTAACTATTTCCTTCATGTAGATGAGATTGTTAATTGTATGAAAAAATTGGTTGAAGAAATAAAAGAGGCTATTGTGGTTGAAAAAGTTCTAAGATCTTTGTCCCCTAGGTTTGAATCTAAAGTTTCTGCAATAGAGGAAAAGGAGAATCTACGAAATCTTACCATGTCACAGCTACACGGGATTGTAACTGCTTATGAAATGAGGAAAGGAGGACCATCAGACAGGAGAGAAGCAGCTTTCAAGGCTTCAAGCAAAGGAGACTACTATGAGTTAGGACATGCATCAGAAGAGGAAGAAGAATCAAATTTTTTCAAGAATCTCCAACGGGGTACTGGAAGATTCAGAGGTAAGTTACCCTTCAAATGCTTTGCTTGTGGGAGAGTCGGTCACTATGTTGCCAAATGTCCTCATAAGGATAAAGGGAAGGAACCTGTTAGATCGAACAAGAAACAGAATGCAACTAATAAAAGTTACTACACTCATGAAGATAGTGATGGTGTTTCAAATAGTGATGAAGATGAACAAGGTAATAACTATAAACTTTTAATGGCTTTTGAAGATGATGATTACATGGATGCTATAGATGTAGATGGTTTTTATGAAGAAATTTCTAGACTCAAAGTATGTTTAGAAGAGAAGAATGTGACCATTGAGACTCTGCAATTCCAACTTGATGAAAAAGAAAAATTTCTTGAGAAGTTAGAATGTGAAATTGTTGGCCTTAGAAAAGAAATTGAGAAAACAAAGGCTCTTAATCTTAAATTTGTTAAAGGATCTAAAACTCTGGATGAGATTATCATTGTACAGCGTTCTCCACTAATTAATACAGGTTTGGGGTATCATGGAGAAGCATCTGAAGCATCGACCTCAAAGAGCTATCTCAATGCAGCAAGGAGGAATGTGCAAAAGCCCAATGGAGATCACCAGGTAAAACAGGGACGAATTACATCAAGAATAAACAAAGATTACCAAGTAAATCATGGACAATCCACCTTAAGGGTGAACAAAAGCTACAATCATCCATAGGTAAGATCTTCTTAATTTTCCTCAAGAATGGATGACAATAGAAACTACAATCATATGGCTGGTAGATTTGATAATCGCAGAAGTTTCTTCAATGGCCAATGTTTCTCTTGCCATAAATTTGGTCACAAAGCAGCTCAATGTGTTGCATATAAGAAAATCATGACTAGAGAAGCTCAAAAACGAAGAAGTATGACTGGAATAACGAAAAGGACCTGTAATAACTTTTCGGCCCTTGGAAATGAAATTGAATGTTCTATTTGTAATAACGTTGGTCATGAAGATTCTAAATGTAGGAGCAGGTTTCGGCAGACAAAGGAACAAGCCTCAAGCACCAGAACATGGAGAATAAAGGAACCACAACCAGAAAGATGTGGGATAGCTTTTTATGCAGAAGGACAGGAAAATCAATGGTACATTGATAGTGGATGTTCAAAGCACATGACAGGTGATAAAGAAAAGCTTGAATCATATAGTGTTTTAGAAAAGGGAAATAAAGTCTCTTTTGGAAATGATACCCCTGCAGTCATAAAAGGAAAAGGCACTGCTCAATTGAAGGAAAAGGTCAAAGCTGGAAATGTTTTGTATGTTGATGGCTTGAAGCATAATCTTCTGAGTGTCAGTCAGATGTGCGATCAAGGAACCGAGGTAATATTTCGATCAAATGGATGTAGTGTTCGTGATCTTGATACAGGAGAAACAGTGATCAAAGGCAAAATAACTCCAAATAATTTATACATATTTGAAGAAGGACAACAATAATGCTATTTGAGCAAGGATGATGAACACTGGTTATGGCACCGGAGGTTGGGGCATCTAAGCTTTTCAAAAATAAGAAAAGCATGCAAATACCAGGCAGTTCATGGTCTTCTAGATATCAAAATTCCAAACAACACAATATGCAAATCATGTTAGTTTGGTAAGCAAACTAGAACTAACTTCCCTGAGAAGGAAGGATCAGCTAGCAGGCCTCTTGAACTAGTTCATACAGATGTATGTGGTCCATCTAGGAAAAGGTCACCTCGAGGAGAATAATAATTTATATTATTCATTGATGACTTCTCTAGGATGGTTTGGATAGGACTTATGAAGCACAAAGATGAAGCATTCGAAAAATTCAAATCTTTCAAAGCATTGGTTGAAAACGAATCAGATCACAAAATTAAATGCCTCAAGTCTGATAGGGGTGGGGAGTTTACCTCAAATGAATTTTTCGATTTTTGTGAAGAACATGGAATAAGAAGGGAATTCTCTATAGCTAGGACTCCTTAGCAAAATGGAGTAGTGGAAAGAATGAACAAAACGGTTCAACAGATGGCTCGTGCTATGCTTGATGAGTCTGGAACTCCTGCAACCTTCTAGGGTGAAGCGGCTTTTGCTGCGGTGGTTATTCTCAACAAAACAAATGTCCACGTAAATAGCACTCAAACTCCTCATGAGCTTTGGTATGGTGAGACTCCTTCCGTAAAACATTTCAAAATTTTTGAAAGCAAATGCTATATTAAGAATAATGATGAACATCTTGGCAAGTTTGAACCTAGAGCAGATGAAGGAATTCTTCTTCGTTATTCTCCCCATAGCAAAGCATATATATGTTACAATAAAAGATTTGGAAGAATTTTTGACAACATTGATGTTGTGGTTGATGAAAAAGGAAACATTCCTAGGCAAGTAAATTATGAAAATATCGAAGAAGATGAAGACTACCCTCCAAATTAGACTCATGATGAAGAAGAACCACAAGAGGCACCAGAGGAACAGAAAAGGATAGAAGAGAAGACTCCATCTAGGTATGTACAGAAGAATCATCTAGAATCTCAAATTTTGGGACAAAAAGAGGTAGGTATACAAACAAGAAGAACAATTGCAGAAGCCTCAAGCTATTTTGCATTGCTCTCCTCCACTGAACCACAAAATGTAAAAGAGGCATGCCAAGATGAATGCTGGGGCAAGGCAATGGATGAATAACTTGAATAGATCGAAAAGAAAATCACTTGGGAGTTGGTCCCTAGACCAAAAGACAAGAATGTCATAGGAACAAAATGGATCTTCAAGAACAAGTTGAATGAAAATGGGGAAGTGATTAGAAACAAGGCCAGACTTGTTTGTAAAGGGTATGCTCAACAAGAAGGAATAGACTTTGAAGAAACCTTTGCTCCTGTTGCAAGACTTGAGGCCATCCGAATGTTCCTTGCTCTCTCAAGCTTTCAGAAGTTCAAGGTATTTCAAATGGACATGAAGTAAGATTTTCTGGATGGAGACTTAGAAGAAGAAGTGTACATTGAGCAACCAGATGGTTTCATTCTTGGGAATGATCCAAATCTTGTATGCAGATTAAAAAAGGCTCTCTATGGTCTTAAACAAGCTCCAAGGGCTTGGTACTATCGTTTGGACAAATATCTTCATCAACAAGGATTCTCAAAAGGATCAGTAGATAGCAATCTTTATATAAAAATTGAAAATGACAAATTACTAATACTTGTTGTGTATGTAGATGATATTATCTTTGGCAGCAATGAAGAAGCTATGAGTCAAAGCTTTGCCTTGGTGATGCAGAAAGAATTAAAAATGTCTTTGCTTGGAGAACTGACATATTTTCTTGGATTGCAAATCCAAAAAAATGAAGGCGGTATCTTCTTGTCTCAAACCAAGTACCTCAAGCAGATTCTGAAGAAGTACAGTATGGAAGATTCAAAACTAGTATGTACCCCTATGGTTACAAGATGCAGTCTCAGTGCAAATGATGAATCAGAAGCAGTACATCAACCAACCTATAGATCTATGATTGGAAGTCTACTTTATTTGACAGGTACTCAACCAGACATCATGCATGTAGTGGGAATAGTTGGAAGATTTCAGGCAAATCCAAAGGAAACTCATCTTCAGGCAGTGAAGAGAATTTTCAAGTATCTTCAAGGAACTCAAAACTATGGCTTATGGTATCCTAGAGATACAGATCTCACTCTACATAATTATATAGATGTAGATTGGGATGGAAGCGTGGATGATATAAAGAGCACAAGTGGTGGAGCATTCTTTATGGGTTCCAGATTAGTATCTTGGTTCAGTAGGAAACAAAGTTCGATTGCTTTATCTACAACTGAAGCAGAATATGTGGTTGCTGCATCTTGTTGCACTCAACTCCCTTGGATGATGCAAACGATGCAGGACTTTCAAATCAATTGTACTCCACCTATCTCCATATTATGTGATAATACAAGTGCAACTAGTATTTCAAATAATCCAATCATGCATTCAAAAACCAAGAACATACCAATCAAGTATCACTTTCTTCGGGAACAAGTGTTGGAACAAAAGGTCAAGTTGGAGTATGTTTCTTCTAAGGAACAAGTTGTTGATATTCTCACCAAACCACTACCCAGGGAGACATTTGAATACCTCAGACAAAAGCTGTGGGTAGTTGATGCATCATCTTGTTGTTGAACCTTGTATATTTTAGAGAAATTTTGGTGTGTGCAAGTTGCCTGAGGAGGATCCGCGTACATACACCGGTTTGTGCGGAGATAGTCGCATATATGGAGGTTTGAAGGATATCAGTAGGGACGGGCTCTAGTTGAAGATATTCTGATATGGGTCTGACAGAGACCATCCGGCAGAAGTTCAGGGGGAGCAGATAATCTTCTAATAATGCATTGTTGGCATTACCTTAGAAGCTTTTGGTTCTAGTTCACAGCTGTTGTTGGTTTCAGGTGGAACATAGGCAGGTGGAGAACAGAAGGAAATCTTGGTTGTTGATCTAATGTGTGATTAACAGATGCTGCTACTATCAGTTATTGGTGACTTTCATAAGTCTTACTCTAGGTATTTCATCTCTATGTCATGTATCTATCTTATGGTGCCAAGGTCATGTAATGACCTTTCATGGTTTCCCCACTATGCTTGGGATGAAGATGGAATGTTTTGGCTGTCATATGTAAATTTCTGATGTATCCCCACTTAGTTGGGTGATGGATGTATGTATTGAGTCTTTTGGTGATAGGAAGGTCTTCTATGATGTATAAGTCTTGGTTCTACTTGAAGAACATATTTTTGCAGATCTTGTCTACAGTCAGGGGGGGTATGGTCAGCTCAGCAAGGCAGAGATTTCAGCATGCACTCAGGGGGAGCACAACCCTTTTCCCTTGATGACAAAGGGGGAGAATGACTTTACAGATCTTGGGTTGCCATCAAGTCCAAAGGGGGAGATTGTTGGCATTATCGTACAGGATTGGAGCTATGGAATAGGTATTGTCCTTGATGGCAACTCTATCTATTGACAGATCTCAGTTCAGGCTTTCAGAATGAAGGAAAAGTCATATAGGCAGGTTCATCTAGACAAAGTCGTGTATACACACTGGTTGGATGTTTTGAAGGCACGTATGTGTATACACGCACTTTCATGCAAGGAAAAGCGCATATATGTTGGAAAACTTACCTTTGGTCCGTGGTAGTTAGTCCTTGGTATTTGAACCTAAGGTTTTGGACCATGGTATCTCATCAGAAGTGTTGCCCCCAAGTATTGAGCCCGTGGTATTGCGTTATTATGGTTTTGGATCGTGGTATTGAGAGAGGCCTAAGACTATAAAAGAGGGAGGAGATAATTTGGCAAACCATATTTGGAATCAATTGAATATCTAATCTGTGCTAGATCTGAAACTTTGGTGATTGTGGTAATGGTGCAGATCTGGATCTGAATGAAGGATGAACCTAAGCGCATAAAGAAGGATAAGATCTATTAATGGGTCATAATCTTTAAGGCTTGAATGATACTATATCTGTATGATCTTGATCTGTTCTGTAAGGCGCATGCTTAATCTATAAATCTGATAATCTGGGTTAACTTGTATTTGATTGTTTGAAATAGCAAATTAACCTTTATAGATCTGTACGCAGGTTCAGTGAGGCGAAGATGCGTATACACGCAGGTTCAGCAAAGGAAAACAGCGTATACACAAGTTTCTCCATATATAGAAGCGTATACACGCACGTTTCAGGTTGTTCAAGTAGCGTATATGTATTTTATTGTGATCTAGCTCCCTCTATTTGTTGCTACAGTATTCTGGGTTCAGAATTTGGTATATGGTCACTGTCACTGTGTTCTGCATATAGCTATCAGAGAAGTGTTAATCAGTTTGTTCGGTTGAAAAGGAGTTTGGGTAAAGCAGAAATTTTGATGATTGATGTTCATCGATCTAGTCTAAAAAATTATGAAACGTGGTCCCTCGAAGAAAGAGAAGGTTGTAGCCTTCAGTAGGCCAACACCTACGTACTAGTATCTTGGCTAGTACAAGGGCTAAGGGGGTTGTAGCTCCCTTCTAGGAGAAGCTGGAGAACGAGAGAGAGTTGTAGCTCTCTGAAGGCTGTATCCTGCATATTGGTAAAGGACAACATCAGTACATTGTAAAAGAAGTTTCTAATTAAATAAGGATAGAGACGAATTGCAGCAGGTGGTTTTCACCCACATTGGGTTTCCACCTTATATCTTGTGTTCTTGTGTGGGATTGTCTTTCTACTCTGTTTTATTGTTCCTGGTTACTGGTTATTTGTTTCTGAAACATAGATTAACAATCAACATCAGAAAGATAAAGTAAATTAAAAGTTTGCATTGTATACGTGGGTTTCCTTCTGCATAATTGCGTATATACGCGGGTTTAATTAGTTGAAGTAGCGTATATCATTTGATTTTTAAAAAGGATTAATTGTCTTGATAATACTGATTCACCCCCCTCTCAGTATTATTTCCAACAATTTGTAATACTGGAAAAACTTACAGGAAACACAAACTGTGCATAACTGAATTCAAAATCCTTTGCTTTGTATTAAGGGTCCAGAAAAGCTAAGTACATCAAATGTTTACAAATGCTTCATCAAGGTGCAATCTTTCTTCACAAGTGAAATTCTCTTTCAATGGTGAACCTTGCTCAATGGTCAACCTTCCTTGAAGTCCCTTTCCCTGGATCTTCTGTCAAACAAACTCTTCATCTTATTCTAATACTTTTCAATTTGTATTGAACTTCATCTCTTTTATCATTTAGTTCAATAATCTGATTTATTCTCCTTGAAAAATCATCAGGTTCATCTGTTGAATCCTGTAGGAATTTTAAAACAAGGAAGGCCAAATTGTCAGGGAAGATTACATCTTTCCCATAAAATAATTAGAAAGGAGATTTTCCAGTAGATCTCTTTGGAGTAATTCTTTTTGCCCATATTATATAAATTAAATCAGAGTCCCAACTCTTTTTATGATCTTCTAGAGTCTTTTTTGTTACCTTTACCAGACTTTTATTAGAGGATTCTGCAAGACCATTACCTTGTGGGTAATAAGGAGTTGAATGATGTAACAAAATTTGATATTTCTGGAAAAACTCAATCATTTTAACACTAGAAAAAACTACTGCATTATCAGTGATAATTTGAGTTGGGTAACCAAATCTAGGTAAGATGTTTTCTTCAATAATTTTAATTACTATTTAATTAGTAGCATTTCTCACTGGAATTGATTCCATCCATTTAGTGAAGTAGTTTTTTGCGATGAGGATCTAGCTGTGCTGATTACTTGAAGTGGGATGAACCTCTCTAATAAAATCTAATCCCCATTGGCTAAAAGGTTCTGAGACTATTGATGGAAGCAGTGGAAGAGCTGCTAATTTTTGCTTTACCAACAATCATTTGATAAGGAACACAACCTTTGACTTTTTCTCCTACGTGTAAGAACAATGTTGGACAATAAAATCCTCCCCTTAATACCTTATATTTTTTTTCTCTCCAATGATAATGCCCTCCACAAAATGTTGTATGAAACTGGTCAATGATTCCTTCAGTATTTTATACTATTAAACATAATAACAAAATATTTAGTAGGTCTTTCCAGTACAAATTTGCGTTTATGATACAATACTTGATTGCTTTCAGTTTGAAAGTTTTACGCTGGCTTTTGGAGAATAATGTTGGACATTCAAAATGGATCAAGAAATTTACAATGTCTTGGTACTAATCTGACAGCAGAAATTTGTCATCAATGTATAAAGGGGGGGATCTGATTTAAAGGTAAAGGTTCTTGTGGATTCTTTTCTTCAGGATGAGAGAACATTCCTGTGAATTCTCCCATTCTGCAAGGACAAAAGGTTGTTGTGTATTTTTCTTATCTAAATTTTGAGAAAGGTTCTTGTGGATTCTTCCCTTGTATCTCTAAAACAAAATTGATTCAGAGCACTTTATAGTTGGATTCAGCTAGAAGCTTAGCTAATCGTTGGAATTTTACTAGCTTTGTAGCTTTGATAGTTAGATCAAACTCCAGTATTTTAGTGATCCATCTACCTCTCTTTTCAACAGTTCCTGGTTGACTTAAAACAATTTTCATAGCACTGTTAGGAACATACGCAATAATAGGAGAATGTAAGACATACATCCTGAATGATTTCAGGGCTTGAATAAGGGCATAGGCTTACTTCTCAAATATGTCATTATTAAGCTTGGCATCTCTCATAACCTTACTGAAAAAGGTTATGGGTTGGTCATGGGAATCTTCATTCTTTTGTAGTAGAATAGCAGCAAGGGTTGTTTTTGAGGCAAAGGAAGAGATATTGAATGGTTTAGTGTAATCAGGGTTGGCCAAGGTGGAGGATTCAGAGATAAATTTCTTGATTTGATCAAATGAATGCCTAGAAGAGACAATCCATTTAAATTCATGATCCTTTCAGAGCCTATCAATTATATGTTTTATAATCTTAGGATAATTTCAAATGAATCTCCGTAAAAAATTAATCTTGCGTAGAAAAGCTTGAATCTCCTTCTTGTTTATAGGTAAGGTGAATGTTTAAATGACATACACACGCTTGGGATCAATCACTACTCCTAATTTTGAAATTATATGGCCCAACAATTTTCCTTCATTGATAGCAAACGGAGGCCTTTTAGGATTCAATGATATTTTGAATTTTCTACAGCTGTCAAAAACCTTCATCAAGTTATTTACATGTTTCTAATCAGATTTAGAAAAAAAAGTTATGTCATCAAGATAAATGACCAAAAATTTATTTACCTGACCCACAAAAGCTACATCCAAAGCTCTCTGAAATGTTACTCTAGCATTAGTTAAGCCAAATGGCATTCTATTATACATGAATGTACCCCGGGTGTAGTAAAGTTTGTATTCTCTTTGTCCGTTGGATCAACATTTACCTGATTATATCCTGAAAATCCATCAAGCATAGAAAGTCTTTGTGCTCCTGAAACCATTTGAAGTAACTGATCCATTTTGGGCATAGGATAGTTATCTTTTAATGATGATTTATTCAAATTTCTAAAGTCCACATAGAGTATAATTTCTCCATTCTTCTTTCTAACAGGAACTAAATTTGCAACCAAAAATTTCTAAGAGGGATAATGATCTGGGAATCTAGCATTTTCTTAATTTCCTTTTCTGCAGTTGGTAGAATAGCTGGATTGGTCCTCCTAAGTTTAAATTGATAAGGGATTCCTTTTGGCTTTAAAGGAATCTTGTGTTGTATTAATGAAGTAACATAGGTTTTTAGATCAACATAGGTCCATGCAAAGAATGTAGGTTTTAACCCCGTAGAGAAATCACCTACATACGAATTCTAAAAACATAGAAAATAAACAATGCGATAGCATAAGACATAAAACACATATACACAGAGATTTTCCCCTGGATCCCAAAACCGGGACTACCAAATTTATTTTTCATTATGTGCCTTTCATTGTTATAGTACATATTTATACACGCTGAAGCATCCAATACCATTGAATGAAAATCATCGCATCCAAAACTATGTGCTAAAAATCATGCACAAAACCATAGGTAGGTCCACCCAACCTAATATAGGATCCAAAAACAAAATTTCCCGAGGCGCTACCATGGACCCCATAGAGTGGGGTTACCTGCACCCCTCAAACCCCCTATGAGCCCCCCCCCCCCGGGGCTACACAATCGGGCCAATGAAGGGGGGCTCCACCTCCCTTCTAACCCTTATGTTACCTACGTGGGCTAGTCGTGGAAATAATATAACACAACCCAACATTCTCCCACTTGTTAGTCATTTATGAAACCTTGCAATGCCCATTATTTCTCTACACCAAGAGAACTTCTTAAAGCTTACAGATTTTGTCAATGCATCTGCAGTATTCTTCAAATGTCCACCTTTACTAGCAACACCTTTTTGTCTTCTATCATATCCCTCACAAAGTGATACTGAACATCAATGTGCCTTGTATTTTAATGATATGCATGGTTCTTTGCCAAGAAAATTGAATTTTTGCTATCACAGTTTATCCTTATAGCTCCCTGTACTAACCCCATACTTGAACACAATCTCTGCAACTAAATTGATCCCTTGCTTGCATGAGTGGCTACCATGTATTTTGCCTCTATAGTTGATAGTGCCACTATAGATTTCTTCACTCATCCAACTGACTACACCTCCAAACAGATTAAGCACATACCCACTTGTAGATATTCTCTGATCTAGATCTCCAGCCCAATCTACATCAACAAAGCCACAAATATCCAACACTGTGTCCAATCCTGGTCTTCCTTGGTAGCACAAGCCATGATCACTAGTGCCACACAAATACTTGAAAACCTGCTTCACTATTTTCCAATGCTCCTTACCTGGTTTTGACATAAACCTGCTCAATACTCCCACTGAATGTGCAATTTCTGGTCTAGTACAGACCATCGCATACATTAGGCTACTGATTTCACTTGCATATGGAACACGGGACATGTCATCTTCCTCTTCTTGTGTCTTGGGATATTTTTCAATAGATAACTTTACACCTATAGGAATAGGAACCTTCACCAATTTACTATCAAGCATATTAAACCTTTACAATATTGTCTCGACATACTTCCTCTGGTTTAACCAGAGCTTCCTCTTTGTCCAATCTCTTTTAGTTGTCATGTCCAAAATATAGTTTGTAGCACCAAGATCTTTCATGTCGAATTTAGAGGAGAAATGAGTCTTCAAATCTTGGATAATTTCTTTGTCATTTCGAACCAGCAACATATCATCCACATACAGGACTAGATAAATAACATGGTCACAAATTAATTTAAAATACACACAGTGATCTACTTTATTTTTGCTGAAGCAATGTCCCTGTATAAATGTATCAAGATTCTGATACCACATCCTTGGTGACTGTTTTAACCCATACAAAGACTTCTTTGACTTGCATACCAGTTCTTTCTTACCCTTCAAGGTAAAGCCTTCAAGTTGCTTCATGTAGATCTCCTCTTCCAGATACCTGTGAATAAATGTTGTCTTCACATCCATCTATTCTATGTCAAAATCAAAAGCAGTAACAACAGATAAAAGTAATCTAATAGAAGTTACCTTGGCAACAGGAGAAAAAATATCACCAAAATCAATTCCTGGCACCTAGGAATAACCTTTTGCTACAAACCAAGCTTTGTATTTCACCACCTTTCCTTCTGCATTTGTCTTCTTCTTAAACACCCATTTGCTGCCAATGGGTTTCCTTCTAGTTGGAAACTCCACTAGATCCCAAGCCTAATTTTTGTGCAAAGATGCCATTTCATCAACCATGGCCTCTTTCCAGAGTTTTCCATCCTCTGAATCTACTACTTCCTTCACAGTTCTTGGATCATCGTCAGTAATAGATAACGCAAAATTTTAACAGAAAGCAGATGCACTATACCTTTTTGGCTGCCTTCTTTCTCGAACTAATATTCTCACACACAGAGTTTGTGGCTCTTCATCTTTTGATTCCTCCTCCGTTGTAGAGTCTGATTCTTCCTCCTTAAGATCAAACTCTACCTTCTCAGGTTCCTTTGGTTGGAATTCATGTCTAATAACATCTTTTACCTCTCTGAACACCACATCTTGGTTGTAAACAACCTTCCTTGTTACTGGGTTCCAAAGCTTATAACCCTTTAAACCATCCTTATACCCAATAAAGATGTGCTTTCCAAATTTAAACTATCCAACTTGGTTTGTTTCTCCTTTGGAACATGTACATATGAATCACATCCAAATACCCTTAGATGTGAAAGAGAAGGTTTCTTACCAGTCCATACCTCTTGTGGATTCTTATCCTCCAATGCTAATGAAGGTGATCTACTGACCAGGTAACATGCTGTCTCCACCCCCTCTGCCCATAATTCCTGTCCTAACCCCGCACCATTGAGCATGCTTCTTGCCCTTTCCATCAATGTCTTGTTCATTCCTTCCGCAACTCCATTTTGTTGAGGTGAATATGGGGTAGTCTTATGTCATGCTATACCACACTTCTTATAGAATTCTTCAAATTCCTTACTGCAAAACTCTCCACCGTTATCTATCCTCGGCACCTTTACCTTCTTCTCTATCTGGGTTTCCACTAGAGCCTTAAATTCTTTAAACGTGTCAAAGACTTCATATTTATTCTTAAGGAAAAATATCCATGTATTCCTTGAGAAGTCATATATAATTGATACATAGTACACAGACTTACCCAGTGATGGAACCTTCATAGGTCCAAACACATCACTATGCACAAGCTTTAATATCTGTTTCGTCCTCTTACCACCAAAGGGGAAACTCACCTGATTCTTCTTCTCATACAGACAATTTTCATGGAAATAAAAATCCAGAGATCTATTACTCATACCTTCTACCATACCTTTACCATGAAGTATTCGAAGGCCCTTCTCTCCAATATGTCCAAGCCTTTGATGCCACAACAGGATCTTCCCTCCAGAGACCACTAGATTTTCTGCTCCACTTTTAGGAACCACAGACTTGTTGCACCCATCAACAATAGTGCTACCTTGTAGGTTGTACAGAGTTCCAATCTAAACTCCCCGCATCAATACCAGTGCTCCCCAAACCATTTTCCAGGTATCCTTCTCGAACCCTGTTTTTACACCTGCATCATCTAGCTTGCTTACAAAAGTGAGAATTCAAGAATATGTAGACACCCAGAAGTGTTATAATCCTTCCACCTTGCAACTTCAACTTTAATTTTTTGTGACCAATGATTCTGGCCTTCCTATCATCCCCTAATAAGACATTATCACCATCGTATTTCTCATACTCGCAGAACCACTCTCTATGGGGAGTGAAGTGAAAGGATGCACTTGCGTCACTCAACCATGCCTAATGATCTATAAGTGTACATGAAGAAGCTAAGTACACATCTGTACCTTCATCTGAGGTGGTTTTCACCTCTGAAAAAGGAGCATCATCAGATCTCTTTCCTTTATCGGGAGCTTTAGATTTATAGTCCATTTTTTAGTGCCCTTCCTTTTCGCATTTCCAGCACACCACCTTTACAGGTTTTCCTGGAGATTTAGATCTCCCTCTAGATTTAGATCTCCCACTTGATAACTTATTTTTGTTTCTGTTCTAGGACCATCCTCGTACATACAAGGCATCAGCATTTTGGCTTTCCATATTTCTCCATCTCATCTCCTCCGTCAACATGGATGAGACTATTTCATCAAACTGCAAGGTACCTGCATTGCTACCTATTGCAATAACAAAACTATCCCACGAATCTGGTAGAGAACACAACAAACTGATGCACTTATCTTCATCTGAAATTTTTTTATCAACATCTAATAACTAACTTACCACAATATTAAATGCATTTAGATACTCTGTCATCGAGTCTCCATCTTTCATCCTCATGTTATACATCTTTTTCCACAGGAACAGTTTATTGACCAGAGACTTAGATTGGTACAAAGTCCCTAACTTGTCCCACAAAGCCTTCACTGTAGCTTCCCCTGATACATTCAACAATACTAAATATGAACACAATTGTATTGTGCTCTTTTCCTTCTGATCCAACTTCCTCCATTCTTCATTGGATACTCTAGTTGGTTTAGTACCTGGATCTACCGCGATCCACTGGTCTTCGTCCACCAACAGATCCTCCTTCTTGAGTTTCCACAACTCAAAAATCTGACCATTAAATTTCACGATCTCTATCTTTCCACCGCTCGCAATCTTCTTTCACCACTAGAATCGATCTCGTAGATCTCCCACTGAGCAGGGTCTACCATAGGCCTGAGCGAAACCCTCAGCAACAAAGGCATCCCCTTGAAGCCAAAACAAATCTATTACCAAATGTAGGTTTTGACCCCATACAAAAATTACCTACATACGAATTCTAAAAGCACAAAAAATAAATAATGTGAGAGCATAACACGTAAAACACATATACATAGAGATTTTCCCCTGGATCCCAAGACCAAGACTTCCAGCTTGATTTTTCATTATGTTCATTTCAATGTTATAGTACATATTTATACATGCTGAAGCATCCAATACCATGGACTGAAACCCATCACACCTAAAAACATGGATTGGAAACCCTTGTGTCCAAAACTATGTGCGAAAAATCATGCACAAAACCATAGATAGGTCCGCCCAACCTAAATATAGGGTCCAAAAACAAAAAAATTTGGGGCACCCCATAGAGTGGGGCTACCTACACCCCTCAAACTCCCTGTGACCCCCCCCCCCCCCCCCCGACTACGTAATCGGCACAATGAAGGGGGGGCTCTACCCCCCTTCTAACCCCCGGTTAACTACATGGTCTAGTCATGGAAAGAATATAACACAACCCAAAAAAAACATCCTTATAAGTTTGAAGTAACTTAAGATATTGAGCTTTCATCTCAAGACCTAAAGATGCACAGATTTTGATGTTTCTAATATCATCATTTGTTCCAATATTAATTTCTTCTAGGTCATCTTGTGGAGAAATGTATTGAGGGTTTCGGACGACATCATTTTGATCAAACAATTTTTCTAAAGGAATGAGGCCTTTGGGAATAAAATTGTTAGACAATTTAATAATGTCATGATCAACAATTTTTCACTTGAAATTTGAAGTATCATTTCCATTTTTATTTTCATCTATTTCTATTCTATCTTCATCAATTTGTAGAATTGAAAAATCATCTATAACATGCAAAAAAGATTTCAAATGTTCTTCATATTCAAATATCTTCCAGTGTTTTCATTTGTCTAGGATGGATGTTCAGTACTTGAGTTGTATTTGATAGAGTACATTGGTCTAATCAGGAATTTTAAGTGAACTAGTAGAAACAACTAAGGCATCTGCAATGAATATTTTGATTTCTTGGAATATAAGTCAAATTAAGAGCAACAAAGAAGTTTTCTACTGAATGCTAAACTTCATTTTGATAAGACCTAAGTCTAGAATGCTTAGTCTGGTAAATATTTCTCACTTGTTTGACAATAAGTTCTGAATCAGTAAAAACACTTAAGTTTTGAACCTTTATGTTTTTAGAAAATTTCAATCCCAAAATGAAAGCTTTATATTCAACCACATTATTGGTAACTTCGAAGTCAAGTTTGCATGATTGGGTGATATTTTATTTTTCAGGTGAAATTAAAACTACCCTATCTCCTGCTCCATGTTTTGTACAAGAACCATCAAAAAATAGTTTCCATACATCAGTTTGATTTGGTACAGGACTTTGAATTACATATTCTATTTTAACTTGAGTTTCATGTATTTGGTTTGAAGAGAGTTGAAAGCAACCAAAATCCTGATCAATTGCATAAATGGGATGGTTCCTTCGCTAGTATATTTTGCAAATAGTGGGCACAATCTTACCTCTCTATATAACCTTGTTCTGCCCCATAAACTGGAATAGTGGCATAAGACATATCCATCTAAAGATTTCCCCCTAATTTCGCACAACAAGCCCTAGAAAGGAGCATTCTGAATTTTGGAGGGATATCTATGACAAATATACCAAGCACTACACTTTTTACTAGAATTTTGGCAAGGGTGACAACTAAATCCTTAATCAATCCTAAGTAGGAAACCCTTTTAGAATCAAAGGTGTACAAGTCATGATAGGATCTAGTTATGTCAAGTTTCAAATGGTCCATGGGATTTTTTGGCATGAGGTTATGTGATGCTCCATGATCATACAATTAAATAACATGGAATCATTTGTCTTAAGAGTTACATAGAAAGGAGGCACTATTTCATCTATCATATCTGAGCTAGGACAAAAGACAATTGTTGGTTTTTCATATTACAGACTAATGATATCACTTTTAGCATCAACTGAGGTGTTTTATATCCATTACGAGACTTGATTTTAATACCCAGGGTTTTTGGAAAGTTTTGAAAGTGAAATTGGGATTTTAACTCTTCCTAACTCTTTTTGAACATTAAATGTAGCCAAAGCATTTTTATCATTTTGAGCAGTACCAATTGACTGATTTAATTGTTGAATAATAGTTGTTTGAGTTTCAACAGCTTTGGTACGAGTTTCAATTGTTGGATTCTCCTTAAGAGGTCTTCCAGGGCTAGGTCTAGGCCTAAGATCATATCTCTTGTTCAACTCTGCAATTAAAAATTCAGAGAAGGCATGGTATTTAGACAACTGTGAGGATTCTTGATATTCTTGAACTTGATTTTGTTGTGAGAGAGGAACCCTAATTGTTTGATTATAAGAAGTATCCATGTTATTGATATCTTCAGTAATAGTCATATTATTTTCATCAGGTTGCTAGTCATCTATCAGTAAAGGAGTGGGAACCTGCTGATCATTACTAGGTCTCTGAAGAATTTGTAATTGTGGATTCCTTCTATACTGACCTTGATTTTGATTTTGAAATCTAGTAACTATTTATTGAATTGTCCTAAGTTGATTCTCAATCTTGGAAATTCTATTAGATAGATTTCTAAGAAGAGAAGTTATTTCATCTATTTTAGAATCTTCAGTTTTAGTCATAGAAGAATTAGAGTAACTAGAGACTTCTTGAATAGATTTGAGTTTTCTTTGGGCCTTTTCCTCTTTAGCTTTCAAGGAAGTTGAAGCAGCCCTATTTTCTTCCACCTCTATAGCATTTGTTTGCATATATTCAAGAGTTCTTGATTTTATCCCTCTTAGCATTACAACAAAATCATCATCAAAGGCTTTAGAAAACCTAGACTTAGCTGCTGCTACAGGGGGTTTACAATCAAGGGGCATCTTATGATAAATTTTATTGAACCTTTTGTTAAAATTTGATACAGGTTCACCATTGTTTCTTTTAAGTTCTTCAAACTCAATTAGAATGTAAAGAGGATATTTCTTTACACCCCATTCATTCTTAAATATGTTTGTAAGCTCTTCCCAATTTCTAATGGAATTCACAAGTAACTACCTAAGCCAGATTCTTACATTTCCTTCAAGTGACTGTACAAACAATATCATATAAACATTTTCTTCTTCCATATTTATTTTGTCTGTAAAGCCTAGAAAAGCTTGAAGATGGTCCTCAACTATGGGACCAATTTCTCCATTATACCCCGGAAGGTATTTCAAGTACCCAACTGGGAATACATCGAGGTTAGCAGGTAAGACTAAAGATGCATATCTAGCCTATACAATAGGTTGGAATGCCATAGTAGAAGGTGGTGTAGTACGTGTTTGTGTGGATGAAGAAGAAGAATATGAAGAAGTGGAAGAAGAGGTAGAAGAAGGTGATTGAGGAGGTGTGTGACTATGTGGAGGTGAAGAAGGACATGATCTCCTGAATGACTTTAAAGGAGTTTTAAGAGCTAACTTTTGGCCTGTGAATAAATATCCTCTTTTGTTTCAAAGAGTGGATTTGAATATACAGAGATAGTCTCTTCAGGTTGTTGAGAAGTAGAAGCTTCAGGTTGTTCAGAAGTGGAAGGAAATGAGTAAGTGGTAGGGGATATCAAATATGTGGATTTGTATTCAAGTAAATGAATACCCAAGTCAAACTCAGTTTTAGGTGATCCTAGTGGTAGTGGTGGTTCTAGATGCTTTTGAAAAGAATGAATGAGGAAAGCTGAATCTAAATCAACTCCCCTATCTAATAATTCAGAAACCCTAGGAGGCATTTGTGTCAAATCAGGATTAGATGGAATATTACTTAAAGGATCAAATGATACAAACTCTTCAGACTACAAGGAAGAAGAGGAAGAAGAATATGGTTGATGTCTCCTTTTAGAACTGGCTTTTCTCAGAAGTTTTTCAGGACCTGACAGAGGATTAACGAACTCATATTCCGAATGAGATGTAGTGCGCTTAAAAAGTGCTAGTTTGGGCTAGTGGAGTTGCCAGGTGAAAGATTTTAACCTTTCTATACCTTTAATCATCTTAAAGGAATAGAATGAATAGCATTGGCCCATGAAAACTTAATGGAATTTTAATCCCCGGCAACGACGCCAGATCTGATGTTGTACCTCTGAGTTGATAACATTTAGCTATCAAGCCAGAGCATCTAAGATAATTGTTTTAGGGTTTTTGTTTTAATTTGGAGGAACAATTAATGAAAAAATGTAACATTATAATTCGAAACCTTTTGAATAATATTAATTCAAAACATGGCTGCTATAAAATTTCTCACAGTCATAAAGCTTGAATACTAGTGAGTAAAACAAAAAAAAAACAATATGATTATCACAATTTTCAGATAGAAAAATAAATAATTATAAGTATGAAACCCTCTTACTCATGTTCAGAAAGTTCAAGAGAATATGCTTATGCTTACAACATGATGCTAATAATTTATTGATTCAGAATTAATTAAACAGATAGTCCATTAATCCATTCTCTTTATAGATTATCACTTTAGAAGCTTTATGGGAATAGATTGAAACACAATTATTCCTACATAGGTATCTCTGTAAGAAATAAAAATATGAAGAAAAACATAATGTGTAATACTAGAACAACTTACAAGAAACACAAACTGTGTAAAACTGAATTTAGAATCCTTTGCTTTGTGTTCAGGGTCTAGAAAAGCTAAGTACATCAAATGTTTACAAATGCTTCATCAAGGTGAAATATTTATTCAAGAGTGAAATTCTATTTCAATGGTAAACCTGCTCAATGGTGAACCCATAATAACTCGTAAGGAGAGTTATTTATACAATAGTAGAACTAAAAAAATATCCTAAACTGTTTTTACAAAAATAGATTTATTCAAGGAAAACGAAATATCTTCATGTAAGAAGATAGAGACAACTATTGAATTGCTGTTTGTTGTCCCTATTATTTAGGTTCTATTGGCTTTGGTCTTTGATCTTTTGCGCTTTAAGCTACTTGGTTGTTTGGTCTTCATGTTGGATTTCATATTTACTTATGACCTTACATCTAATACACTTTCATCTAGTACTCTTTGACCTAGTTGACATATTAATAACCTTTACTGTGCTTTTTACTTTTACTGTAAATTTCAAGTTTTTATTGTGTATTTCAATAGTAAATCATTTATTTTTTACATGTCTTAGCATCAAGTAGTTGGATACTAATCATCTTTCTATATATTTCATTTGTTTGTATTTTAACTCTATGTTTTATATGCCTCCTCTTTTTAACGTTTACTGTCTATGTGTAAAGGATTTCTCATTTGCTTTAACCATTATTTTGTAAATGACTTCTGCTCTATGTAAATGATAAGTTTCTTTTAACTGTATAAAGGATTTTGAATTCATCTCCTTGTGAATCTGGAACAAATCGGTTTTATACGATCCCCTGCAAAATACAACAATTTATAAGAAAAACATGGGCTGACAAGGAGGGCCGAAATGGCTTCAGGGAACAAGATAGTGTATGGATGGAGTCCTGGAAATTTTTCGAAGGTAATCAGAGGAAAAAATGGATTGTAGAGGCTCAAAGTGGCACAGGAAGGGTTAGAATGGCTTCTTTGAAAAAATGAGCAAAAAGAGTGAAAAGGAGGGTTTTTGCGTTTAAATGGATAACGATTAACGTTTTAAAATTTTGCGTGGAAATCGATAAGTGAATAGTGATGGTTTCATCATATGCGGGAGTGGTTTTGGGGGCTTATCGCAACACTTTTGGCTATGGGGTGGTTTTTCTCTGAGGTCATGTGAGTTAACGTGGGACTACCACGTAACCACAAGGGGCCTGAGAAAACCATCAATCTCGTGTGCTCTTGAGCAGGTGAATCTTGGAGATCGAGAGCACACAATATTTTTGTGGGTTGTTGGATCTGGGAGTGGATGATTTGACGACTATCACATGGTGGAGTTGCATAGAGGGCACAAGTACGAAGATTAGCGGGGCCCAGGGGATAATGACAAGTGATTTGTAATTATTTTATGATATAAGCGGGGATTAAACATAAGCAGGTTTATGTAGTGGGACCGAAGTTAATCACGATAGGGTTTATTTAACCCTACCAAGGGTGATGGCTTAAAAGAGTTCTTATATTAGGTAAAAGGTGATTTGCGGAGGTAATTTTATAAAGTGGAGGGGGGAATAAAAGTTAGGATAATAGGCATTATGGGTTTTTTTATGGGTTTTTATGGGTTTTGTATGAAAAATAGGAAAATTACAAGGGTAAAGTGAATTCTTCAAAGGGGAATGGGTTTCACACTAAGGACAAGGGGTTTTTCGGTAGGGGAATGAGTTTTGAGGGAAAATTGCTAGGAAAATGTGTGAAACCAAGGGGAAAAGGTGAAAACAAAGGGAGAATGGTATTTTCATAGGAAATGATGGGATAATGAGGAAATTAGTATGTAGTGGGGAGTGAAATGAAATGAGGGGAAGTTAACCAAATCAACTTGTGAACATATTTTCACCTTCATAACTACTCTTGCACACTGCAACACATGATCAAGCATTATAAATGTGCTTATGCATCAATCAACTTTGTACTTCTGCAACCTTTCTTCTACCTTCCCTTTACTTACCCTAACCTTTTTTCTTCACTTAATTAGGTGCATTTAAGCTAGTGTACCCTTTTCTTTCCTTTTTCTTTTGAAAAGAAAACTATCTAATTCTAACCTTATAACACCCAAGGGCTCAGAAGAAACTGATGAGCTCCTTATTATTTTCTACCTAACTACTGATCTACCAAGATTAAATAGTTTGGCTAGATCTTTATTCTCTAACTATAAACATGAAATTTAAAGAATGAACTAGTCAATATTAAACTAAATGACTATCACGGGTTGTGGCATTTATGACAAGTTGCACACAACCATTATTTTGCGTAATAAAGTAAAAGTAGTGGCACTTGGACTTGCACACTTTCATATTTTATTGCTTTTTTCTTTTCTCTCTAACCTAACATTTTATTTTTTCCTTCATTTTTAAGGGCATCTATTCTAACATTTTATTTGATATGGACATATTATCAAGATATTTCCTAACATTTTTTATTCAATATTTTTTTTTCCATATCCTAGCTTAACATTTTTTGAGAAATATTTTCATTTTTTGACTAATTAATTCTAACTTACCAAAACTAAAAACGCTACAACACTACCATTCATGGTCCACCACCCAGAATCACCACCTAAATATGGGGTTTCCTCTTTCATTCAAGGGATCTTATATCAAACTATTTACCACCTTAATAACATAAAGAAGTTGATTGCTATCATTCCATTGAATATGCCATTATACCTACAATCTCCCCTCAACTGTGAGAGGCTTATCTTTGATGAAAGCCTTCCCTGAAATGAACAATGTAGTCTATAATGCAGAACAAAAGTAGGATTTTACCTGTTTAGTTTCTTCAAATCTGGATATAATTAATCAACAAAATAATAAAATCACATAACTTATGAATAGCATGGGAAACATATCAATTAAAATTGAACAAACAAAACAAGAAGGTGAGGTGTCAATAAGTTGGAACCAAATTAACAAAACCTTTGGGCATTGGCTTCTAAAAAAAACGATCCTTCTGAAAATTCCGATGATAAAGACATAGCATATCTCGGACAACAAAGAAATTGGAAGGCAAGCTAATCAATATGTAGTTTACAGATTTGAAAGAAAGTATTCAGAGTTGTTATGATTTAAAATATAAAATTTTGGCTACATAAGGGTTTTAGGGACATTGCATAAAACAAAGACTTCAATTTTTAGGTAATGGAGGCTATGCAACACATGCTTTCCATATATAATTGAAGAAAAACTAGGAAGAACCGAGAGGGGTGAAAAATAAGGAAGAATGAGACGAGAGGCTTTTTTTCAATCCCTTCTTTTCCTAAGCCTTGATTTAATGCAGGGTTACATATTTTTCATGCACCCCCACCAATGGTAGAGGTCAATCATCGATCAATCATCCCAAAGTTTCTTCTTTCCTACAAGAAATAATTGGTCTACCCAGCTAAAAGTTGTTTGCCAAGGGATGCATGACATGTGCAAGAACTAAAATTACTGAAGTAAAGAGGGAGGAGAAAAATTACAGACATATTCACATGATCATGATATAGCCTCTATTTACATTCAAAATGTGCATGTATGTACAAAAATCATAATTTGATTTCCATCCTAGATTTAGAAAATGTTCTATGTATACTAAATAATCAATTGGCGCTATACAAGGGATTGCCAGATTCTTGGAGACTAGTAACTGCACTAGGATGAGACAATGAGGAGGGGCCTATTTTGCCATGCCAAAGAGAGGAAACTTGAGGAATAATCTATAGAATACACTTCACAATAATCATACAGAAGATTTTGAGCTTGGTTGGGAATATTCTTACCTAGGGGCTGGAAGTTATGGTTTTGCTGTGAGTTTTGTTGCTCTGCTTGCATAATATCATATATAATTCTAGCTACCCACCTATACAAGGGCCTTATTCAAGTTGATCCACTTATTTCTACTTCAACACCATAGGGGCCTTAATACCTAAATCCTACAAATTGGGTATGGAAGTGGCAACAACCTCCAACAAAGTACATTTATTCACAAACCCTATAAGCCCTAGATTTGAAATACATTCCTGAGGTTGGTTAGGGTTCCCTAACTAGTTTTTTAAGGGATTTGGAAGCCAATTGGACATCTTGGTCCTGTAATTGATCCATACATTTATAAATATTTAAGTTCTTGACTGCGTGTTTGAAGAGGAAAAATGAGAGAAAGGAGGATGGCACGAGACATGAGCTTTTGGTATTTTTACGTGAGCACTTTGTTCCAAACTATGCACACCATGGATGCTAAAATAGAATCATGTGATCTCACCAACAATGTCAAGATGTGTAGTGACAACAATTACCTTGGCTTCTGGGGCTTCTGGCAATCTCCACGATGCTCTCTTTTTTCCCTTTGGTTAAGGGCTCCCCTTTATTGAATCAATTGACTGGGTAGAAAGAATAGGAAATCCACCATTTTGTTATGGGCTCCTCTCTACTGAATCAATTGCGAGAGTAGAAAGAACATGAAATATTGAATCAATTATGTGAGCAAAAAGAATAGGAAGTCTAAAGGGGTATGGAAACTTGTGTGTATTCGTAAAAATTATAGTTTTACTATAGGAAAAGACATTTAGACAATTTGAAAAAGAGTTTGAAACAAAATGATTTTTTTATGGTGTAAAATATATGAACGGGTTAGAGTTACAATTAGTTCTCATTTATTTATATAAAGGTGTTAGAGTTACAATTGGTAAATAAATGTGTTAGAGTTACAATTAGTTCTCATTTATTTATATAAAGGTGTTAGAGTTACAATTGGTAAATAAATGTGTTAGAGTTACAATTGGTTCTCATTTAGAAGAATTATATTACACGAAAATCATTGAACAACTATAAGAAAAGACATTTAGACGATTTGAAAAAGAGTTTGAAACAAAACAATTTTTGATCATGCAAAATATATAAAGTAGGTTTGAGTTACAATTGGTTTTCATTTAGAAGAACTAGATTGTTTCCAGTTGCATTTTTTATATTATTATAGAAAAGGTTAATTCATATTTAATATTAAGATAATACACACATATTATTAAACAACTATAGGAAAATACATTTAGATGAATTGAAAAGGAGTTTGAAATAAAACAACTTTTGATCATGCAAAATATAGGAAGGGTGTTAGAGTTACAATTGGTTTTCATTTCGAAGAATTAGATTTTTTCTAGTTGCATTTTTTATATCCATTACTATTATGCAAAAGTTTAATGAATATTTAATACTAAGATAGTACGCACAAATTATTGAACAAATATAGGAAAATACATTTAGACTAATTGAAAAAGAGTTTGAAACAAAATAAATTTGATCATGCAAAATATATAAAGGGTGTTAGAGTTACAATTGGTTCTCATTTAGAAGAATTAGATTTTTTTATAACCATTACTATTAAAGGTTAATGCATACTTACTATTAAGATTTCTATATAGGGAGTGAAAATATTATTAGGGGGATGTATTAAGTTTGCAGTGACATAAGATCCATAAGAATCAACAAAGAAAATATATGCAATATCACATAGTAGTGTGATAGATCATGTTGAGATGAAGATACTTTTGACAAAGGGTGTTGTGCTTATTACTTGGGGTCATCTTCATTAATCATTCCTCTAGGGGATCTTAATAATATCTTCACCTATGGAATGGTACGTTGATATTTTTAGCACAAGACAAACTAGATAAAGCGATGAGTGACATTGATTTTCATCATCTATAGTTCATGTAATATAAAAAAAGGCCTTTGCATGTCCACCCACTTCTCTAATGATTTTTCATAGAAAAACATAAAATATTGATGATTAGTTGCCATAATATATCTAAAGGATCTAATATACATGTAAATATGTAGGTCATTTTTAAAGACCTAACTATATGGAAGAGTCGATTTACCTTCAGGCCTAAGATATTTATTGAAGAAAATGTTTATATGGACAGCCATAACTATGGACTACTTCCATTTGGTACAAGATATAATATCTAAAATAGTGTAAAATTGGGTGCTAATTTAATTTAGTCTATGTTGGGATACATGTTTCACCATATCATAGGATAAACTCCTAAGAAAATTAGGGTATAAGGCATAGATCTCACACCAAGTCCAAGGTTTATTAATTTCATGGTTTCTCATTTGGATTCTATTTCCATTCCTCAATTGTATTCTCATATTAATAAATGACAACCAATAAAATAATGTGATAATCTATTTGGAATTTCCTTGGAAAAAAAAATAACTTCTTGTTTGACCGCTTTCCGTAGTGAAAGTAGATTTCTTTCACTAAAATAGATTTCTAAACTAGATTTCTTTCTAAACTAGATCATGTTGGGATGAAGATACTTTTGACAAAGGGTGTTGTTCTTATTATTTGGGATCATCTTCATTAATGGTTCCTCTAAGGGATCTTAATAATATCTTCACCTATGAAATGGTATGTTTGTATTTTTAGCAAAAGACGAACTAGATAAAGTGATGAGTGACATTTATTTTCATCATCTATAGTTCATGTAATATATCACAAAAAAACCTCTTTGAATGTCCACCCACTTCTCTAATGAATTTTCATAGAAAATGGAATGGTATGTTGATATTTTTAGCATAAGACAAACTTGATAAAATGATGCGTGACATTGATTTTCATCATCTATAGTTCATGTAAAATATCACAAAAAAGGCTCTCTTCATGTCCATATCTTAGGATAAACTCCTAGGAAAATGAGGGTATAAGGAAGAGGTCTCACACCAAGTCCAAGATTTGTTAATTTCATGGTCTCTCATTTGGATGCCATTTACATTCCTCAATTGCATGCTCATATTAATAAATGAAAAATAATAAACTAATGTGATAATGTATTTGGAATTTTCTTGCAAAATCAAATAACTTCTTGTTTGACCCCTTTCCATAGTGAAAGTAGATTTCTTTCTCTAAACTAGATTTCTAGACTATATTGGCCCATGGGGCTTTGGATTGATGGTGAATGGGTGCATTGTTAAGGCTCTCCATGCCATAGGACACTAGTTCAAATCCCCCATCGGTCTTACCTCACAAGAAAAAAAAAATATTTCTAAACTAGATTTCTCTAAACTAGGTTTCTAAAGTAGATTTCTTTCTCTAAGTGAGGGGAATGAAAAGTTACCTTGAATCTTAACACACCAATAGGATTGGCATTGAGGGACAAGCTAAAAAACATCTGATTGTAGAAAATAGAAATCATTTCACATTACTCTCTAGGTTCATTGAGTGTTGAGATGATCTTGGAGGAGTTGGACAAAATATTCCCTCTAGATAACTAGTGATCATAGCCCTCCTAGGGATTCTAAAATCCGGACATAGTTATTGGCACTCTATAAATGGAATGGAAAAATTACAAAATTGGGAGAGACTTCGGTTCGATTTGGTGTAGGAATAAATTCATTGGAATACTATAGATGGAATAACATCCAAACTTGAGGGGGGAGAGAATTTTTCCTTAGTTGGAAGTGGCAATATGGGAAAGGGAAAGAAGGCCCAAAGAAAACCAGAGACTAGTTAGAACAATGGCAAGAAGAAGGACTTGATCAAGATCAAATTTTTTTCACTGTCATGAATTTGGGCACTGTGAAAGATAGTGTTCGTACAAGAAGTATAAGAAGAAGCTTTCAAGAGGATCAAGAGGTGAAGCACTTCCCTCCCAATTTGAATTAGGCTTCACCCCGATTTCATGTATGGACACCACTATAATAGGGAGTGTGTGGTATCTATATTCAAATTTCTTGTTCCAAATGACATGACGTAAAGAATTATTCAGTGTCCTAGAGGAGAAGGATCTCCAAATGCACATAGAAATTGGGGATGATGGGTGGTACAATACCAAAGGAATTGGTATCATAATCTTTAAGAGGGAGACAAACTCCCATCTTCATCTAAAACATGTCATGTATGTACTTGGGATGAAGAGGAACCTGCTCTCTATAGTTTTATTGGAGGATCATGGCTATGATATTTTTTTCAGTAAGGGGAAATCCTTTCTGAGACATGTAGCTACCAGGAAAGTAAAACTTATTAGCTCATTAATATTCGCAACTCTTTTTTGGAGCAAGACCTCATAACTATTAAAAAAAATTCTTTATCACATTTAATGCCTCTTCACATTTCTACTCTTTTTCCTTAGATTATGATGACCACCCTGGATTGTCAAATACTTCATCATTTGTTCTCTTCCCTAATCATGTCAATCTTTCTTAAGTTTTTTGTGTGTTTTTATTTTATTTTTCTATATATTACTTCCTACGAACATGCCATGTCCTTAAGGCTAATTTTATTTTCCCCCACTAGCCTTATCCAATCATTAATTACAAGAATAATTTCAATGCTTCTTGTAGTAAAAAAGAAGATGTTCTTGGAAAAACGTCCTTAAATTTGCAATTGGACCAACTTGACATAATACCTTGAAAGAATAAGTACGTTTCTCCTCACCATCCACCAAATGGTTCTCAGACCCATGAACCTACTTCATAATGACATCGAAAAATATATTATCTTCATCGTCACTTAAGCAAGAAGCACATATTCTCCATTCCCTTTTTCACTCCATAATGGTGATCTTGAAGTTGTTTCGATGAGAATCGAAATCACGATCCCACATCATTTATAGTTTTGAACTATTCTTACTAAATAAGTTAGTCATCCTTTCACACTTAAACTATTTGACTATCCCTTCATGCCTAACCCCACACTTGGTGCCTATTGTGAGTAGGATGATGGAGGTAGGTGTGCAGGTGTCTTCCTTATGACTCAGTAATAGAGGAAATGTTAGGTCCCTATAATACTAGTGATTTCCCCCATTACTATTGTAGTTGTATCCCTTATTAATATTGTTGTGCCCCTATTGTCCCCATATTGTTATTACTGTGCCCCATAGAATCCCTCTATTGTTATTTTTGTGACTTCATATTATTATTGTTAGGTCAGCTTGGTTATATTGTGACCCCATAGACTCCTATATATAGAAAGGAGGTTTTGTCATTTGTATCATCGAAGAATTGTTCATTTATGTAATGTAAAGGAGGTTTCCCCCTCAAAAAGGCTGAATTCAAAGGCATTTGTGTATCTTTTCTATCTTTTTGTGAGCTGGTTTCATAACATTTGGTATCAGAGCTTTGGATTCTAAGGCTTTGCTGCTCCAAATAGGTCATCGTGGAATTTTCACTATAACCTTTTTCCTGTGATGTTTTAGATGCTAAAATAAAAAACCATTTGGATGAAATTGTTTTGAACCTTGGGTCTAATTTCAGAGCTTTTCACGCTATATTGGCAGAGATATGATCTGAGGAAGTTGGCCTTTGTGCAAACTCCTGAATTACATTTCAAATAGGTGACTGGGGGAAATCCTCATAACGTGAGTATCAGATTAAAATTTCATAAGTTATAGGAAGGGGACAGACTGTAGTTACTTGTGTATATTTTGTAGATCTGAAGGTCAAAATAGTGACACGTGGCACTTCATACAAGTTCGCTCTTCTAAAAAGGTATATAATCAGGTCATCTTTGGAGATTGTGCATAAATCTTTCTTGAAGAACCTAAATTTGATCAGAATGGTGGCATTGGAAAGAGGATGTAGAGGACTACTTCAGGTCACAATTTCAAAACTGGATAATCCAAAATTACAGAGATACATCAAATTCAATATCAAGCTCCTACAAAGTGAAAAAAGGTGCGTAGTTTTTTTTTTTTTTTTGCATAAGCTTGGTTTGAAAAATTAGTTTGAAGGAATTCAAAGGGCATAGTAAAGCATTATTATCGGTAATTGATGCCCCGAGGAAAAAAAATGCAAACATCTACTAAGCAACCTGAAAGCTCTAGCATGACTCATGAATAAGAGGAAGAAATGCACATGATATATAAAAATTACAAGACCAAATGCAACAAATGTCACTCGCACAAAAAGTAACAGAATCTAAGATGGATGGTTTAAAGAAAGATGTGGAAGCTATGATGCATGGTGTGAAAGCTAAGATGAATGATGTGGAAGCTAAGATGGATGATTTGAAGATAGATTTGAAGACAAGCATGGAAGATTTGAAGACACGCATGGAAGATTTGAGGACAATTTTGACAAAGTTTCTAGAAGAAAAGCTTAATAATGGTGAAAGGGTAGTAAAGGAAACTCATAATGAGAACAAAATAAATGTTAATAATTATTTCATAGACTCTAATGTTGGATCGAAGAACCACCATATTCCAAAAATCGATATGGGTAAGTTTGATGGCAAGGATCCCGCAACATGGCTACTACAGATGGAGCAATTTTTTGATCTCCATAATGTCCAAAACACACAAAAGGTACATATTGCAACTTTATATTTGGAACCAAATCAGTTTGTATGGTATCGATGGCTTGCTCTTGTAAACAAATTGTCACTTAGGCAATTTTTACATAAGAAATGACAACACATTATTGGTACTATTTTATTGCCATTCTTTTCTTCTAAAAATCCATCATTTATCTATCATTTTCTCCCATAAACCCCTCATAGTCCATTGAAATTGATTAATGAAGCATTATAATTCTTATTTTACATTAAATTTAATTTGTGGATTTTTATGTTAAAAATTGGAAATTTTCAACAAAATTACAGGATGTCATGACTTCTTGTAATTGGTTTATGTGTTGACATGTGGCATGGTAGGAAAATCAAAACAGAAGATAAGGACGTGATCTAGGATGTACATACATGGTGGAAAATCTATTTAGCATCGAATCTGGAGCTCCCAAATACATGGTCAATGCTGGTCAAACCTAGCCTTTTTGGTTGTAAAAGCAGCAAAAATCTCAAGCTACCTAAATTGATTTCGTTTTGTTTTAGAAATTAGTTAGGATTAGAAAAAAATGAACCTATCCTTTTTGATTGTAAAAGCAGAAACATTTGAATCGATAATGCATGTACGTTTGAATGTAAACGGTAATAACTAGGAGGAGACAAGAGCAGAATTAAGACTGCGTATTCCAGAACTTTGTTCTAGTATGTAATTAATTTTCCAGAACTTAATCACAGGCAGCATTTCATCAACTGTAGTGTTTATGTGTTAGCGTTTTCATCACCTAAATTTTTCTAAGTGTTCCATCGAAGCGTGGAAGGGCCCTACGTGAAATTGGTACACTGTCGTTTCATTTTCATAGGATTTAGCCTTCAGATCTGAATAGAATTTGATGTTATTCCCTTGTTTGTGAGTTTATTAATTCAATTAGAAGTTCTGGCGAGTGTTATTATATGATTCATGGTGATAGCTTGAAAATTCAATTTCTAAATTATTGAACAAGATCTTGTAAAATGTTTAATTGAACATTGAATTTAAAAGTATCTCTATGGACTCTGTTTTCATGAATTTGAGTTTTAGTTTGCTTAAAAGAGTTTTTGGTTTTCATGAATGCTTAGTGTGTTAGCTGGAAAGAGTTTTTGTGAACTATATCCTTGTAAGAGGATTGAAGACTCAGACTAGTAACACTCTGTTTTAGAACAGCTAATTAAATTAGGTGATATAAGTGTTTGAATTGTGAAAGGAAACATATCTCAATCTCTTGTAAAAGAGTCATATGGCCTATCACAATAGACACTTATTTAGATAGAGAGATCATTTTAGGTCTATAAACTTTAGACATGTGCCTCTAAGTTTACCTACCTTGGTTGACATTAAATTTAGTCTAATCTAGACCCCTGGATTGGTCACTACATTTTGGCGTCGTTGCTGGGGAGGCGCAACTAGAGGATTTCTAAAAAAAAAAAAAATGTAAAATCAACAAAAACATAGATTTAATTTTAATTCATCATTTTAGAAGTCATGTTTACTTATGTCTAGATCTAGAGATGATAAAGGTAGATTCATAAAATTCCCCCATCCAAAAACTAACCTACTGCTAGGAGCAAACCCTTTAGGAAAAGTTGACAACACAACACCAGCTGGGAAAGTCACCATACAAAAATTAGAGGATAAACAGAAATCAGGACAAAAACTCACACTCATTGAGAGACAAATTCTATTGGCACATGAATCACAGAAGAAACATCTCCCTGAATCCTATATAAAAAGAAAAAGTAGTAAAATAACTCAACAATCTCTCCTTGAACCTACTGATTTTGAAAAATCTCAAGAAGGAGAAAAATTATTATAACAACTTCTCTTTGAAACAAGTGACATTGAACAAGAAATTAAATCAATAGAGGAACCTATAAAAATGGCTGAGGAAGGAGATGGATCAACAAGAGGACCACAAAATCAAGGTTGAATAGAGGAGGAAGAATCAACCTTTAAATTTCCTATTCAAGAACCAGGAGAAAATTATGATGAGGAAATAAAAATGAAAAACATACCTCCATCTATGTTACCAAAATTTTATGGCATGACTTCAAAAGATCCAGATTCATTCTTGTTTGAATTTGACATAGTATGTCGAAACATATGGTTACACAGATGATGCCCATAGGCTTAGACTCTTCCCAGCAACAATAAGAGCATCAACATTAAGATGGCTCATGGGACTTGCTGAACATGCAATAAATGATTAGGATGGCATGAGAAGAATATTCCTAAAGAAATACCAACCTTATTTAGATTGACAAATTCTAAAGATGATATCTTTAGAATGAATCAACAAGAGGATGAAAGTTTAGAGGAGTACTTGGAACGATTTGTTTACAATTTACAAAAATCAAAACATAGAACCATGTCACTTGATCTGATTCGAACAATATTTTTGAAGGGCATTTGAGAGGAATACTTAGATGATCTTAATTTGATGGGAAAAGGTGATATTTCCACTTTACCTTTCAAAGAAATTGCTGATTTATGTGAAAAGTATTCAAGGAGCAAAGCCAAATATGGAAAAAGAGCTCTATCATCTAAAGCCACAAAATCTACTTCAGCAAGTGTCACAAGGGCTGAAATAGGAAACTTGTTAGAAGAATTCAAAATAGATCTATTAAGTACCTTAGGAACTCAAATTGACACTTTGAAAGCAAAGAAAAGACAAGAAGAGAAAGATCAATTAATGGCTGTCTTTTGTTGAAAATGCCGGAAGAAACATGCTTTGAAAGACTGCCCATTAGAAAACATTCAAGTTTGCACGTTTTGTACTGAAAATCATGATATATTTCATTGCTCTTAAGTCAAGATTTTTCATAATTGTAATGTGGAAGCTAACATAGATATGGAGAATGTGTATTTCATGGGCGCAAAGAGACCATGTAAACCAAGACCTCCACCTCCAGGTATGTTTCCAAACCAAAATTTGCAATTTCCTACATAAGATCAAATGTATACTAAGAATTCTTGGAATGTACCCATGCCATGGCAACACCAAAATTACGCACAACAACAATGGAGACCATTTCAATAGTACTCTCAACAATATCAACCATATCCTCAACCATACCAACATCATTCTCAACCATATCAACAGTATCATCAGCCACATTCACAATATCCTCAAACATATCAACAATATCCTCAGCAGCAAGTTGCTTATCAACCCCAAGACACTCAACAAGCATTGCCTGCTCCTCCACCAATAAATCCACCTCAATTACAACTTCCATCTAACCAACAACCTCCTAGACCCACTCAGATTCCTGCTTAACCTGTACCAAATCCAAATAACAGAGCAGAGAGACGAACTTACAATATAGATGAGGGACCATCATATCCCACATTACCTTTACAAAATATCGCACTAAGGTCTGGTAAGGTACTTCAAAAAGAACCTCCAATAGCTGAAAAACAAGAAGAAAATGAGGAAAATGAAAATGAAACTCCAACTCAAAGAAAACAAAATGATGACATCAAAAATAAACAAATGCAACCATTGCATCCATCACCTTTTCCAAAACGATTGGTCCAAGAAAAACTTCCCATGTCTATACCACAGTTTGGTGTTTTAGATGAGCTAAAGAATGTCTATATAAAAATTCCACTATTACAAGCCATAAAAGACATTCCGATATATACTAAAGCAATCAAAGAACTATGCCTCAGAAGCCTGACAGGAAACGAGTTGATCCACAAACTATTCATGTTATTGGACATTTAGCTGGCCTTATGACAAACACCATTTCAATGGAAAAGTATGTTGATCTTGGTATTCCCAGAGTCACTATAATCATTAACAACATACAAATTCCAAACACCTTAATTGACCTTGGGGCTGCAATAAATGTGACGACTCTTGAAACAATGAAAGCATTGCAGCTCAAAAACTTGCAGCACACAACAATTGTTCTAGAAGTAGCTGATAGGTCTAAAGTGATTCCTGAAGGGATTTTGGAGGACATAATTGTTTCACTAGACTCTTGTGAGTACCCAATGGACTTTTTAGTTCTTCAGCCAAAATCTAATTTAGGACGACACCCTATCATCCTTGGTAGACCATGTTTAGCAACTGCTGATGCATTCATAGGATGTAGATCGGGTAATATGATTATTTCACAAGGGACTGAAAGAAAACAACTCACTCTTTATCCCTCAGCACAATCACCAGCAGTAGCACATAATTTATGGCTTGATGATAAATACAATGATAAGGAAGAAGTCCACTCTGTTTTCAGCATCAATCAAATCTATGATTTTCAAGAACATAATAATGATGATTTGGTAGAAATTTTCCTTTCTCAACCTGATATTTCCGAAGAATTAAGAAATGAACAATATCATGCTATAGATGAACTTTTGGCACATAATTTTCAGGAAACATGCACCATTCATTCTTTGCAAACAACATTTCAGAACATTTTTCCCATTCAATCTATCACAAACACACAGAGCAAGACCATAGAGATTAGTCCAGGAAAAACTTTGAATATTAGCACTCACCTAGACTCATCTTAGGAGGAAAATTTGATTCAATTATTGAAAAAATATCAGAAATCATTTTCTTGGGATTACACTGATATGCATGGAATTCACCCTGAAACATGCACTCACCATATTTATACAGATAGTAATATCAAACCAGTGAGGCAACTACAGAGAAGAATGAATCCCATGCTTTAGGATATTGTTAGAGATGAATTACAAAAACTATTGAAAGTCAATTTTATTTATCCTATCTCTGATAGTCACTGGGTATCCCCATTGGTATTAGTGCCCAAGAAAAATGGCAAGTGGAGGATTTGTGTTGATTACAGGCAATTGAACAAAGAAACACTCAAATATTATTTCCCACTACCATTTATTGACCAAGTGCTAGACACATTAGGTGGGAAATCATCATTCTCTTTTCTTGATGGTTTCAGTGGCTATAACGAGATCAGGATCACCTTAGAGGACCAGGACAAAACCACTTTTACTTGTCCCTGGGGCACTTATGCCTATAATGTTTTACCATTTGGACTTTGCAATTCTCCAGCTACATTTCAGAGAGATGTATTAGCTATTTTTGCTGATTTAGTTCATGAATGTGTTAAATATTATATGGACGATTTTTTAGTGTATGATAATTCATTTGAGCATTCATTAGAAAATCTTGAAAAAGTTTTGAAGATATGTATTGAAGCTAATCTGTCCCTAAGCAATGAAAAGTGTTTTATGATGTTAAATGAAGGGATAGTATTAGGTCACTAAATTTCTTCTCAAGGCATTAATGTTAATCCATCAAAATTCCAGATCATTGTCAATTTTCCAATTCCGAAGACTCAAAAAGAGGTAAGAAGTTTTCTTGGATATGCAAGCTATTACAAAAGGTTTATTGAACATTTTAGTAAAATAGCTTCACCTCTATTTAAGCTTCTAGAAAAAGATACACCTTTTAACTGGAATGAGAATTGTTAGAAAGCTTTTGAAACACTCAAAGAAAAGTTATCAACCACACCAGTCTTAAAAGGACCTAATTGGACCCTACCATTTCACATCTTTACAGATGCATCTGATATTATAGTAGGTGACTCATTAGGCAAAAAAGAAGAGTCCTTCAATTATGCCATCTATTTCATCAGTAAAAATCTAGCACCTGTAGAATTAAACTACATAGTCACTGAAAAAGAAATGCTTGCAATCATACATGCTGTGAATAAATTCTGGCATTATATAACTGGTTATGAGGTTTTTGTACATACTGACCACTTTGCCATTAAGTATTTAATGAATAAACCAATCACTAATGGAATAGTTACCAGATGGTTGTTATTATTACAAGAATTTAATATTACAGTGTTAGATAGACCAAGTAAGGAGAATCAGGTGGCAGATTTTCTTTCTAGAATACAAAACTCACGTGAGGTTGTTCCGGTTGAAGATTATTTTCCAGATGAAAATTTATTTGCAACTTGAATATTGAATCCTTGGTATGCTGACTTAGCTAATTATTTGTCCACAGGAAAAACACATCCATATTTTACTCCGAAGGAAAAGAAGAGGCTGATCAAACAAAGTGCTAGATATTCATGGGTTAATGGAGATTTATTTTACACCGGTTATGATATTATTATTAGACGATGTGTAAGAAATGATGAAATAATTGATATTTTAAAATCTTACCATGATGAATCGTGTGGTGGGAATTTTGCAACCAAAAGAACAGCATTCAAGATTCTCAGTCTTGGATACTATTGGCCATCTATTTTTAAGGATTCCAAGAAGTATGTGAAAAGTTGTGATAGCTGTCAAAGAATGGGAAAACCAACAGCTACAGATGAAATGCCACTTTAGCCTCAAGTACATTTAGAGCCATTTGAAAAATGGGCTCTAGATTTTATTGGACCCATCAATCCAACTTCCAAAGGCAAAAGGTACATCCTAGTATGAATTGATTACGTGACAAAATGGGCTGAAGCAAAAGCACTAGTCCGGGAAATTGAAAAAACAATGGTAAACTTCCTTTTTGAAGAAATTTTTGTAAGGTATCGAGTACCAAGGGAGATAGTGACGGATCAAGGTACTCAGTTTACTTCAAAGCTGGTCAAAGACATTACAGAAAAATATAAAATCAAGCACATGAAAATCACACCTTACCATCCACAGGCCAATGGCCAGGTGGAATATACAAATAAAACATTGGAAGAAATTATGACTAAGACAGTAGCAATGAACAGAAAGAATTGGGAAGAGAAGCTCAAAGATGCACTATGGGCTTACAGAATCACGTGGAAAAATACTACAGGATTTACACCATACCAATTGGTGTATGGAAAAGAGGTAATGTGTCGTATTGAATTTCAAATACATACTTATAAGATGGCTGCAGATTTAGGAATTGATCTCAATGAAGCCCAAAAAGAGAGAATTCGGCAATTGAACTAGTTAGATGAAATGCAGTAGCAAGCAGAGGAGACAAAAATACTAATGCAAAAAGAAAGGAAGCAGTGGCATGATGCGCACATTAAAAGGAAACAGTTCAAAGAAGGAGACTGGGCTTTACTCTTTGACTCTAAATTCAGAGATCATAAAGCCAAATTTACCACACATTGGATGGGCCCATATGAAATAGTTCAAGTATATGAAAATGGATCAATCAAGCTTACTACCATTGATGGAGAAGGCAACATCTTTCTTGTCAATGGCCATCGGTTAAAACTCTATCATAAGACCATCAACAAGGAGGATTTTATTCACACTATATCTTAGCAAAGGGAGGTTGAGATATTGCAACCTTCAACTGTGATATCTACCTTAGTTCATTCAATTTCATTTAAAAAAAAAAAAAACCACAAAAACAAAAACAATAATGATGGTTTAGATGTGAAAACCAGACTCTAGCAAACTCTAACCCAGAATTCTTACTAGAAAACCAATCATTTGGCTGGTAAGAATTTCTTGTTCTACTTGTTTCCTGTTTTTCATCCATTCAATAATGACTTGAGGACAAGTCAAATCTTTAGTGGGGGAGAATAATCAACAAGAATCAACATTTTGTTTTCCCTATCTCATCTCCTCATTTTTATATCTTCAAGGAATTTGTTTTAGTAATTTAGTATTTCACTAAAAGCGTTGTTTTTGTTCTAATCAGAGGGACCTGTTCAGGCAATATGCAGTGGGACCTGTTCAGAAGACTATATCAACATTACCAATGTCAGAGGAACCTGTTCAGAAGGCTATGATAAGATCACCAATATCAGAGGGACCTGTTAAATATTTCATTCAAGATACATTAGGCTACTTCAACAAAGTTTTCAAAGGTTGCTTATCATCATAATTATAATCAAGGCTACATCAACACCAAGGATAAAAGAAGCTTCACAAACATGGTTCTTCAGAGTTCTTCAAAGTTCTTCAGATTTTAAAGGGACCTGTTATATTCAATTTCATTTCAAAGGGACCTGTTTTGGACAGTGAAGATCAGTCATACCTATACAAACAGATCAGTCCTACATGTGCACGCCAAATCAGCATTCTGTCAACCAACAAGTGTAATGTATTGTTGAAATTTTTAACATTTAAAATTCTTAAATTATTTTAGTGTTAAAAATGATAATTATTATTGCTTGTTATCAATTTCAAAAACCCCTATACCCATCACCCTTATAATATTCCTAACTACTCATCTCATTATCACTCTGCTATCATTTCCTATCACACCTTAGCCTATTTCCATATTCCTACTATGATTTTCAAACCTTTTCCTACACCTCTCTTCAAACCTTATCATCAACTCATCATTTTAAAATTGGCCTTCTGGAAATCAAGTACCAACAATTGGGATACTCAATGTACAAGTCCGTGCAATGGAAAGACAAGTGTTAAACTGTCTATCCTCAAATGATTTCATTCTTTTCGACTGCTGGAGTTATAAAACAATATTTTGACCCAAGTCTGCTCATGAAATATATGTATCCATTAACATCATACGATTTGTATATGGTGTTCTCATGATTATACCTCTGCAAATTAGTACTGATCCTATGTCTTCATGATGTGAATGTGCCTTCCAACTTTGCATTGTCATCATAGCAATTGGATGAAGGTCGGCTATTGAGTTTTCATTTTATAAAACTCTGAGTTCATAAAGTGTGTTACCGTGTTAGTGTTCAGACTCTGAGTTTCTCAAAGAGGGCCAAGATAGTAGGTGCTACAAAGGGAGAGAATAGTAGACAGGCTTACCCCGAGTTTTTACTTCTACCCATAAATCGAGGACGTTAACCATGTCGCTCGCTCAAGCAATTGAAGAAGTAAACTCAGAGAATCGAAGACATTACCAGGTCAGCTCAGTGGAATGCAAGAAAAGAGGTAACAAATTGAAAAGCCCTGATTAAATTTTTGAGCATAAACAAAAGGGTTAGAACAGGGATTTCTAATAAAATGACTAATAGAGCAGAGCCCGAAAAATTTGATAGTTCACAATATCATGAAGACTGTGTCACAATTTTAAGGTAAAAACAATGGTTGTCTTTTCTAGAGAAATTCAATGGAAACAATGAAGAAGTTACAAAGCAAATTGAATTTTCCTTCAATGAAGAGAAAGCTTTAGTAGGAAACTTCTATTTTAGAATTTCAGAGGATAGCATAGCACAAACATTGGGAATCAATTCAGAAGGGGAAAAGTATTTCAAAACCAAAAAATTTAAGGAAAAATCATGGACTCAGTTTATGTCTAGTTCAAGGGTTTCCTCTGTCAATTAGAAAAAGGGTGTTCCCAAAAGTTGGCTAATTCACCCGTGGGAAGAAATCGTATACATTATTCAAAAATTTGTTACATGTGAAGGACATCACAATATAGTATACCTATATCACATCAAACTTCTGTTGCACTTAAAAGGTCAATGCACCATCAGTCTGCCCTATTTTCTCTTACAGAGTTTGACTAAAATGTCAAAGACCATTCAGAAACAAAATGGTAATGAATATAAGAGTTTGTATCATTTTGGGTTGATCAAAATTCTAATTGAATTTGAGTTTCATAGGAGAGGAAAAACATGGAAAGAATTTTTAATTGCCAATCAACTTAAAGAAGATGAACATGAACATCAAGAATGCACAGAGTTTATGCTTGATATTGATGAAGAAATCCCTGAGCGTAAGTCAAGCAATGTTCCTCAACCCAGCAGTAGTGTAAGGACAAGAAGGATGAGGAAAGAAACTGCCAAGAAAATTGAAAAAGATAAAATCTTCACTACTTATAAGCGAAGATCAAGGACAATAAAAATGAATCAAACACAAGATGATCAACCAGAGCCGAATGTAGATGCACCAATGGATATTGAAAGAAATACTAATTCACAGCCAGAATAGGAAGCAGAAATTGAAATCTAGAGTAACAAGTAAGAAAGGAAAGAGCCAGTACCTACAAACAAGAAACAGAGAAGGCTAGAGAAACAAATTGAAGAGCCAAAAGAGGAATTGATGGAACAAAACATGTTGGAGAAGGTCATAATGAAGGAAAATGAAATGTTGAGAGCTCAACGCAAGAAGATTCAGTAGAAAAATGAGAAACTAAAGAAGGAAATCAAAGAACTTATGACTGATCAAACTGAAACGTGCAAATGGGCGACAAAATGGTACACTCAGAAAAAAGCTCTCAAAGAAAAATATAAGAATTTGAAACATGAGTTCCATGTTCAGAAGAATGCTCGAGTTTAGAAGAGAATAGATGTCTTGCTACAAGTGGCAGAGGCACAAGCAGGAACAAAATATAAAGGGAGCACATCAGGATTAGTATGAGGACATGCTAAATCATTGAGCTTGGGGGATATGTTGGTACTATTTTATTGCCATTCATTTCTTCTAAAAATCCATCATTTATCTATCATTTTCTTCCATAAACCCCTCATAGTCCATTGAAATTGATTAATGAAGCATTATAATTGTTATTTTACATTAAATTTAATTTGTGGATTTTTATGTTAAAAATTGGAAATTTTCTACAAAATTACGGGATGTCATGACTTCCTGTAATTGGTTTATGTTGTGACATGTGCCATGGAAGGAAAATCGGAATAGAGGATAAGGACATGATCTAGGATGTACATACATGGTGGAAAATCTATTTAGCATCGAATCTGGAGCTCCCGAATACATGGTCAATGCTGGTCAAACCCAACCTTTTTGGTTGTAAAAGCATAAAAAATCTGAAGTTACATAAACTGATTTTGTTTTTTTTAGAAATCAGTTAGGATTAGAAAAAAGTGAACCTAGCCCTTTTTATTTTAAAAGAAGAAAAATTTGAAATGATAATGACACTTATTTAGCTAGATGAGATCCTTTTAGGTCTATAAGCTTTAGACATGTGCCTCTATGTTTACCTACCTTGGTTGACATTAAATTTAGTCTAATCTAGACCCCTGGATTGGTCACTACACACATTATGAGGATACAAAAAGCAACACCTTTTTTAGCCAGTTGATAAGTCTCAAACAAAAGGGTTCAATGATGGAACACATTGAGGACTTCCAAAAATTGAACATAAGGGTAAAAGATATTCCAGAGGAGCATAGGAATGATGTGTTTTTAGGGACTTTAAAGGATAGTATCCAACACGAGGTTCACCTTTGGGAACCTAATTCATTAGAGAAGGCATTCAGGTTAGCAATAAAAATGGAACGCAAAATTGTGGCAACCAGTAAACCTACCACTCACAACTATAAAGATGGAAGTTTTTTTGCCCCTAGCCTTCCATAACCTATAAGGTTGATACCACAACAATTAAAAGAAAAAAGATAAAAAGGAATTTGTTACAATTGTGATAGCAAATACACTAAAGGTCATAAGTATGTTGAGAAGAAATTATTCTACATAGATTTTGAAGAGGAGGAATAAAATGAACAAGAAATGTCAAAGGAAGAGGATATACTCTAGGAATAAACCCTAGCTAAAGAAGTATGAATCTAACCATATTTTGTAATGCATTGGTTGGAATTACCACTCCTCAAACTATCAAGATAGAAGGACATATCAAGAAGAAAAAGGTAATCGTGTTGATTGATTCAGGAAGTACCCATAATTTTATTCATTGTAAGATAGCAAAAGAATTGAATTGCTTCCTATATCCAACACCAGAGTGTCAAGTGATGGTTGCAAGTGAAGGAACCATAAATTTCTCTGGAAAGTACCATAATATCAAGATATCCATGGGAGAATATGTATTGAATAGCCTAATGCTTTTCATTCCAATGGGAGTTGTTGATGTTGTACTAAGAGTCCAATGCCTACAATCCTTGGGTACAATAGCTTTTAATTTTCAAGAACTTTTCATGAAATTTTCTATGGAAGGAAAGGAAATTGAATTAATGGGTATTGTAGGGAAACCAGGAAAATAATCAGCTCTAATGGTATGACAAAGCTTCTAAGAAAGGAACAATGAGGTGTAATTACACAATTATGTTCGCTAGATGTTTCCACATTGAAATCATCTATTTATCCAGATCTCCAAAAAGTCTTGAACAATCATTCCAAGGTATTTGAGACTCCCAAAGGTCTCCCACCTATTCATGATTATGATCATGCTATTCATTTGATTCCAGGAAGTGTTCCTCCAAACATCAGGCCATAGAGATATCCTTATGCCCAAAAAGTGAAATTGAATGAATGGTTGCATAAATGTTAGAGGCTAGTATAATTCGACCTAGTCAAAGTTCTTTCTTTGCTCCTGTAGTATTGGTGCATGAGAAGGATGCATCATCATGCATGTGTCCGAATTATAGGGATCTCAACAAGCTCACTATTAAAGATAAGTTTCCCATTCATGTCATTGATGAATTATTGGATGAATTGCATTGATCAATTTACTTCACCAAGTTGGATCTTCATTCAGGATATCGTCAAATGAGAATGAAGACTGAAGACATTCTGAAAACAACGTTTAGAACTCATCAGGGTCATTATGAATTTTTGGTCATGCCTTTTGGCCTTACTATTGCACCTTCTACATTTCAAGGTTTGATGAATTCCATTTTCAAACCCTTAGAAAATTTGTGTTAGTAGTTTTTGATGATATAATAATCTACAGCAAGTCTTGGAAGGATCATGTTGAACATGTTGATAGGGTGCTACAATTATTGGAGGAGAAACAATTATATGCAGACAGATCCAAATATTTCTTTGGAGTACAAGAGGTGGAATTTCTCGTCACATTGTATCCCATGAAGGATTTAAGGTAGACCCTAGCAAAATTAAGGCCATTAAGGAATGGAAAATCCCCACATCCATAAAGCATATGTGATGATTTCTCAGGTTGACAGGGTATTATAGCAAGTTTGTTAAGAATCATGGGAAAATAGCAGCACCTCTAACAACATTATTGAATGAAGATGCATTTTCATGGACTTAGAAGCAACAAAGGCCTTCGAACATCTTAAAGAGGCAATGTGCCGAGCACCGATCTTAACTACACTGGACTTCACAAAAACCTTTATTGTGAAATGTGATGCTTCAAGAAATGGCATTGGTGTTGTTTTAATGCAAGATGAAAGACCCATTGCTTTCGAAAGTCATCCAATCAAGGGAAATTATTTACAAAAAGCTATTTGTGAGAAGGAAATGTTGACAATACTACATGCACTTAAGAAATGGAGACCCTACCTAATGGGAAGACACTTCAGGGTAAAAACAGACCATGATAGCCTTAAATGCTTTTTAGAACAAAGATTATCCTCTAAAGGGCAACAAATATGGGTCATAAAGATGTTGGGTTATGACTTTGAAATCATCTACAAAAAGGGGAAGAAAAATGCTGTAGCAGATGCACTCTCAAGAAAGGATGAGGATGTGGAAGCATTGTTGTGCACCATTTCTATTATCCAACCAGATTGGATAAACAAAGCAGGGGAGGAATGGAAGAATGACGAATAAGTGTGGGCACTTATTCAAAATTTACAACAAGGTTCCAATACATCTGATGCATTTAGCTGGAAAAATGATTCGTTAGGGTACAAAGATTGCTTATACCTCTGTAAGAATCCCCGACTCAAACAAACGATTCTTATGGAATTGCACACATCTTCCTTAGGAGGGCACTTAGGATTTTTAAAACCTTACCACAAGGTTAAGAAGAAATTTTTTTGGGATGGCCTTAAATCAGATATTCAAAATTTTGTTGTGGAATCCTTGGTTTGCCAACAAAATAAAGTTGAAACAATTAAGACTCCAGGTCTATTACAACCTTTATCCATTCCAATCCAACATTTGGAGGAGGTTTCAATGGTTTTTATCACAAGTTTACCCAAGTCTGAGGGAAAGAGTGTCATCATGGTGGTAGTTGACAGGGTTACCAAGTATGCACACTTTTGTGCATTATCACATCCATTTACAGCAAGTACAGTTTCTACTCCATTTATGGAAACAATTCAAAAGCTACATGGAAACGCAAAGATTATTGTAAGTGACAAAGATCCCATTTTCACTGGAAATTCTTGGAAAAATTTATTTTCTTTTCTTGGTACTCAGTTAGCTCATAGCTCGTCTTATCATCCTCAATCTGATGGGAAAATTGAGATAGTAAACAAATGTTTGGAAGGATATCTTCGTTGCTTTGTATCTGATAAACAAACACAATGGGTCAAATGGTTGTCTCTGACTGAATGGTGGTATAACACTTCCTTCCATACTTCAACAAAAATGACCCCATTTATGGCATTTTATGGATATTAGCCACCATCCATCACATCATATTTAAGAGAAAATTCTAAGGTTCAAGTAGTGGAACATCACATTGAGCATCAACAACAAGTTCTCCAACTCTTAAAGGATAACCTCATGTTGGCACAAAATAGAATGAAACAATAGGTAGATCAACACCGAAGCGAAAGAAGTTTTGACGTAGGTCACTGGGTATTCCTACGGCTACAACCATATAAACAAATGTCCCTCAAGCAAGCTAAGAAGGATAATAAATTATCACCAAAGTGTTATGGTCTGTACAAGGTGTTGCAAAAGATTGGTACTATGGCATACAAATTGGAGCTCCCTATAGCTTCTCAAGTGCACCCAGTTTCCATGTTTCATGTTTAAAGAAGGCTATAGGTAACAGCTCCCAGTTCAAACAATATTTCCAGAACTTGACGAGGAAGGAAAAATTATATTGGAACCGAAGTAGTCACAAAAACAAGAAATCAACAGCTACGAAATCAATCAATTTCGGAGTATTTCATCAAGTGGAAGAACTTATCCGCTGAAGATTCCACATGGGAGGATCATAATTTTATACAGAAGCATCCAAAACTACTCAAGCATTGACGACAACACTTTTTTGAAGGACAGGGGCATGTTAGGTCCCTATAATACTAGTGATTCCCCCATTACTATTGTAGTTGTATTCCTTATTAATATTGTTGTGCCCCTATTGTCCCCATATTGTTATTATTCTGCCCCATAGAATCCCTCTATTGTTATTTTTATGACTTTATATTATTATTGTTAGGTCGGATTGGTTATATTGTGACCCCATAAACTCCTATATATATAATGGAGGTTTTGTCATTTGCATCATTGAAGAATTGTTCATTTATGTAATGTAAAGGAGGTTTCCCCCTCGAAGAGGCTGAATTCTAAGTCGTTGATCTATCTTTTACATCTTTTTGTGAGATGGTTTCATAACAAGAAACTAGTGGCCTCAAACACAAATGGACAAGGT